>OX328130.1:59894174-60367792 GCA_946811695.1 Gonocerus acuteangulatus
ATAAGTTCAAGAATCACCTCCGAAGGCCTTGGGTCAATTTTTATATAAGTACTCAAAGATTGTATGCATCAGATTACATATTAAATACTAAAATATAAGCAAGAATGCAAATTGTTGAGAAAAGTCATATATTTAAAGGGGTTGATGTCTCAAAGAATTAGTATATTTAGGCACTAAAAGGCAGTACACAGGAAATAGTCGTTTACTTTGGTTAACAACTTGAATAAAAATATTATAGTATAAAATATCCTAAATTATGAGTTTTGAGGAGTGGGGCTTAAACAAAAAGTGCAGGGGTTTTTCTGACCTCTGATTCGGATTCAGAGACCCCCAAAAACATACAGTAAACATGGTCTGCCCTCTGGGTCCGAACTTTGTTTTTGTATGTGGCTGTGTAATTGAGTACTATATTAGAACAACATGCCTAACTTTTTAACTACCTACCCATCCATTAATATTTGTGATCCTATACATTTTAATACTCTATTAGATAACGAAATCACTTTCAGTAGAACGTTGACTGTCGAATATATATTATAAATCTTCCCCGAGCTTTTAAGCTTGGAATGTTGGTAGGAATGCGAAGGCTTGTGTATCCTTGAGCCAAAGCTGTCCTAGCAGAACAACTTCTCCAAAGGACACTGATGGATCCAGAGTAGCCTGTTATAATTCTCGGGCTCGACCACGTGGTAACCAGGTGCCCGGCCTTCGAAACCTAAAACTCTCTGCTGGCATTTCTATAAATCACAGAATCAGAATTCTATCAGGTTTTTAATCTCTTATTTGCTGTAAAGAAAATATGTTTTGACTCATTAATTATCTTAATTAAGAAAAAAGAGATTTTTTACGAATACACTTTGTTTGGAGGAAGTTATCAATTCCAACTCAACTAGTTTCGAGCTTTTAGTGCCTCGCCAGGAGCTAATATTGAAAATATCTAGTTACAGTAAACAAGACCATCTGGGACCTATTGCGCCATTGTTCTTAGCTTATTTATTCGTTGACAATACGTTTGATAAGTGAAAGATTGAATTTCATAGGGCCATATTTCAATAATTGAAGCATCTAGCCGAATAGGAGTATGTGTTACATATAGTGAATGGTAATTAAGAAGTTTAGGGGCCTCCTCACCGATTTTTTTAATATTTTGCACAATAACGTATTTTGATGCACTAACCACGAATCCGTTAAAGGAAACGGTCACTCTCAACTAGGAAAAAAGTTATTAAGCACTAAAGTTCACTGTTATGAAAAGCAAGGGTAAACAATGATGACGCATGCGCAGGGATGTAAAACTGGGGAATGAAGAACTCTCCTTTGAAATGTAGATAAATTATTTATTGAAAAATAATTGTAAATATGAACAAACATTGTAGATAATTTTACAAATTAATGAAAAAATGATTTCACAAAAACAGGTTCACGACTTTTTAGCACTAACGCACAATAAATAAAACCAGTAAATTGTTTAGTGGACAATAATCTACTAAGGAGGCCCTTAAACTTTTAAATTTTGCACTATGACGTATTTTGATACACACAACACGAATTCGATATGGGCATACGTGCTACGCGTTTCCGCTCGCTCAAGAAAATATCTACACTCTAGTCAATCCAACTCGCTAAAAGTCAAACGAGAGTTCTTTATTTCCCAATTTTACATCCCTGCGCATGTTTACAAATATCATTGTTTAATAGTGAACTTTAGTGCTTAATAACTTTTTTCCTAGTTGAGAGCGACATTTTTTTTTAACGGTTTCTTGTTTAGTGCCTGAAAATACGGTACAGTGCAAAATTTAAAAAAAATCGGTGATGAGGCCCCATAAACTTCACAATTACCATTCACTATATTGGTGGCATTAACCCGTAATAGGCCGGATGCTTCAATTATGAATCAAACGGTTTTAGAGACTTTCATAGACATTTCCCGCAAAAGCCTAATTTCGGTCAAGTGACCGATGACGTCACTTCAGTTACTCTTTACGACATTATCGTGCCAAAATATTATAACAATATTGAATAATTAGTATGGAGCGGAAGCAATGACGAATCAAAATTACGGTGTGGAAACTGAAAGTGAATAGCTCCGAAAAAGCATGACATGTAAAAGCTCTATGAACAGCAATAAAAAACATGTTCAAAGTCCCGAGTCATCGTCATGTTCAAAGAAAGGGCATTGAGTAAGCGCCTGTTACCCATCAGCTGGCTTTGCCTTACGTCACTAGGTTCTTACCTAGGTCAGCAACAGTCAGATCTTTAGGTCATCATGAATTAAACTTTTAATTCATTAAAATGTCGCTCCAGAGAAGCTGCTTAAATTCCTCTGCTTAGGAACCACGAACATAAATATAAAAAAGTTCGTCACGCAGGAGCTGAACAACTGCTCTTTAACGAAGACAAGGTATGGTTGGGATTCGGCTAGGAGAAAAAAACATCAGACCTTCGGGCAGAAATCTGTATTGGACGTTTCGGCTGCACTTTGGCAGCCTTCTTCAGCACTAGAGAATGCTTAAGAGGGAGGGAGGAAGACCAAGAAGACATTTAGGAGACCATAGTTGAATGTAACACATTCAACCATGGTCACTTAAATGTCTTCTTGGTCTTCCTCCCTCCCCCCTAGGCATTCTCTAGTGCTGAAGAAGGCTGCCAAAGTGCAGCCGAAACGTCCAATACAGATTTTTTCCTGAAGGTCTGACGTTTTTTCTCCTAGCCGAATCCCAACCATACCTTGTCTTCGTATCACTGCAACGTCTATCTCCATCTCCAACTGCTCTTTTAAATTTTATTTAACTAACTGCCTTATCAAACTAGTTTTTATATTTTTTCTGAAGACAATGAATGAGAACAGAAATATATTTGTATTTAAAGGCACGGTGCCCGTGATTGCCTTGGGTTCAATTTCCAATAGGGGTGATAGCTTTTCTTTCCAAAAAAGAAAACTCATCGGCCCTATTCTGGCTAGAAAAGGGTGGACACCTGTACATAAGCCGTCAGAAATATCTGTGTCATGTATAAGTTGGCGTTAAAATTATTTATCAATTACATAAAAAATAATTTTATGCGGCCAGTATTGGTTAATTAATGGCTTTGGGACCTCCCCACCAGATGGTCAGAATTTGTTGGTTAATGAACTTGTTCAATCGTTTGTTATGGGAATTCTATATACCAAGTATCGTAGGCTTCACCGTGGTCTAGTGGCCAACGCTTTAGGTTCTCATGCGGGAGATGGTGGGTTCGAATCCCACTGGCAGCAGGAATTTTCTAACCTCACGGCTCGTTGAGAAAATCCCCCCCCCCATGGATGTCGGCGCTAATTGCCAAGATGTCGGAGCGCCGTAAAAAGGAGGAAAAGAAGTACGCGTCGAAAAAAAAAACATATAACGTCTTATCGTAATATGAAGCCCAAAAGTCTAATTGGGAACGCACCAGGCTTCAAATACCAGTTCGGCGAGTTAATTTTTATAAAAAATTAAGATTTGAAATGTAAAATTAGATGATTCAAATATGAATACTTCAGTATGAATAGCAGCTCGCTCTTGAACATTAATTATATATCAGCAAAAACCTAAACGCAAGATATTCCCCTCCAAGGACGACCAATCAATCGACTGGAATTGGTGTATCGGGCCATTTAGGGTGTGACATTGATTCTCCTTTCCTTAGAGTTTCTTGTAGATCATTATTATAATGTATAATAATATCGTCGGGCAACAAGTCCGACTCGCAGGAACTTGGCGCGTTTCCGATCTTATCCCTAGAGCCATCTAGAAGCTTATAATAGAAACATTTAATGTTTTGTCTTAATCTTTCGTGAAAAATACAAACATTTAAAAATGTAAAATGAAATCTCAAAGCGAAGTAAGATCTAAGGTGCCACAACAGGAAACTGACAGTATCCTAAGCGGAAATGCTCCAGTGAAGGGCCGATTTCTCCTAATGAGTTAGCTCTATCAAAAATCGCACAAGTAGTAAGGCATTTAATAATCTTTCGAATAGGTGCTTTACATTTATTACGATTTCGCAACTGGTTTCGAGATATATAAGAAGATAACCTAAGATCCCTAGAAAAATCTAGTTTTTCTTTGATTAGATATGACCTTGGAAACGGTTTTATTAGATTCCCTACGCCCAATTACGTATATTACGGATACCTGGATGCCTAGCTTAAGGCCTCTCGTCCACTGGAACCGAAAAGCTGCGAACTGCGAAGCAACGAATTCGGGCGAACGCAGATCGTCCGAAATCGTCCGAATGCCTCTCGTCCATTGCCTCAGTATTCGTCCGAATTCGCAGTAAACTTGATGGGTCGTCGAAAAAGTTTTTCTCATGACTCTGATGTAAAATGCTTCACTTTGGAATTTCACCTTTGATTCATCGACGGCTCCGACGACATCAACAAAGACGGGAAATGTGGACGAATCACATTAATGCCAAAAAAAAACGAGTTCGGTGAATTTTCCCATGAAATGGAATCTTTAATGAGAAAATATATTTCCACTAATTTTGTGCAATGATCTTCAAATAGACGATGACCATCAGTTTTCCTATTTTCGAATAAGAAAGCATACATTTCGATACATTCTTGACAACATTTATTCTAAAATATTTTGTTTCCCGTCGGTCCCACAGATATTTCCTGTCAAAAGCAAAATTAACTTCTCACAGTCCATTTTTAACCATGGCATTTCGCACTCGTTCGCAACTATAAATCCCAGCAGAATGGGATCGGTTCGCACTTCGGACGAAAACGGACGAACGATACGGGCCCAGTGGAGGCGGTCCATGATGGAGCCTCGTTTCCAATAGACGAGAGGCCTAAGGTTTATTTTATCCCATTCCAATCACGGTCTAAATCCGTTCTCTAGCAACCATATTAAGACAAGTTTGTCGTTTGAAATTACTCAAGATTTCATTACTTCGGTTCCATTTAATATTTTTTTTTTTCATTAAAAGCAAAAGTTTTAAGTCAAGAACATTTAGAAATACTGCCAAACGTTCATCATATAAATTACAATTGCACAGCGGCTGATAAACAATTGATGCAAGTGATATGACAAAATATTTTCAATCTCAGAATGTTTGTTTAATTTATTCCATCTGGACTAAGCTAGAAAATACGTGTGTACCAAATGAAGATCCAAGAAAATACGTGTGTACCAAATGAAGGTACAAGAAAAAAAAGGTTCAACTGCAATAAATAATTATTAGCGTAAAAATATTTTTGAGAAAATTATTGCTGGCCAAGAAATTAAACTGTAAAAAAAAAAAATAAATAAAATAATACCACACTGTAAAAAAATGGCTACTTGTCAGAAGGTCATTTAGGTCCAGAGCCTGTGGTTCAATACTTCCATAAAATTTATAGGTTAAATTATTATTATATGAACATAAAATAAATAATTACAGACTACTTTGTGATAAGAACAATGAATTAAGTGATTTTATGTGACTGATCTTTTGCTGATCTGTCCTCAAGTTTGGGCTATAATTTTTTAATTAATTTATTAGTATTCCTCGGAAGATATACCTCGTTGTTTTAAGGATATTTAGGAATACTGAAAAAAAAAGTTGGTAAGAATTCTGTTCGAAGACAAAAATTGTTTGAAGAGCAGGTTTGGTTTGTCATTGACTATGAAATTTGAAAGATGTGAAACGGATGAAAAGACAAAATATTTATTTTATTTATACATGTAGATATAAATAAACTTTTCTGAAGGACATTTTCTGGTAGCTAAATGAATATTTTTTTGAATAATATTAATTTTTAGGTACTTTCTAGAAATAACAATATTTGCCTGTGAATATCCAAACATTGGCTTCTGCCGACGGTTTTATTTAAAAATATATATTCGAGCCCAACAAGTCATGTGCTAATGAGGGATGCGGCGTTTTCTAATTTAATGTGGGATCGAAATAGTGTCAGGAGCTCTTAGAAACCGGTTGGTTTGCATCATGTATTGCATCTTCTTATGAACAACCTCTCCGGTTGCAAAATTAAATACTCAAACTCGTTTGAAGAAGGGAAATGTTACGATTCATCAGGGATGTTTTGCAAAATATGTCATTAGTAAATATAAACTTATAAATCTTTATTAAGTTCGTGTTTTGGAATTCAGACTTGGGATATTTGAAGGGGTCGGGGCAAAATAGTACCAACATTTTTAACAAAACTTAATTGTAGCTGCAATATGTTGGATATTATGTGGGACTATCAGTTAAAATGGTTAGGGGCAAATGGTTGAAATGGTTATTAAGTAGCATACAGAGCTTGTAGTCATATTTTAGTAGCATTTGCATCATAGGCTGATAGTCCCACTTAATATCCAACATAAAGCAGCTACAGTTAAGTTTTATTAAAAATGTTGCTTGGCACTATTTTGCCCCGATCCCTTCAATTGTTATTTCCATATATTTTAATTTATGAATGCAGCAATTCATGAAATTCCCCCATTGGTGGAATTTGATTATTCCAAAATCCCCATAATACTAGTAAAATACTGAAAATTCTATTTTATGCAGATATTTTAATCTGCATTAATATCTAGATTGTTTCCTCAATACATATTTACATATATACAACATGTAAGCAGGGAGAGTATCTAAAAACTTAAAAATATTTTTCTTCTAATAAATTTTGGTAAAAATTAATACAATACTTACAGAAATAACAAACATTTTTATCATCCAGCAAATAAAAAAAAATCGTTATTTGGATTTGATTACATGCTAAGTTATAGGTTTGGCATTTACAAACCTTAGCGTATGTGGAGACTGATATAAGTTAACAACATGTTTTGCTGATATGATATGAAGAAAATGGGTCGTATAATGAGACGCCATGGGATAATTTGTCATAAAATATTTTTATTATGGGTATTGTTACATAGGCGATTTACCCTTTGATACGTTAAAAGAAAAATATAATTCATTCATCAGATAATCAAAAAGTAATCTAAAAATTAAGTTCTACAGAGAGGTGAAAATTAAGGTTCAAGATCAGGTGGTGTAATAAAATAAGAAACAGAATATGCGGTCTTTCCAGAAAATAAATACCTATATTTATTTCTTGTTAATGCCTAACAAAAATAAATATACGCTGATATCTTGTTTTAATTGTTAAGTAAAATAATAAATACTAGATATAAGAAAAAGGGGAATCAATATAATACGTGTTAGGATCGAACGTATGAAGACTTATGACAAAAATAAACATCAAGTCTACACAGCAAAGATTTTTCAGTTTGGACCTCCATTTTCAGTGAAGAGAGTGATGTGAGAAGTTTGTGAAGCAACTACAAAGTTGTTGACGATTATAAGTTATTGAATAAAGTGAATAGACCAGTCGACCTGAAATCAGTGTTGCCAGGTATCTATAATGCAGAATAGCCAATTTAAAAAAAAAAAAATCGTACAAATTTTGTATTTCAAATATTATGAGCGCGAAAGCAACATATTTAGAAGAAAAATGTAGCTTACCTCTTCTGCTTTCCAATCTAATGTTAAAACTATAAAATTAAATGTAGCAAACTATTGTTTCTTACATGACCTTGACTTATTATCCTTTCTATTGTTTCTCATAAGCCCGGAGGAGACAGGTAAGCTTTAAGTCATGTGTTTAAAGTTGGCGCAACGAGGATTGCAAAGGATGAATCCTTTCACCTCATGGATGGAAAGCTGGCATTTCAGGGGGAAAGGTCACCGGTGGGAATTTCGTGACGGGGCGCCTTGGTGGCAACACTGTTTCTACCATCTCCTCTGAACAATATCGCACTCATGTCGCACTGTATATTTCCTTGCATTCTTTACTTTCTTTTTTTTTTTACCTATTTATTGTGTATTAATATTTCACAATTTTTAAATTGTTCAAAGGTTGATATAGCTCTTTAATTTTTTTAAGAACTACAATACACTGTATATTTAAATAAAAAAAATGTATTCCTCGCATTTTTCATACCAACGAGGTATATCATATGAGGAAAACATTTTAAACGATTATAGCCTAAACTGGAGGAGGATAACCTTCCAACATATCAGTCATATAACGCCACTTTCTTCATTACTATTAAAACATAATAGACTGTAACTATTTCTTTTGTACCCATATTAGGATTAACTTAACCTATACATTTTATGGAAGTATAGAAGCACAGGCTCTGTCTCATTTATGTAACATTAGAATAGCCATTTTCACAACCCTAAAGCAATCTGCTATTATTGAAGATGAAGCTAATAACTACATTATACTATGGTATTATTTTCTTCGCAGTTTAATATTTTGGCCAATAATAGTTTTTGTAAAATATAACGACTCCAGACATTATTTTTTGAAGGTTGAAGTTATTTTATATTTCATCTCTTAGTTGGTACACATGATGTATTTTCTAGCATAGTTCAGTTAGAAATAAATTAAACAAGAATTTTTATGGTATACATATTTTGTCATATCACCTAGCATCGATTCTTTATCAGCCAAAAGCAATGCCAATAACCATTATGAACTTTTAAATTGTGCCAATATTTCTGCAGATGCTAAGTGTGGTAGGTAAGGTGCGGATACTAGACAGTGGTTGCCAGGGCAGGGGTGAAAGCTCAATCTAGCCCCAAGTGTCCTATCGGTTCAGCCTACTGCATACCTTCATTACAATTTAGCTGGCCTCTTATCGAGTAGTATAAAATTTAATGATGTCAAGAAAGGAATACAATAAACAGAGAAAGTGTGTTATTTCAGGTTCCTGAAGCAGTAAGGGTAAAAATGCAGTTTCCAGCCCTCCAAACCGATTTCTTTCAAATTTTGCACAATAACGTATTTTGGTGCACTAAACACGAATACGATAAAAAAAAAATCGTCGGATTTAACTAGGAAAGAAGTTATTAAGCACTTAAGTTCACTGTTATGCAGGTTATGAGAGCTAATGTAAACAACTAAATTTGTGACGACTTTAAGCCATAAATGACGACTTTAAGGCATACATGCTATGCGTTTCCGCTCGCTACACTCGCTCAAGAAAATAACAAAACCCCAGTCAATCAAACTCCCTAAAATTAATAGAATATAATATTAAGCACTAAAGTTAGGAAGGTTAAAAAACTAGGCGTAATCAGCGTATTTGTAAACACGCGCATGCTCAGATATGTAACATTGGGAAACAGAGAACTCTCATTTGAAATGTTCAGAAACCATTTATTCGAAAATATTGTCAATTTTAAGGGCTACGTCATCTGTCGCTTAAGGACATACGTGCTATGCGTTTCCGCTCGCTCAAGAAAATAACAAAACCCCAGTCAATCCAACTCGCTATAATTAATAGCTCTCATAACCTGCATAACAGTGAACTTAAGTGCTTAATAACTTCTTTCCTAGTGAAATCCGACGGTTTTTTTTTTATCGTATTTGTGTTTAGTGCACCAAAATACGTTATTGTGCAAAATTTGAAAGAAATCGGTTTGGAGGGCTGGAAACTGCATTTTTACCGCAGTAAGTTATGATGCATTGTAGAAATTAAAAAAAAAATCGATAATCCGGCAAATGACAACGAATAATATTTGAAGATGTAGCAGCACAAGAGATTGTAATAGCTTTGTTGCTAAAGAGTTTCACTTGAATAGCCCTACCTAGCAACCAGCTGTTTTAATTTACTGAAGCTGTTTTAATTTACTGATTATTATAGTGAAGTGAAAAAACAATAGAGTGCGATGTAGGCTTCTGGAGTTTGTTTCTCTACATTAATGTAAAAATAATAACAAACATTTAAGAGTGTTGTGACTAGCCGCGAAGTGCAGCCAACACAATAATTCTCAAACAATTCGCGTGTGAATGTTTTAGACAATTCGCGAGTGATGCTAAGTAAATAAAACTCAGAAAATGCGTAAGTAAAACTCAGACAATGCGTAAGTAAACCGTAACTCGATTATCTCCGCGACTCTCGCTGCTTGACGCAAGGATGTGTATGTAGGTATGCGTACATATTCTTCCATGAGCTTGTAAATATGTTTGTATATATTTGTTTTGTTTCGTTTAATATAATTTATTTGTGTCCTCTATTTCATTTGAGCTCTGCGGAAAATATGTATGTTTAAAAGATTGGAAAATCTATCTAGAAAGGCTGGCATTGTTAACCTTTTGCAATTCCAACATTCCCGTTGCAGCTGTGCCTCATCCTCTACAAGATAAAGCTGCTGATAGTTTTGAAGAGACAATGGTGACAACGGAAAAAGAGGATAAGACAGTACTGACTCCTCGAAGAGAAGAATCACCCAAGGAACGGAAAAGTAACAAATTAACGGGACCTCGTTTTCAAAAATCGTCGAGAATTTTTTTTTCCAAGAAAATTTCTTTTTTTTGTACCATGTTTTACTTTTGACACTAGAAAGCAAGAAGTAATTAGCGCAGCAGTTAAGTGTATATACTCCTTCTGTACCACGTGTGCTAAATTCATGTTGTGTATGTTTTGTTTGTTTATATGTTTTTTAGGGCAAATGTTGTGTATGTTTTGTTCCAACTCTTGATTTATTTAATTTCATATTTTTGTTTGTTCATGTTTTGATAAGTACTAATATTTAAATTTGTCTTATGTCTTGTTTGATTAAATTAGAGCTAATCACCGTAGTTGCGAACCTCTTAAATAAATAAATCTTCTTTATATGCCCACTAACGATGAGAGAGAGAGAGTGAGAGATTAAGGGGGAGGGGATTATGACATCATGAAATTTCAAGGTATAAAAAGACCGACACTTAAGTATATGCATCAGATCAGCCCTTTTCGTACAATCAGCATCCCTAAATTGAGAGGAAAGCTTAATTCAAAATTATTAATATTTTACTTTATCTAATGAACTGTTTTTAATATTTCACTGCCTCCAACTTAAAATAAAAAAAAAGAAAAAAAAAAGCAACCATCTTATTTTGGACGAATGTGGGGCATCTTCAAGTCAAACTGTCACTTATGAATGCCCGTAACCCAAATTTAATGGAAGGAGTGGCATTTTTTAATTGGTAGATTACAGAAATCACCATGATGATGATGTGAGGGTCAGAAGACAGCGTTCTTGATTGACTGGGGGGGGGGGGGAGACCCGATCACCTCACCAGGTGGTTTCTCCAACCTTGACAAGGCTGTCCCCAGGCGACCTCAATTCAGCTATGCCCATGTCTCTGTTGGACCTTCCGGGCAAATGTGGAAATCCAATTAATAAGAATTGTAGATTTTAGCGCGTTTACTCTCGTCCTTTAGGTGATGGGGAAATGATGTTAATTGAGGTATGCGTAATTCGAAAAATTTCCGGAACATTATTTCTATTTCATTCCTTCATAACTCCGAAAGAATTCATGCTAAAGACGTTTCTAAGGCATCAAGATATTTGCAACGAAATTTCCGATTAAAAAAGAGAGTTAAACAACATGCAAAAACCTTGACGAGAATGAGAACAAAACTGCATTGGTCGATCATGCTATACAAAATAGCCACACTTTTGACACAGTAAAGATATTTGATAAGGAGAAAACCCCCATAAAACGAAAAATAAAAGAAAATATATTGCATATAATTAAAAAAAGGAAAAAGGCAGTTAATAAAAAAAAAAAAAAAAAAAAAAAAAAAAAACCGAAATTAAATACCTAGATCAAATATTTCTTAATTTAATAAACAAGACGACATCAAATTAATCTACTATATATTTGTCAAATAACACTCACTCACTGACCTATCAACGCCCAGCCCAAACCACTTGAAAAAAAAAATTGAAATTTTGCAAGTATTTTTAGAGGTGTTTGGAATTTTAGTTGGTAAGAGCTGGCAAGCCTTGGCAGCATGCGTTGCTAGAACGATATCATAACAGCTTGTTTGTATCTATGTGTATTGTGCTGTATCTATTTCATAGTATTATTTTTAATTGTGGTTAATTTCAACTATTATGGCAGGT
This sequence comes from Gonocerus acuteangulatus, assembly GCA_946811695.1. Taxonomy (NCBI): domain Eukaryota; kingdom Metazoa; phylum Arthropoda; class Insecta; order Hemiptera; family Coreidae; genus Gonocerus; species Gonocerus acuteangulatus. The sequence goes on from OX328130.1 coordinate 59,906,094, forward strand.
TTTGAATTACTAGTAATAAACTTTGTCCCTCATAGAGCTTACGCTATACCTGGTGATGGTCCATCCGAGGTAATAGTATCCCGAACCCTTGCACAGCCTCCACACCCATCAGAATCACCAGTCAGAACACTTCTTGGTAATGATCGCAAATATAATGGGTGTTTCCAAATGACATCTTGGAAACATAAATTTTAACGTACAATTATTATTGACAACGAATTTTACCTGTACTGATTAAACTCCTGTTACTGCTAACCTATAGATAACGGGTTATCTCTACGTTATATGTTTCTTGACACTGGTCTGGAGCGCCCCAATGTCAAGAAACTTCATACTTTGATTACTTATCAATTGATGATTAACTTATAGTATGACGGGAACCGTTCTATAATAAACTGCACAAAATTATGTAGTAGCGTTAATTTTGCTGACATTATTTAACGCAATAAAATAACTACTTATCTGCCGTGACGAAACACGGGCATTCACGGGCTAGTTATTTTATAAAATGACAAAGACTTCTCTTGGAAAATCGGCATTTACCCTAAAACTATCGATTTTAAAAAGCTGATACCTGCGGAAGGTTCTCGGAGATGTAGGCTATAATTATATATTATTCTGAGTGCTCCTGAAGATGCGTCATAATGACAAGAAACATGTAGAGCAGAATAACGGAGTAGTGAAGAAAGCGAGTGTATTGTTTGAAATTTGACCTTCTGGCACATATAACTCGACAATTTTCCAGAACATTATTTTTATTTCTTTCATCTGTCCGAACTAATTCATAGAAGAGACCTTCCTAATTTATTTCGAAAAGTTGATATTAATAAAAATGTCTAGTTAGCTACAAATGTTTGAGAATCACGACTCTGCAAGCTGCCGAATCTCACAAAAGTTACCCTTTCAACGGCATAATCACAGCACATATCTAGAACAAAACGATAAAGAAACCTGAGTTTGGTAGCGTTTAACATACGTTTTGATCTAGTTTCACCACGTACTTGCAATTCACCCTGTATTCATATCATGTGAGACTTAACTTGGGAAGATGGTCCATAGTTAGGGCATGACCAAAGTAATGTGACCGTTGTCAATTGGCCATTGAGAAACGATAGTTCTCATGGCTAATAATTTTATTCTCAGAAAAATCTTTTGTCAGCAAGGAAATATTAATTCATGATGTCTTATCACACTTATGAAAGAAAGATTAATCATGATTATGATTAAAGGGAAATAAAAGTGAATATACCAGATACTAGGAAGGCAGAGGCGGTTTGCAAGGACATATTGCGGTACTTGAGAACCACTACTCAAAGAACTGGTTCTTTTTACCTCCCCCCTCCTTAATAACGCACTTCCTGTCAACTGTATACTCTGGACATTTACTATGTTGGCAACACTTGCTACTTGTACTTTTTCTGGGGGTTTTCGTAATTTTGTTGCGCGAATGAAATCTTAGAATGCTAACTCTTTCGTCTTTCAATTCAACGAAATCAATGATCCCAAAACTTCAAGCACAGTTTTCTCACTTTGAGGGTGACGCCTGGATCGTTTATGTGGGAAATTTATTACACATTTGTAACAAAACTTTCCATATTGCTCAAGTTCTCACATGTTTGAGAAAAGTCCTAAACTCGTCATCTATTTTATAATTTTTATTGATTCTATTTTGCCAACGCGGCTTTGTTTGTCGCTCCTGTGTTTCTCAGCCTCGTTTCACAGTAGTTGACAACGGTCATAATTGTTTTATTATTTTGGACTAGCTTTAAATAGTAAAGATCTTTCCAGATTAAGTCTCAAATGATATGTATGCAGGGTGTATCGCAAGTAAGTGATGAAAAAAAAAATGTTTACTCTCAGTTTGTATGAAATCCTAACATGTGTAAAACACCTTTAGCACTCCCATAGGTTGTGAGCACTCTTATCCAAAATTCTAGTATTTTCCTGGGGGTTTTTCAACCATGTGGCCTGCCTAGGAAGTGGTTTCATTCTAACATGGAATTCCTCTCAAGCAACTCTTGTGTTTTTTCAATGTTTATGTCTCTTTATTGATAAGACAGATGTCGGAGACGGGTTTTCTAAAGGTTAACAACTCAGAATAGAGGTATCGTTTTTTTTTTCGATGAATCGCCCTTGTGGGAATCGCTACCGTAGACACGAAGTGCTAATTTCCTAACACTCACGATCATTGAGCCTCACTAACGTTTCTATGATCTTGAAGGATTTCTATCTTCATTTATTTTTCTATGTTTCATGTTCTAAAAGATTATCGAGACGTTTATCAGACTCTAGACGAGGAGGGAATTTCGTCTACTGCACGTCTGGGCCGCTACATTTCAGCCGGAACAAAGGCAGCCAATAAGATTAGAGAATCAAATTAATTCTGTTCCGGCTCCATCGTTCTACTTGATATTTTCCTGGCCACACCCATATATTATGGAAGTCCTTTTACCTTCGCCTCACATTTTTCCTTATTCGTGCTGATTATTGCCAATCCATTAGGACAGGCTGGTAGTTAGTCAATAATGACAGGTTTTTTTTGTTTTTTTTTATTGTTATTAAGTCCTTAATCAATTGGCCTGATTAATACTTCCCTCCAAGGATATCCATCCTATATCAGTGTGTTTTAATATCAATAGTGCTTATTATAGAACAAAATAGACCTTTTGGGGGGAAAATACTTAATCTATTTGAGCACTAATTTTTCCAAAATATCCAATTGGATTTATCAAGTTTGTGACCTTTCCAAATAAAAATTTCATTGTAAAATTCGTAAATTACTGTTCTGAATTTATAGTACAATAAAGAAGCCTTTATAGAAAAATTAATGGGACTTAAAGAAGATAAGTAAAATAAAACCCATTTTTGTTGTTGTTTGTATAGATGCCAAGGCATTGTAGCGCCTTTTTCCGTTTCCAATGGGGCAGGTGTTTAATTTGTTCATGAAATATCAAAACAAAATGTCAACTGTTTCTATTCCAAGGTTTAAAAGTGACAATAGGGATAAGAAAAGAAACGTGCTTAGATGGCACAGTTCCTGTGAGTCGGACGTTTCATAAAACAGTTGTTTATTATCACTACTTGTTTATTATTTTTTGTGCGCGTAAATTTTAAAATACGTCCTCAAACCAATTGGATAGATTTAGTGGCGTTAAAAAAGACATGAAATTTGCCAGGTAAGGCGACCGCTGGGTTTTTATGGAGACCGACGTTTCTGAAGGAATGCGGACTAACAAGTCTGTTTCGAGTCACGTTTCGCTCCTTAGCAGTTTCTTTTAATGACTTCATTACTCGCCTATCGGCTTGGTGATCTATTCGATGATTTGATGAAGTATACTGAAGCACAATCGTGCTTGAACTTGAGGTTTTTGACAGCTTAATGATAAGGCGATAAGAATCGTGACTTGTCGATGAATCAATATCTGCCTGCCAAATGTTGTGGTTCTATTAAAGAGGAGTTATTGAAATAGAAACATTTTTCACGCTTTTGTATTTATATTTTAAAGAGTCCGACTCACAGGAACTGTGTCATCTCTGATGAGATTTGGAATGTTATTATTTCTCGTTCGACGGAACGAAATCAAATCTTCAAGGAACCTTTTCCGCCTAAGGGTACTAACCCTTAAATTAGAGCTAATCACCGTAGTTGCGAACCTCTTAAATAAATAAATCTTCTTTATATGCCCACTAACGATGAGAGAGAGAGTGAGAGATTAAGGGGGAGGGGATTATGACATCATGAAATTTCAAGGTATAAAAAGACCGACACTTAAGTATATGCATCAGATCAGCCCTTTTCGTACAATCAGCATCCCTAAATTGAGAGGAAAGCTTAATTCAGAATTATTAATATTTTACTTTATGTAATGAACTGTTTTTAATATTTCACTGCCTCCAACTTAAAATAAAAAATAAAAAAAAAAAATCAACCATCTTATTTTGGACGAATGTGGGGCATCTTCAAGTCAAACTGTCACTTATGAATGCCCGTAACCCAAATTTATCTAGGCAATATCTGCCTGCCAAATGTTGTGGTTCTATTAAAGAGGAGTTATTGAAATAGAAACATTTTTCACGCTTTTGTATTTATATTTTAAAGAGTCCGACTCACAGGAACTGTGTCATCTCTGATGAGATTTGGAAAGTTATTATTTCTCGTTCGACGGAACGAAATCAAATCTTCAAGGAACCTTTTCCGCCTAAGGGTACTAACAAAGTTGAGCGTAGAGAGAGCGAAGACCATAGCGAAGAAATGGAACAATTGAAGTTAAAGGGAAGTACACCAGCTGACAATGACAAAGCAGGGAGCATAGCAATGATTTCAACCAGAGTTGGGAATAATCATAATCATAATTAAGATTACGATTATAATCACTGACCATGGAGATATGATTAAGATTACGATTATAATCACAGACCATGGAGATATGATTAAGATTACGATTATAATCACAGACCATGGAGATATGATTAAGATTACGATTATAATCACAGACCATGGAGATATGATTAAGATTACGATTAGTACAGTTGAATTGTAGATTGTAATATTCTATAAATAAAATACATATATAGTTTAAAAAAAAAGATTACGATTATAATCACAGACCATGGAGGTATGATTACGATTACGATTATAATCACAGACCATGGAGGTATGATTACGATTATCGTATTACACTTGTAATCACATTTTTGGTTACAATTAAACTTGTATTTACAACATTTTTCTGTAATTACTACTGTAATCTCAACATTTGTCTGTAATTACGACTGTAATCACAACAGTTTCTGTAATAATTACTGTAATCACAGCAGATTCTGTGATTATTCTTGTATTTACAACTATTTTTCTGCGATTCACAACTGAACTGTAATCACGATTTTTTCTGTAATTACAACTGTAATCACAATTTTTCCCGTAATTACAACTGTAATCATAAACTATTCCCAAAGCATAACATAACATAGCGTAAGTGGTGTCCTGGAAGATCCATTTCAAATGAATTTGAGCACAGAATAAATAAGTTTCAACAAGCAATACATGAAAAATAGAAGTGTATTTAATGCTATAATAAAAAAAAATATAACACAAAAATAAATTGAAAAGGAGGGCTTAGTAATATAAACAGAAAAATATTACTTATGGGATGACCTGATATATTAGGCTTTCTAATGGCCAACGTCAACAAAAAACGGTTTTACAAGAGTTTTTGAAATACTTAAGAAATTATACGAAAAGTCTAGAAAAGCTCAAGCATGTAGATAGAATATATTTTTGGAAATACTTCCTCTACACTAAACGTAACCCAAATTTATATATCTCAGTTTGGATAAATGTGAAACTTGTGAAAAACATTCCAATTCAATTCGTCATTTTGCAGAACCCGAAATTTAAATTCTAGTTTTACACCTGAAAAACAAACTCTCGTTCAAAAATGATTTTATTTTATTTTTGGTATTAAAATTTTTTTTTTTTTTTTTTTTTTTTTTTTTTTTTTTATTGAATATTTACAATCTGTATACATATGTTTACATATAATACAATAAGTAAATATGTATCTCATAAACTAGCACAAGGAAGAATAGAGGGGAGAAGGCAGCCATTGCTGACACTCCCTGAGGAATTATAAATATTTCATTTATGTATTACAGCTGGTCCCTAGGCCACTTTCTTTTCAAGCGTCTCGGAGGATTGGAAGGGATCGCATCTGTGGAAAGGGATTGGGCAAGGGGATTGGGATGAAAGGATAGCTTGGAATGAAAAGTGGAGAATCGGGTTTTAGCTAATTCAGCGACAAAGGGAATTTCGAGGTCTCGGTGGATGATATTATTGTTCACGTAGAAGGGAGCATTAAGGATCCGGCGAAGGACTTTGGAGGTATTAAAATACCTATAAAAAATGTACTTATAAAATATTACCAAGATGTTTCTGGATTTCAAAAGTATTTATCTATTTGATGTTTAACATTCTGGGAAAAGCAGCTTTGATTCTGTTTTTCAGGATTAACCTTGCGAAGTAGTCGAACATAAGGTCATGATCTAAAGGAAAGGCTTTGCAGTTACCAAATCAAATAGGCGCCTTTGCCAAACGACCATTTCCAAACAAGAATAACCTGTTACGAAACAGAGATATAGAGACAAGGAAAGCATTTGCCAAATCGCTCAGTCGTTTAGTGAATTATTACGTTACGTGAAGGGTAAAATAGTACAAGAGAGAACCAGAAAATATTACTACTCAGTCAAAAAAGGAAGCATAAAATAAACTCCGAAAGGAACATACTTTTCATTAAATAATGAGAAACTCTAATATAAAACTATGCTTAATAAACTCCTCAACGCATATGCAGGATGCCCCAGTTAATTGTTTTTGAATACGAAGTACCACGTATCGCTGCAACATGTTTCCGTACACTGATGTCCCAATAAATGAAACTAATTTGAAATGTCTCTGTTAAACCTTAGCGGCCATAAATTGATTCTGCAATGAAACATTTTGTAGAAAATTAGCAGTAGTGGTTTACCTGAAACAAATTGCATAACAATAGCGGCTTGTGATAGCACTTTTATCTTATTCTTCACTAGAAATCCGACTTAGATCATAGATTACCGTTTTTATTTGGCATAATTCCTGTCCGTCGTTAAATCACGCATGCGGGGAATTCAATGGCGGTAATATTTGTAAGTCGAGTCACTTTTCAGCGCAACCTCCATTGATCAGATTCTTGGCAATTGCGGTCTGCGTTTTAGCGGGGTTCCTCCCTCCCTCCATAGGGAGGAACCCCGAATATGAGACTGACCTCATGACTCAAAGTGTCTCGGGAGTGCTGCCTAGAACATTTTCGTTTCAGAACCTATAGATCTCGAAAATGACGGTGGTTTGAACTTGTATATGTATATGTGTGTATATATATATATATATATATATATATATATATATATATATATATATATATATATATATAGGAAAATAAGGTCTTCCTAGGGCGAACCTTGAGAAGGCAAGGGAGTCATTTTCTATGTCAGGTAATGAGGTACCTACCCTTTTCATTCGAGAACTATCTGGAGTCATAACAGTTTTTCATGAAAGGTCTAACCAAAATTTTTTTTTTTTTTTTATTTATTTAATTATACTGCCTCTACCCGTATGAGTCATTGGCAGTTCTATGTTTCTATATTTCTTGATAGAGGCCTATATCTTTGGCAAATTTGAATACCTTTTGTATAGCCCTTTCGTCGTCCTGTAAGATTTCAGCAAGGTTGCCTTCAATGTTGTTCACTTTTCTCGCCAGTGTGTATCCGGTACATTCTGTTAAGAAGTGTTCAACAGTTAATATAACATTGCAATGTTTACAGGTGGGAGGGTACAGTCCTTTCAGGAGATAACAGTGGGTTAATTTAGTGTGGCCAATTCTCATTCTTGCCAAAACTACTTCCTCCCTCCTGTTCAGCCTTTCAGGGGTTTTCCAAGTATTTAGAGTTATTTTAATGTTTCTTAGTTTTGTTTCTGTTTCTAACCATTCCTTAGTCCACATTGTTAATATTTGTTTTTTAATAAATACTTTTAAATCTTGTCCGCACACCTCTGCCACTTTTATGCTATCACTTTGTTCTTTTCTTGCATTATTGGCTTCAATATCTACTTTCTCGTTAAGTTCAATGCCCATGTGGGAAGGAACCCATAAAATAGCAATATCTTTATTTTGTTTTGCAAGATTTTCCCTAATTTCAGCTATTATAGGATGGCGGTTCTTGAGTTTTGGTAGTGCCCTCATCACGCTGAGTGAGTCCGTGATGATAAGGTGCTTGTTATGTTCTTGAAACCTAATATCTTCAATGGCCTGCCAAATCGCGAAAGATTCTCCCTTAAATATACTGCTTCATGCATGTTATATCTTTTGCAGAAGTTGTCCCTCAAAAAGGCACATCCTATTTGGGAGTCAATTTTTGATGCATCTGTATAGGTTTTAGTGTAGTCTGTGTACTTTTGAACATGTTCCAAAAAACTTGTTTGATAGATGATTTGGTTTGTAGTAGATTTGGTGTGTTTTGTTAAGGTGAAGTCAAGGATTATTTGCTTGGTTTTCGATAATGGCATAACCTCTGGTGGAAATGCAAATACGTCAGGTATATTTAAGTCGAGTTTGTCCACTATTAATTTAATTCGATATTTGAAATTTTTAGGAATCCTCTGCTGTCCGTGGAGGTTGTTCTGATCTATAGCGTGCAGAGATGCATGCAGTCTCCTCTCTTTGAGTGATACATGGTAAGACAATGTAAGGTAAGCTCGTCTCATTGCTAAAGGCGGTTCCCCACTTTCAGCTAATATGCTAGCTACAGGAGACGTAGGAAAGGCACCAATGCAAATCCTTAAGCAGGAATTATGGATCACATCGAGCATCTTCAGAGCTGTAGGACTGGCTGAGGCATACACTATAACCAAAATTATAACTGTTTCTATTTCACACTTTCCAAATGACATAAGAACGGAACCGCGCTAAGATGACGCAGTTCCTGTGAGTCGGATTTTTTTGTTGGTTCTTTTGAAATTCTCAAACCTACAAACCAAGTTTTCTCCTTGTCTTTCTTTCAAAATAAACGCAGTCAACAACGAACACATCACACATTTGGCAACCAACTATTTTCAAAGACTTACGGGTCGGATGTTGGTTTCGGCCACCTTCCACGTATCACAGCCATTGTGCAGGGCCGACTTAAAGTTTGTGTTAAACAGCCGTAGTTTTTTCTTCTTTGAGAGTTTCTTGTTCTTCTCTATAAGATATAGTTGAACGAAATCTCAATTACCTATTTCGATCTAGAACCTATGACCATTCTATTTCATTGAATAAAATATCTTTACACCAAATAACTTCACTCTATCCATTTTGTGTTAAATTAACCAATAACTTTCAAAATTTATTTCTATATTTCAAACAAAGACATTGCTTAACAAGATTTCTTCAACATTCTCAGGTTAATCGCCTAGTAATACAAACTACAGGCATATATATTTAAACTTTCCAACCATAAGTAATAATTTAATACAAAAGGCAATCAAAGAAAAGGCCTATGATGTTTACATAAAAATACTGTTTTAGTTAAATAAGACTGATATAAATCAATATTCCCAATACCGTTGCACAGAAGTGGAAACATTCAATGTGGCAACGTGGGCAGCGTAATTTTCCCAATACCGTTGCACAGAAGTAGAAACATTCAATTTGGCAACGTGGGCAGCGTAATTTTCCCAATACCGTTGCACAGAAGTAGAAATATTCAATGTGGCAACGTGGGCAGCGTAATTTTCCCAATACCGTTGCACAGAAGTAGAAACATTCAATGTGGCAACGTGGGCAGCGTAATTTTCCCAATACCGTTGCACAGAAGTAGAAACATTCAATTTGGCAACGTGGGCAGCGTAATTTTCCCAATACCGTTGTACAGAAGTAGAAACATTCAATGTGGCAACGTGGGCAGCGTAATTTCTGACTAATAAAATTCTCTTAAGCTTATGGAGTCGGCAAGGAGAACTGTTTCTGTCCTTTTTTTCTCGTGTAGCTTGTATGAAAGCTACACAAGAATATCTATTCGAGTTAGAATAATAAAGATTCAATTATATAAGACATGAAAAACATTTTATTTAAAAAAAAACTTAAACAGTTGTAAGAAAACAATTTGCAGTACCTGCATCTTAGCCATGGGCACATATAAGGGGGTGGGCTAAGGGGGCTGCTGCCCCCTGAAATTTTGATTTCATCGGTAAAAATGTATATTTGTACCACAAACATAAATAAAATAAGATCACTTAGTTCAGAAAAAAAAAAATATTTTTTTTAGGTGTGATATCGTTTTTGTTGGCTAACTATTCAAAGTCCTAGTTTGTTAGTATTCCTTACCCCCCCCCCCCGTCCCTCCTTCCGAAATTACTTTTCATATATGCCTCTGATATTAGCGTGTTGCCACAAAATGCTTTGGGAAGCTTAGAATAAAAACTAATAAAATTTAACCTTCACTGGATCAAAACCAACGCTTCCGAAACTTCAGGTGGCCCTTTGGAAAATTACACATGAACGTTTTATGCATTGTCAAAGGTTTACAAGAAATTGTTTGCCAAAACACAAAATACTTCAAAGCTTCATTTTCATCGCGTTCCTCACTCTATGCATATCAGATTTTTATTGTTAAAGAATATTAATATTGTTAAAGAATGTTAAGTTTACCAATGATTAAAAAGTAATATGTGTCCCCTCTAATTAATAAGTAAACTCCCCCCTTCAGATGGACCACTTTTTCGGATTTACAGTCTCGTAGAATCCTTTATGATAATGCTATATATTATATATGTTTTATTGAGCAAAAACAAACCTTTTGGCCGGTTTCCTGATAAAATACGTATATATATATATATATATATATATATATATATATATATATATGTTTGTGTGGAACGGCTTCTTTCTCCAGCGGTGTCGCTCCTCTCTCCATCGCAATATTTCGTCGGGTTCATCTCCGACTTCTTCAGGCTGCTATGTATCTCCGACTTCTTCAGGCTACATAGCAGCCTGAAGAAGTCGGAGATGAACCCGACGAAATATTGCGATGGAGAGAGGAGCGACACCGCTGGAGAAAGAAGCCGTTCCACACAAACATGTGATACCCAGCGATGCAATTTAAAACAAATATATATATATATATATATATATATATATATATATATATATTAACTAGTTGGTTAGGATTACCCGAGAAGCGATCAAAATTGTGAAACATCCCCAGAATTTCAACTGAGAAGACGGTTATTGACTAAGTAAACGATGGACAACCGTCCTCGCGCTTAATATAAGACATAGAATTTTATTGGCTAAAAGCAACTCAAGATCGCGGGAAGGGTCCAATCAGAAGTCGAGAAAGACCAAGGGCGTATATAAGGCGGGCTGAGGGAGCTGCAGCCCCCCCCCCCGAAATTTTGATTTGATCGGTAAAAATTTCATAAAACCCTTAAAAATAAATTAAATAAGATCATTTAGTTCATAAAACATATTCTATTTTGGGACTAATAGCGTTTATGTTGGCTTGAACTCTTCTAAGATCTAAATTGTGAGTATTCCTTACACCGGAAATGGTCTCAGCCCCCCCCCCGAAATTTTCCCAGCCCCCTCCGAAATTATTTTCTATATACGCCCATGAGAAAGACCGCCTAAGACCCCGACCATAAATTAACGGCCCTATAAATAGGACCCGGAATGAAACCTATTTTCATTCTCAGAAGGAACCCTGAGGAAGCCAGCAGACTGTCCGGCAAAACGTCGGTTATTATCAGATCGGCCCGAAGGCCTTAAGGGTGCCCAGGATGCGCAGTCCAAACCTTAAGATATTCCTCACCGTGTATGAGACAGCCTTGAGGCCAGAGTTGGACTGAACAGTCCATTGAAGAAGAATGAAAACACCAATAGATTAACTGTACAGTCCAATGAGGCCGGGACTGTGCAGGCCAGGCCTGACGTATATGGACAAGAGGACATTTGATTCACATACAGTCGGTTTACTATAACTGGACTGTGAAGTCCCTGCCTTGAGGTTTATTAACTTAGCGTGTGTGTTGGACACACACAGTCCAAATCTTGAGACCAAACTGTGCAGCCCCGGCCTTGTGATTTGAACTGGCTACCTTAAAAGTAAGATGGACTGTGGAAGTTAACGAGAATTATTAGGATCTTTCAAGGTGCTACAATTTTTTAAAAATTTCTTTCTTGAGTGCAAGCTCAGAAGCTTATTCTTCCGGAAAGTAGGAATAATAAGGTATAAATCTCTCTCTCTCTCTCTCTCTCTCTCTCTCTCTCTCTCTCTCTCGCCTATTTTGAATCGACAGCCCTTTTGAATAATGTCTAAGCTTTATTTGTTGATGTTCCTGATAATTAGAATAACTCGAACTAATTGAAGACTTTACATCATTATATAATCATGTAATGCAGTTTATTTCAATTTTATTTCAACAGTCACTGTCTAACTAAGGAGCGCTGGCCTTTCTTTAATAAGAGCTATCTTACTCGCAAGCTTCTGCTGGCCTCTGTTGGCTGTTATATGAAGTGCTGAGGTGCTGGCCTCTGCGGTTGCATTATGAACTAAGATGTAAACAAATTCACACTGTTTGACCGATTTTGATGGCACACTGGGTAACAGCTATATTCGTGATAAAATTGTATTTATGAGTCTAGTTTAATTGACCTATATATATATGCTACATACAGATTGAAGGGGGAGTAATCCTGGGAAACCCGCTCGATGACAACAGCATGAATGAACCAGTTTCATATAAATATTGAGCACAAGGGTTCAGAGGTAATTAGGAGCAATTTTCCTGCTGGGCGGTATGCTAATGCCAAAGTATATTAATATCTTAGGTGTAATTGATTCAGGAGAATTAGGCCACTGGGGGTTTTGATTTTCGACCGGGTCCACCCTCAGCAAATGTATATTGTGATTCAAAGTAATAAGTCTGACTCGAAGGAACTGCGTTATCTTAGCGCGTTTCCGTTCTTATCCCTTTTGTCATTCCGAACTCTTGAAATACAGAGCATGATTTTATTGGCCACAATGCACAGGAAACTAACAGGGTCCTAAACCGAAATTATACATTCCGTCTTCTCAACATTCGCTCAAAGAAAACACTATCACAAATATGTTTTCTGTTTATTTACCTTGTTTTACTGAAATATTCATTTTACCGTTAAATGCAAAACAAGAAATTACTTACTTATTCAGTGTTCCGCTTCTTTTGCGAGAACACAAAGATCAGGATCTTCTGAATTTGGTCACACTAGGAAACCGGCATGCCTGATGTTATGTTTGTAATTGTAGGTTTCAGTTGAATGAAAATAACACTTAATATTCGTGGAAGTAGCCTAGAGTACTAAGGCGTGAGCACTCTATACCTAAGGTCATGGGTTCCATTCCCCTTAGAGATAATGATTTTTCTTTCAAGAAAAAAAAAAAAAAAGTCCCAAGAAGTGAATGTTAAAATTTAAATAGAAATCGTGGAAAGATAACGTTTTTAAGGCAACTGGCAACTCTGCTTAAGGTCATCAAAAATGTTGGTACAGTCCTGTGTTTCTGAATCAGGTCAGTATAGTGTTTATATATTGCTTATGATTGCGTAAAAACTGTAGGATATGAAACGAGAGATTAATACTTATTATTTATTATTAATATAACAATTAATTGTACTAATGGCCTCGGCAGCCGAATCACAAAAAATAAAAAAAAAACAATTAAAAACTGAAGTATACAGAGCTAAAAAAAAAAAACAAAACAAAAACACTTTCGAATTTTAATGGCCGAATTCTCCAAATGAGATCACTCTATCAAAAATTGCATAAGTACCGTTTTTGTAGGAAATTTAGTAAGCTTTTGAAAAAATGTGTTAAGTTTACTACTATGGCCTAACAAGTTTCGAGATATTTAAGAAATTCTACAAAAAAACAAGGACAAGTCTAGTTATTCCCACCTATCTCGGAAAACCTAATAGATATGGAATTTGTATTGGTTTCAATCGTTTCTCTACGCCAGAAAACCTTTACAAAATGTACCTAAAATCCTATTAATGCAGAAACGTAAGAGCTACGATTTATTTCATGTGAATTTCGCCCAAAAAACGTGTTTCGTTGGTTTACAAACTCGAAACTCTTGTTTGAGACAAAGTATTTTTTTACCAAATGTTGTCCAAATCGGACTATTTTAGTGGTTGCTAGAACGCTAAAAGACATAAATATATATATATATATACACACATACAAGCCTCATTTATTACGAAACGTGCAGAAATCTGAGAAAGATTGACAATATTTACTCAGTTTATTATATTGATTGCCCCTTGTTCGAATCCCAGCTCGGATATACTATTTTTCCCCCTATAACCTTAAGATAGACATAATTTAATAAAATTTTCCAAGAAAATAAGCCCAATATCATAAAAAGAGAAGACGAATCTTGAAGTAGTTCACCCAGCCCGACAGCAGGTGTAGAAATAAAAAAAAAAAAATGTGCCGAAGAAGTTTGCCTTGCGAGGACCGTTAGTAACCTTCTCTGGCCCCTCAACTTTTCCCTCTCACTTTCTAACTCCCCCTACTCACATTATGTCATCTATTCTCATTATAGGCCAACTTCATAATCCACCGAGCTAGGATTGTAACGCCATTTCAGGAGATACTTTTTCAATTCTAGGATTCAGTAATTAAATTACTTAGATGTGCTTCCCCAATGTGCCCATAATTCATCAAAAATACTCCAACAATACTGTAGAAAGCTACATGAACAATATAACACTCTCTCTGTGATATTTATCCGTTTTACTCATCGCAGTTACTATACAATATAATCTCCACCCTTAAAGAAATGTCTGACCGACGATCTGTAAGCCCAACCAAATCTCTAGCCACTCAAGTCGTAAACCTTGGAAATTTTGGCAGTGTTTTTAAGTGCCCTTGACTTCAATGATGCGTTCCAAACGCCAAAAAAATATTGCGTAGAACCAAAGTTATGAATGCTTGAGTAATTTTCAAGTAGAAACTTGCCACAGTGTTCAATTGACTCTAAATCTAATGCAGATCTTGATTAGACACCTAGCTTCTCTCAAAGTGCTATCGAATCCATAGTAGACAATAAACAGTCAAAGAGTGTTATTTCTTGTTTTTTTTTTCTTTACGGCGCATCGACATCTAGGCCATTAGCGCTGACATCCAGGGCGCGGCGAGGAATATTCCCAACGAGCCACGAAATGAGAAAATTCCTTTCTGTGGGGATCGAACCCACCATCTCCCGCATGAGAACGTAAGGCGTTAGCCACTAGACCTCGGGGAGACCCCGATAAAACTAGTTATGCTAATTTTTGGTTTTGGTACATAGACATGATGGATTCAGTTGAAAATTGATCCAGATGTTTAACATTCATGTAAACTGCGATATTTAAATTTTTTGTTTGTTTTAAGATGAATATATTATTTATTTCATTGACATTATTACTAGATAAACTTACTTATTTTATTATCTTTAATGTATATCTACTTATGCTACTTTAAATACTTGAATTATTATACATTCGCTTGGTTTTATAAAACAGCATGGTACTTTGAAGACACAATCAAGATTAAAATGCTCGTCGCTAACGAGGTGGTTCATAAATAAATAAAATGAAATTATTTAAACATGATAAAAACACTGCGGATGTATCTTACCTAATAGGAATTCTAAACAGTGGGGAAAAAAAACAATCTTGCATTCAGGTAACTTACAAATACTTGACTCTTAGAGGCAGAAAATGCAAAGAATATAAAGTAGGGAGAATTTAAATTAAGTAAAAAAGGGTGAAAATGCTTCATTACGCATGCGCCACTGATTGCAGGAAATGCTGATGGAGTGACTTAATCAGAAATGTTTGGATATTCAAGGTTTAGATCCTACTGATGTCTGACGGCTTCTTCTACCGACTTAAAAAAGAAAGATTTGCAGATAAAAGAATCTTAGTTCCGCTTTATTAGCACTTTCAAAGAGTCCTCAACATGCCCATATTTTAAATCCTTATTATTATTTATTCAATTAGCATCTTTATTATAAGATTGTGTCACAATTCTTGATGCTTCAATTCGTTAATTCCTCCGAACCTAATCGTTCTAACAAACCTATCGTTTCTAATAAATCTTTTGCTGCAACACTTATGGAAGGAGGACGAACTGTCCATCCCACCCTAAAACTAGCTTTGAAAATAGCCGAACAACAAATCTTGGTATGTAAAATCTCAACAGCATCTAGACGCGATGAACTTCTACAATTATCTTCTGGTACGAATGCACAGTGGCAAATAAAAATTTATTCGACAACATAGACAGAACATTAAAAGAATTGCCAAGAAAATCTTAATTGAAGGTAAGTTTTCTTCTCATACTCCCGACCCAATTCCAACACTTCCAGTTATCCCCAAGTCAACGCCAGCAAACGAAATAAATTCATGTGAAAAATCATATCTGTGGCCACACAAACAAAAACTGCGACTAACAAAAAATATGAGAGTTGAACTGTGGAAAGACTAAACAACAACACATTTTACTCAAAATTAATACAAATAGGCGAAGGCACATATCCTACTGACCAGAAGACCGGCCACATTGAACTCAACAGTGATTTCTGCAACATACGAGACGACATAAAGACGAGTTTATCGACCAAATTTTTCCAAACACTATACCAATACGGAGTGGCTACTTCGGAGGGAAATTTTAGCAACTGAAAATAATATTTTCGACATTATGAGCTTTAATATTCCTCGCTAAGAGATAATATACAAATCGATCGAGACGACGGTAAACGTTGAAGGAAGTGTCAACTTGCCATTATACTGCCTTCGACTGAAAATTGAACCTTCGATCATATTACTCAGAGATCTCGACTCATAAAACCTGTAATGGAACAAGGACGATAAAGTTTATGACTGGAAAGGAAAGAGGACAGACAGTATTTATCCCCAGAATACCACTAATATCTTCTGAACTGTCTACAGTTTTAAATTAACAAAGCGCAAGAACTAACTTAAAAATATTGCGGCAACAACCTCAAAGACTCCTGCTTTTCTGGCGATCAACTATACGCAGCTCTCTCTCGAGCAGTAAAGTAGAAAAATGTATACATATATACCCCGAATAACAAAATTATCATTTTTTTTTATTTATTTTTTTTGCGGCGCACTTACTTCTAGGCCTCTCGCGTTGGCTACGATCATGCAGCAGGGAATTTTCTCAAAGAGCCCTGAAATGACAAAAATACTGCAAGCTGAGAATCCAAGGCGTTAGCCACTAAACCACGGGAGACCCATGAAAACTGTCGTTTAGAAAAACAAGTCTTGTAAATAGAAGTATTGTAATTAGAATATTTTTTTAATACAAAATTTGTACCTTTTATATTTTATAGTTTATCCTTTTATTCCAACTACCAAACAATATCATATCAACTCCTTAAGCAAAGCCGGATGTCCCAGCTAGTGTCAAAATAATAAGAAATACATTTGTCTTCAAAAATGTTAAAATACTCGATAAAGAAAAGAGCCTATAAATAAAAAATGAACGAAAACATAAAAGTATTAAAAATAGTAAAACAGTTAATATAAAAACGAAGAATAATTACGTAAATAATATATTTTTCAATATAATGTATGTTTAGGAATGTTGATATCAATTGTTTTCCTTTTATTATACCTTTCTTTTTGATCACAAAATCGGTCTCTGGAAACGATCTAAGCCATGAAACTATCGATTATAATCAGCTGATCGACAACGGCCATATTTATTTTATATTATAAAATTGTGACCCTTTTTTATTTCAATATATTATTGAATTGGGCCACGTCCGTGGGACCCTACCTATGGAAGGTCTTCCGTAGCTAAGGCTAAATATATGTATATGTAATTAAGTTGCTCCTGAAGAGGCGTCAAGAGACGCGGCACATGTAGAGTATAAAGCATATAGAGTGAAGTGGACGAGTTTAATATATGCATGACCTTCCGCCTATTCAAATAATATGTTTATTTTATTGTATCAGTCTGTCCGTGGCCCTACCTGTTGTAAGATTTTCCTGAAGAGGCTTACGTAAAGCATTAAATAAAGGATATCATAAGAAGTTCATAAGTTTTAAATATGCATCCTAACGCCATTTTGAAATCATTTGTAACGGTTTTTTTTTAATACTATTGTTAACATATTCTCATACCTTTTTTAGTGTCATCTTACAGTTAAGAGATTCTAGTCATGCCTAAGAATGTCCGCTTTCCCTGCTAGCCCCTGAAAGCTGTCGATTAGTAAGCAACGCAAGGACCTTCCGTATGGCGACGCTCATCGGTATAGAATAACGTTACATCTCTACGTGTCCCAGTTACTAATGCATGAGTCGCAGTTCCTGTAAGCATTGTATACATGATGTCAGGATGAGCCAATGGTACTTATGTATCATACCTTACGTTCCGGTCATTAGGGATTAGCTGCTCAAGATGAATTTAAAGGTATTGTTAATGAGATTCAGGTTGTGAGCCGTTGAGGTGATCAGAATTCAAGGAATGGTTGGGATTTTGCTAGGAGAAAACGTTAGATTTTCAGAAAAATCTATATTTCGAACGTTTCGACATGTCTTCTTCGGCTCTAAAATAAATATACACAATTATAAACGAGAATAATCACAACAGTAAGCAATCGCTTACATCATACCAATAGATAAGAAAACAATTTTTTAATAGCATATTTACGTTCTAAGGAATTCACGCTTCAGAAACTTATTTATTTTTTGTATTTATTTATTTGTTTCTTGAGCTTCGTAACAAAGAAACCGTATCGTATTTAAATATTGGTAGTTCACAGTTATTTAAAATCATAGTAAAATATAAAAGTATGAAAAGAACATAAATATTAAGTGAATTTAATGTAAGTAGAACAGATATTAACAGTTGTGTTATTTTCGCTCTTGTTACTATAGTAAAATACCAAATCATGGTAAGAGAAACCATAACAATTCAGAAACTTACACCGGAAAAGTATATACAAAAAATAAATGAATTAAGGAAGTAGCCATTCTGAATATTATAAACAATAGGAAAGTAACTGCCTAACATTGGAGTTTTGGCCCTATTTTTATAAAATAATTAGAAATTTTATATTGTTTTGTAAAGCGAAACGCCGTGATAGTAAAACCAACTTTTGACCCACAAGCCATTACGGTTTTGCAGAAAGCTTCCCGAGCGCCTGACCACAGGACTAAAATAACATAATTGTTAGTTAAAATTCCTTATAAACTTGATAGATAAGTTTTCATATAAATAAAGGATGTTTTCTTTTGAACTTTCTTTCTGTGCGATTCCTGGATTTTTTTTTTTTTTTTTTTTTTTTTGGTTTGGGTTTAAGACGTATCAACCATTGATGCCAGCTAGATGGATTGTGATATAAAAACAAGATTTTTTCTTCTTCAGGATATCAAACCATGTCATGGAAGGATAAATTTTTATAATTGGGATTTGTAAGCGTTTTTTATTTGCTGCTAACTTTAAAATACTTCAATTTTTTTTTTTTTTTTTTTTTTTTTTTGTCTACCCGTATTATACAAATAAAAGATTTATTTCTTTATTTTTTCCGTTATTCTTAATCACTACCATATGACATAACATTTTAATATATCGTGAAATTGTAGAATAATTTATATCCAAATTTTAATATAATTATTATAAAATCTAATAACAAATTGATCTAAATTGTAAATATTCGAATTCCATGAAAGGAACTTTAGTAAACATAAATACACTAATATTCTATCTCTCATGTAACTAATTATCTATGTTATAAAATATTTACATTAAATTGAATCAACCTGTGGAATTTAGAAATTAAATTTGGATTTAATTTACTCCCTGAGAGATGTCGGACATTTTTAAATCTTATCTAAAGATGCGAAGATGATTGCATTTAAAAAAAAAAAAAAAATCTTTTGTTTCACTCAGAAAGTATTAATTTTCCCATCGACAATGACCTCAAAGGTTAACCTTAAATCCCCCCCCCCCCCAAAAAATAGTAATAATTTTCTGCTTCACCCCCGGCCTCAAGAAAAATCCTTTAAAGACAGACTGCCAAAATGCCATTCTACGCACAACATGCGGGTACGTCTGCTAGTCTATTTAAATTATTTTGCATAGAAACAACCCGTTTCAAGTAAAAAAATCCCAAACAAATGTCCACCATTAAAAAAAAATGTTGTCTCTATTAATGTCCAACAAATATTGTGGGAAATATTGATCCCATTTGTTCAAATATTTAGATTCTACGTAAGATACTTATTTTTTACGATACTATAATTTTCTCTCTATCGTAAAACAAACTAAGCATGATTTTCTTAAATATAATATCAATAACATCAATATAATATTGGGGTAAATGCGCATATTCTTTGAGATTCCTTTAACAATGCGCACTTGAGGACGAAGCGATCCGCAGCATCTAGCTAAGAGATAAAAGTTATAAGCAAATCAAATGTAATCTCTATGCAAAGTATAGATGACGTCATCATTAATAATAAATTTTATTCATAAGGGAATAATGAGGACTACGTGTCGATGGAGGAAGCCACGAAGGGACGCCATGATGTTTCCCAACTCTTTATTACAATAAGAATGTGAGAATCTTTGAACTTTTCCTGACCTTTGTAAGTGGCGAGGCCTTCGATTTCACCTTTACTTCTAAGCAGGAATCGGGCATTACAACAGTTCAATAGCACAACGGGTCTTATTTAGGATGTCATCAGTTTCGGTACGGAGAGCTGGGAGAAAAATGTAGTTGGGGAGAAAACCCGCTAACCGTCTGACTAGCAGGACCTGCGGTATCTTATCGGGTTTCCATATTAAGTTGATCTTTTTGCTGGAAAATATAGGTTGTCCGCAAAGCAGTGCGGTTATTTTAACAAAAGAATATTTAGACTTAGATTTACACGTCCAAATCTGTACACCGGAGGTAAAGGACACCATGTCAATTTTTTTCATTAAATTGACTTAACAATATGGATTTTTCGATTCATATAATGCTTTTGGGCACTATGCCCTGTACCCATGAATAACGAAGATAAGAGATTAAGAATAAAATCATGTCCGTTTTTACTTGATGTAAAAGACACCATGTGGAGGACTTGGTTTTGTTTGACTATGAACAATACTTCCAATTACCTACCAACGCCAATGGCACTGTGCAAAATTGCCCTTAAAGCCAGTCCCGTAAACAGCCTTTGTGCAGAATCAGGAGAGCTTCCACTGGATAATAGACGTCAGATGATTTGTCTAAAATTTATTACAAAATCAAAATCATTAAACTCACAGTGTGTAAATTCATTTTTATTCAACCCATATGTAGACATATACACACAGACAGGAGCAAAGCAAAAGCCGCTTATAGTACGCTGTATGCTTGATAGAGAGAATGGACATGTTCTTACACAACCAACGTACACGCAAAGACATCTCTCAATTCCACCCTGGAGAGTAAATAACTTAAAAATTGACTTGACTCTGACAAAATTTAAAAAGACTAGTACACTTTCTAAATAATTTTACCAGACTACGTACAAACATTTATCGCAGACAAATACAGATCAGTGTTGGGCATTATTCGAATGATCATTCGAATAAATTTTTAGTGAATGATGAATAATTCACTGAATTATCTTATTCACACAGTACATCATGAATTATTCATTATTCGTTATTCATCATTCATTATTCATCATTCGTTATTATTTATTTCTAGTTGGTCTACTGAATAATCCTACTCAAACACACATATACGTATTTCTGGCTGCCAACATTATAATAAATCTATCGTTATTCACTAAAACATGTTTATTCTGAATGATCATTCGAATAATTTGTGAATAAACCATAAACTTCATTCACAGAATAACGAATAATGAATAAAAGTAATTATTCTTCATTCATGAATGAAATAATACATTTATTCATTAATCATTATTCATCATTCTGAATAATTTTTGCCCAACACTGATACAGATATACTGTATCTATTCACTGATGGATCTAAGATGAATGATGGCGTCGGTGCAGCTGCTATTATAGATCAAGAAAAATATCTCGCCACGTTACCGAAAAGCACGAGCATATACACCGCTGAGCTGCATGGAATTCTCTTATACATTATATATTTGTCTATTCACTCTCTAGCTGACTCAAACATTGACCAAATTTCATGAGATAAGGTTCAAAAATATTTTCTATAGCTTGAAAAGTCAAGTTTGTTATCCAGCTGAATCCGTCTATCGGAACATGGTTTTTTAGGGCAAATTTTACGTTGTTACGTTACTAGGTACACTTTATATAAGTAACTGAACGTGAGAAACCTCATGAAAGCATTTTCAATGCCATATATGTTACCGTTCTCAAGAAAAATGGAGAAAACCATATATTGTACTTATGATTTTCGGATTGTCTCGAAATCCGTTGGGAAGTCTTTGTAAATGTGAAGCATATATTCAAAAGTTTATCGAAGTTCTTTAAAATACGGTTCTTAAGCGATTTTTGATTGAGCGATCTCATTCGGCGATCAAATGGAGTAATTTTCTCTTCGGAGACTGTCAGTTTCCTGCTATGGCGCCTATGATCTTGATACACTTTCAGATTTCATTTTAATCTTTTACGTGTGCTTACATTTTTTACAAAAGATTAACAGAAAACTGTTTCAATTCTAAGCTTTCCAAATGAAAATAGGGATAAGAACGATATCGCGCTAATATGAGGCATTTCCCGCGAGTCAAACTTTTTTTGTCTATAACATAATATAGATATAATAAGTTATTTATTTATTTATCAATGTTTTCGCAACATAGGCGATAAAACATATAGAAATCAATGAACAATATGTATCTTTGTGGTAATACGTCCAATAGAGATAAAGTATTCTTATTTCAAGCTGGTTTCATTGTTGTATATCTCAGTTCAAATAGTCAGATGTCAAGTAGATACAACTGTTATTCATTTTGATAGCCAGTTAATAGAGTCGTTCGTCAAGGAGTTATCATTCTTTTAACGTCATTTGGTCATTACGTTTTTGTGTCCTAGTATACGCGTCAAATATAAAAACTTTAAATTTCACTAAATGACTTTAATTTCAACTTATTTGTTCTAGCTTCTAGAAGATGATATGCCAGACCACATATGTCTTTATACGTTCACCATCAGTTTGTGGAATATTTTGTTGATGTTTCGATGCACTCTCCGTACTCTCCAGATCTTGCACTCTCTGACTATCATATCCTCAGATCATTGCAGAATGATTTAGGTGAAAGAGTATCCAATACTTTGGAGAATGTGAAACATTCCTTGGATAACGTTACTGGATTAAAACCTAATTCCTTCTACGTTGGCAAAAGGTTATCTTGGCAAGGTACATTTGAGGGCCAGTTGAAATTCGCTGCTCCAGCAGTGTTGTTTAGGAAGGCTAGCAATCTATAGGTAGCCCAGCGCTGTCCTAACTGTCAATAAACCGTGTAGGAAAAAAATTATGAAGATATCCCAAAAGCCCAAAATTCTTCCTCTCCGCTGATATATATATATATATATATATATATATATATATATATATATATATATATATATATATATATTTATTTTGTAATATTACCTCTACTCTAAACGTATCCTACATTTATTTAGTCAAGTTAGACACAAATTATTTCGGATAAATGTCAAAGTTATTAAAATAATCTCTAATCAGTCTCCAATATCCAAAACGAAACTTTTTCCCCAGTTTTCTCTATGTTTTTTTCTTTTTATGGCAAATACACATGAGACTTTTAGAGCTAACCTAGTTGGCCACCCACCCAAGTTCTATCCTCGCCCAACGTTGCTTAATTTCTGTGAACCCTTGTATTCAACGTGGTATGACTTTGATTTCAGACCTCATCATACTAAGGCAGTACAAACCGGAGGGAGTAATTTATTTATTTATTTTTATTTTTTTTTACGGCGCATCAACAAATCGTGGCTATTAGCGCCGACATCCAGGGTGCAACCAGGAATTTTCTCAGCGAGCCCTGAGGTGAGAAACTTTCTGGCGCCAGTGGGGATCGAACCCACCGTCATCTCCCGCTTATGAATCCAGCGCGCTAGCCACTAGACCACGGGAGACCCCTGGAGGGAGTAATGTTGTAACTTTCAAGTGGGAGGCTTAGGTGAAGGTCAAAGTAATTTTACATC
Organism: Gonocerus acuteangulatus; assembly: GCA_946811695.1. Classification (NCBI taxonomy): domain Eukaryota; kingdom Metazoa; phylum Arthropoda; class Insecta; order Hemiptera; family Coreidae; genus Gonocerus; species Gonocerus acuteangulatus. The sequence continues at coordinate 59,929,868 of OX328130.1, forward strand.
GGTCCAGGATAGGTCAGGGTAAATCGCACTGTCACCAATTACTACTAACGGTTCGAGAAAAAAAACACATAAAAAAACATTTTATAAATTGTTCTTTAACGCCTTTTATTTTTTTTTTAATCTTATATTCCCTAAGTTTTATGATATTCATATTCATTAGGCAAATGATAGGTAGGTTTGAGCCGCCACTTATTATCTTAAACCAATAAGAAATCCTAGGTGCTGATGATAAATGTCCACGTTTCATAACCCATAGGTCAATTTCATAATAGGCGTACAAATATATATATATATATATATATAAATCACGTGTCTGTCTGTTTGTTCCTTATACAAATCTACACCGTTTGACCGATTTTGAGCAAACTTGGCACACAGGTAGGTCTTGATACGGGAAATCTCCTAGGCTAGGTCAAAATAGTCAAATTTTAAAATTTGGTCAAAAACTTTTGTTAAAGAAAAATTGGCTACACTGAACAATTCTGATTCTGACGGCCATTTTGAATTGACAGCCATTTTTAATAATGTCACAAATTTATTTGTTGATGTTCTTGATAATTACGTAGAATAACGCGAACTCATTGATGACTTTACATCATTATATAATAATGTAATGCAGTTTATTTCAATTTTATATCGACAGTCAATGTCTAACTAAGGAGAGCTGGCCTTTCTTTGATAAGAGCTATCTAATCGAAGGCTATGGTGCTGACCTCTATCAGCTGTTTTATGGATTTCTGTGGTGCTGGCCTCTGCCGGCTGCATTATGAATTACTTGACAGATATATACAAATTCACACCGTTTGACCGATTTTGACGTAACTGGGTATACAAGTAGATCTTGATAAGGGGAGAGTCATAGGCAGAAAGTAGGTGTAGCATGGCACACTGGGTAACAGCTAGTATTATATATATTTTACACCTCCATATTTTGCAGTGATCCAACATTCGTTTATTAAATTCTGCTCTATATGTTTCATCTCATACCAGATGCTTCTTCAGCCAAAAACTTCACACAAAAACAATTTTACATCTGGCCATTAAAGGGAAGGTTCGAGTTTGTACAATAAGACTGTATTTTTATTGTAGTGTTTTTGGTTCCTCAAGAGGCATCAAGTATGGTAAGAGACATGTAGGGCTAAATTAAATAAAGGAATTTACATAATTTTTATCGAATTCTTTTATATGACCTTTCGCCTGATATATGGTCCCTAACATGTCCAACTATCGAATATGCAAATCGGATCAAACTAGAGAACGAACATATTCTATCCATTGACGAAGTAATATATTGAAAAATGGTCTTATTCAATACTTTATTTAAGGCATTAAAGGCTATTCTACATGGGTTAGAGTTGCGGCCGTATTGTCCACAATCGAAGAGCAAAGTCTCGAATCTGAAAAAAGCGATTTTTCATATTCGATAGTTTGACATGTTAGGGACGAAATATTCGATTAAATATTTGAATTTCCAAGAGGTACCCCGCGGCCCACCGGGCGTTTACGATTATCCCATCTGGTGTTACTTTATTTTGAACCATTTTACCGCACCAACTCGAAATATTATGAGCCCGCTGAGTAACCGTGTACGGGTAAATACGCTGAAACCGTGGTCAACTACATAAGACCACGGACAGTGCAACGTGTTGAACATACCAAAACGATAAATTTTGGGAGCATATTTTAAAAATAAAATAGACCTGTGAAATCGAATATGACACCCCTTAAAGAGGTTATTTAAAGTTTATTGAAAAAAAAAAATAAATTATTCGATGTAACGCTCTAGTTATCGAAATCCAAGAAATAAAGGTTTAATTTGCTTTGTTTCGCATTATGTAAGTCAGTTTGGAATTATTATTTAGATCCCGCGTTGCCTCAGAGTTGACTGACATTTCAGGAATGGGACAGCTGAACCAGAACATCAACCAGATATAAACTAGAGCGAGTTTGAATAGGAATGGGTTGTGGTTTTATATATATGTATATATATATATATATATATATATATATATATATATATATACATATATATATATATATGTATATATAAAAATATATATATATATGTATATATATATGTATATATATATATATATATATATATATATCCTAGCATTGGTATGGGGGTGTGGGTTCGAATCCTCCTGGAGTAATGGCTTATATTTCCAAAACGAGAGACATCAAATCTATCCTGGCTAGAAAAGGATAACCCGTCTAAAAAGTCAGAGGTATTAATAAAGAGTAAACAATAAGTAAAATTTAAAAACTGATTATATTATTTGCCACTAAACGTGATTAATTTTCTGCGTCATCGAGAGCGGACCTTGGCTTTCTTAATAGTCTGTTCCGCAAGAACGTTATGATCCCTATAAAAAGAGTACGCTACGACTTTTTTTGTCATGAATTTTGCACAAAAAACACATGTTTTGGTGATTGGTCTTTTTTAGAACAGCCCCGCCAGTGATTTTCTTGTTACTTATACTGTTGCTACTGTTTGTGTGATTTCCTTTGGCGGCATCTCTAAGCGAAAATATTTTTTAAATTTATTTTATTTCAGGATCTCTCATTGTTCCTTAAACGATATCTCACATTGAAGTGAGTGCAACATGATCTTGGGTCACGTTGAAGAGGCCACCTTTTGTAGAAACCTTTACTGCCACACCTTTCACTCAATCTCCACGGGTCCTTTCATTAGGCAAAATATCCGTCATGAGCTCTAAGCTTTTTCTGCAAAATTCTTGAACTTTCAGAATCTGGATGGAAAGGTTTCCAAGTCTTAAAGTCGCTTAGTGGTAGCTTAAATCTACACCTTAGTGTTTAAACAAATATAGTTTGCCAACGACTGAGACGGAGTGGCAGAATCCCGTTTTAACTTTCATTACTTATACTATATTATGTTAATCGGGTCGTGAGTTCTTTAGGAATTTCGGGCTGACTTTGTATTTCGGAATCCCTTCTTTCTTGGTTCAGCATTGTATCCAATTTTCCTCAGCGCTTTCTTCAAATGGCGTGGACCACGAATAGAATTTGATAAAACTTAAGTTCGAGTCAAGGCATCTAACAAATGAGAAGCGATCAAAATTGTGAAACTTTCACAGATTCTCAATAGAGACGACGGTAATATTACGGACAATCTTTATCCCGCGGAAGACAGAAGATTTTATTGGCTGCAGGGTACCAATAACGCGGGAAGGGTCGACCAATCAGAGATCTGGAAAGGCTACCTGCGACCCCGACCAGGCATAAATAACTACCAAACTGAGAACGACCTTCATTCTCAAAAGGAACGCTGAGGAAGCTGGCAGGATGTCCGGCGAAACGTTGGTTATTAACAAATCGACACTTGGACCGTAGAAGTCTACGAGATTAAAAAAAAAAAAAAAATTGCTGATTAATATTTCTTGCTCAACTAAAGATTTGAATAAATGTCTCATTTATAGATTGTCTCTTGAGTATTGTGTGTATGGATTCATAAACATAAATTGGACTAACAAGTCCAAAAGTATGTAAATTCTGATTTATTACAAATATATATATATATATATATATATATATATATATATATATATATATATATATATATATACACACTCCGATCAGGACTATTATAAAATTTTTGATCTGGGAAAAGTAAAAAAAGAAAACAGTAATCCAGTTATGTCGTACGTTTAAGCAACTTGTAATTTTTCATTTTCGCTGTGTAACTGAAAATTTAAAATATACCCTTACTTAAAATTGAAACAAGTTAGAATTTACTTACATAGATATTAACATTATTCATTCATTATTCTTAAGGATCGTTCGATCAAGGACAGAATACACTTTTTTTATGATTCCTTAAGATCTTTTTTTTCAAACGCCTTAGACTTTGATAGCCTATGTTGTCCAGAGTATTCCATCAGGCGTAAGTCCTCCCAAATTTCATGATAAATTCTTCAAGAAAGCAAAAAAACATATTTTGTTGAAGATATATTCATATTTTTAATTGTATTGATTCCTGATTTTTAAATCAATTTGCAATTCCTTCTTAAAAAAACAAAAACAAAATTGTTTATGTAAATATACATGTAGTCTTTTGTAATTAATTAATTTTGTAACGTGACTTGGATGGTTGTGAGTAGAAGGAACTCTGCTAGCGGAATACGAAAGACCCTTACAGCCTGAATAAAAAAGTTGTTCCCAGTAGCGAGGAGGATCTCCTGCCCTTTAAGAAGTCTCGTCACGTAAGAACGTTAATACACTCAGACAGCTAGACAAGAATAGTTTCACACTTTACGGCAATAGCTGTTTCTACAAGCACGTAGTCGCTTTAATCGGATGACGTAGGAAAAACTCCCGCTCGCGGGAACTGTGTCATCTTGACACGTACCCATAACAAACTTTAAAAAGTCCCTGACTGACCTGAACAAATGAGCACATCAGAAGGTGGATAGTGTACACTGCATTGAATAATTTGCTTAAAATCATAAATAAATAAAATATGAATAGTTTTGCTCTTTTGTAATTGTGTAATTATTAATTTATTAATTAACTAGCTGTTGCCCGGCGTGCCATGCTACACCTACTTTCCCCGTATCAAGATCTACCTGTATACCCAGTTACGTCAAAATTGGTCAAACGGTGTGAATTTGTGTATATCTGTCAAGTAATTCATAAAGCAGCCAACAGAGGCCAGCACCACAGCCTGCGAATAAGATAGCTCTCCTTAGTTAAACAATGACTGTGGATATAAAATTGAAATAAACTGCATTACATGATTATATAAAGATGTAAAGTCGTCGATTATCAAGAACATCAACAAATACATTTTTAGACATTATTCAAAATCGCTGTCGATTCAAAGTGGCCGTCAGAATCTGAATGGTTCAGTGTTTTTTCTTCAACAAAACTTTTGACCTTTTGACCAAATTTGAAATGTGACCATTTTGACTTAGCCTAGGAGATTTCCCGTATCAAGACTTTATTAGAAGAGTTTATGTGCCAAGTTTGGTCAAAATCGGTCAAACGGTGTGGATTTGTATAAGGACAGATGATTTATATATATATATTTTCTTTCGGAGTGTTGTGTATGCGAGATACTGCACAACTTAATAAATACTTCACAATTTTGTTTATTGATCTTGATGAATAATAAAAGTGTCCACATGTAAGCAGGGAACATCCTACAATCATTACATCGAAGAAACTATACAGCGCCCCTAGTGATGGAAGTAACAACCAACGCTGGTTTGGCGGTATTCAATTTGAACATAATACAGACTAAACCCCACCTTCTAGTGAACCGATTTAATTTATTTGTTAAACATATCTTTCTCTTTAGGTACTCGCAACGTATACCGAGTTCCGTTACATTACAACAGAAATTACGACCGGTATGAGCAAATAAGTAATTTGGATCCGGAGTAAACCCCCCCTTTCTTTCAGATAGATGGATTTAGTTTATATTTATAAGACATCTTTCTCTTTTGACGCTCACAACATTTACTAAGTTTCGTTGCAATGTAACAACCATTACGGGTATGGACAAATATGGGACCGGAGTAAACACCCCATTTAGATTGACCGATTTTCTTGGTTAACTAACTCGTTTAATTGTTTGCAAGGGGAACGTACAAATAAATTCTGACGGGAGTCATTTTAGGTATCTAGTAGGTAAGATCGATGAAGATTTGGAAAAATGTCGCAATATTGTTTTCAGAGGTGCAACCGATTGTTATTTAGTTAATAAGGAGAAATCCTCTTCGAAACGTAATAACGCACCATAAAATCTGTTATTTCTCTCCAGAATTCCATCGTGATCCTCCATTATCCACGGGAATTGAAAAGAAACCTTCCCTGAGGCAAGCCCTCCACATCCCCCTGAGCTATTACCGGGCTTACAAGGCGAACGAGATAACTTCCTGTAACGAATGAACCGCCCCAAGCAGACGGAAGTGGAGACGAAGGTCAAGGTACGTCCCTTCTTTCTAGTCCTAACATTAAAACCAATAAAAAAATAAAGATTTAATCCAGTTTATCAAGCTCTGATAAATTCACTTCATCAACAAGTTTATTAGAAGTCTTAATACGGATAGCAGGATATTAACAGACTTTTATATGTTAGTTTACTATCGTAAAGCCTAGAAATGGGCTCGGTATCTTTCAAATCTCCTTAAAAAAAACCGTCTGGCAGGAACTGCGCCATCTTAGTGTGTATCTAGTCGTTGCAGTAACAACCAATACCCGAGGTTTGGCAGCTTAATTAAGTTTGTACCAAATGCGGAGGACAACGCGAACATCTAATGAAGCAATTTTGTTTGTTTTTTTTGCAACACATGTTCTTCATTGGTTGGGCAACATCTCTGCCGAGTTGGAATAAAGTAAACATGACGGCTTATACGGGTAATACGGCTGATACGGCCGATTTAGATTTCTATTAAAACACATTTTTTTCTCTGGACCTATAAGATGAATATCGAGTTTCGTTAGAATTTAACACAACTTACGGATAATATGTGTAAATTAGTAATTTGGGCCCTGACGAAGCCCCCCCCCCATCCAGATGTACCGATGGAACTCGCGTAGTAGATCCACAATGTTCTTGCAATTCTGAAAACTTTGGGGACAACCGGACATATTTTGGGGTCCCTGCACACAGAGGTATAGCCGGTAAAAAAGTAGCAGACGAAAGAAGCTACAAGAATGCAATCGTCTTCGCTACTCATTTATGAACACGAAAACATCAAATATTGGCTCTGAAAATGAGTTCACAGCAAATTGGGGATCCATGTAGACAGAAATACCGCCCACAAACAAATTAAGAACTATTAAGCCTAAAACTAAACTATATGGAAGTGCCGGAGGTGGTAATAGAAGTGAAGAGGTGGTTTTTACATGGATGAGAATAGGCCACACGAACCTCACTCATTCATGTTTTTTCCACGTTGGAGTAACCCTCCAGCGTGGGAGTTTATTTATCTACGTATGCCATCCTTTCTGGATACTACACGTATTTTGATTAGGCATGTACATAAATAATGAATTCTTTTACAATTAATATGAATACTGAAATTAAATGACAATAATAAAAAAAAAATAAAACGAAAACTGATAAAAAAAAAAAAAAAAAAGGTAAATAAACAAAATTATATACATATGTAAATAACATAATACATATGTGAGCATTCAGATGAGTTGATTGATATTTTTTAGGTCCAGTTGTTTAATAAATGCATCAAATTCCTTAAAATATGTAAGTAATAAGTCGGGTTTGTCAACGGTCCAAGTTCCGTCCTGTAAGGTAATGTCCTTAATCAGTTTTGTCCTGGGTCCGTCCAGTAATGTACAGTCGAACAGGAGATGGTCGTAAGTCTGTTCAGTCATATTGTCGCATTTACATGTGTTAGTAGTTATAAGTTTAAATCTGTATAAATAACTTTTCGTCGGTCCATGTCCTGATATGAATTGAGTCATTTTAAAGTTGTTAAGTGTTAATTTTTGTCTATTGAGTATTGTAGGTATGAATTTGTGTAAATGTCTTCCTTTAGTTGTGTTCGTCCATCGTTCGTCCCATTTTTGTATTGATTTGTCTCGCAGTAGTGTTTTTATAGTCTGTGATGTAAGTTTAGAGTAAGATATAGGTAAAGTCGTGTCTTTTGAAGCTGATTTTGCGAGTAAGTCAACTGTCTCGTTCCCTAATAGTCCAGAATGTCCTTTAATCCATGTTATTGTAACTGTCACATTTTTCTGTTTACACAGAATTAGTAGTATTCTAATGTGCTCAGTCTGTTCGTTATGATTTTGGCTGTTGTATATCCGTGCTATGTTTGTCTTGCTGTCAGTGTATATTATGCATGTGTCTCCGTCGTGACTTATGGAATATAGTGTTTCTACTGCTTTTATGATTGCAAGGTTTTCTGCCTGGTTGTTCGTACATAGTGGTGATAGTCTGTATTGTCCGCTGTCAATAGTTAAGTCGTCTTTTAGTATTATGTATGCAGATCCAATACAGTCATTGCTTTTACTTCCGTCCGTGTAAATGTGATAAGTCCATGTTGTTTCTACATCGTCAGTCGGTACAATGTTGTCTTTAGGGTGTAACCAGTTCGTGAACCGTATGTCTTGTGGTGTGATGTTCTGATATGTAAAGTCTTCTGGAATTTCTTTCAATTTCAATAACCTATGTAGCCTTAACATTTCCTCAGCTTTGATGTGAATTGGCAATGTGTTAGCTAAAACACATGATGCTTCATACGATAATGTACGATATCCCCTGGATATTTTAATCGCAGCTAATCTCTGTACTCTTTCTAGTTTTTTCACATTTCTTTTCACACTTAAAGCATGGCCCCATATTTCAATCCCGTATGTCAAAATGGGGACTATCGCCCCTTTGTAGATTGTGGCTAATGCGTCAGAATTAAGACCCCAAGTGACTCTGGCAGCCATCGATAGTCCATTTATTATTGAAAATAGTCGTGTTTGTAAGTTAGTAATGTGATAGTTCCATTTCAACTTGTTGTCAATATAAAGTCCTAGATATTTAAGAACATTTTTTTCTTGAAGAGTTTGTCCATTTAGGGTAATGTCTAATTTAGGTATATTTCTTCTTCTTGTAAATAGTGTGTATGTCGATTTCTCCAAGTTAAACGTAAGTTTGTGTCTGTTCGTCCATTCATTAATTGTGTCTAAAGTTAAGTTTGCACGTTCTTCTAATTCAGTTAAGTTTGTCCCAACTACTGTAAGTAAAATGTCGTCAGCAAATGCTATAATCTCTGTCCCTTCAGGTGTTTCTGTTGTAAGTAAACTGTCCATAATTAGGTTCCATAGTAGTGGTGAACAAGCTGATCCTTGTGGAGTACCTCTGTTCTGTGATGTATGTACCGTCGTGTTTTGTAGTGTCATGTATACATGTCTATTATGGAGATAGTCTGTTAGTAATCTGTAAATATTTTGGGGGCATTGGTGTTTGTGTAGTGATTCGAATATCGATGGCCACCAAGCATGGTCAAATGCTCCTTTGATGTCCAACGAAATTATCACAATATGCTTCTTTTCTTGCAACTGCGATCTTAATAAATTCACAATTTTATGAAGAGCATCTACAGTACTTGTTTGAGGCGTGAACCCATATTGATTAGGGTGCAATGGTGCATGCTTAATAAGGTGAAAAGAAAGTCTGGAGTTGATAATTTTTTCTAGAACTTTGCCTCCGACTGGAATGATACTTATAGGTCTGTAGTTCTGTCCATTATGTTTAGGTACTGGGATTACCTTAGAAATTTTCCATACATCAGGGAAGATTCCACTATTGAAACACTTTTTATACAAGTTTATTATAAAACATGGAAAAATATTAAAAACTTTTTGAAATATTTCTACAGTAATTAAATCAAATCCAGCTGCTTTGCGTGGATTTAAGTTATTAATTAAATGTCTTATCTCTATATCTGCTAAAGTACTGTCGTCCTGAGTATTGGGTAGTTGATTACTGTTTTGTCTCATGGTGATGTGTATGTCAGTGTCGTTAGTAGGGTCGTCACTTATGAAGAAGTTGTTCATTAAATGTTGTAGTGTTTCCTCAGTGTCTGTCGTGAAAGTTCCGTCACTTTTCTGTATTGTACGTAGTTGTAAATCAGTCCTTAATTTTCCAATTGAGTGTTTATATATCCATGTCCAAGGATTAGTTTTGTCTATGTTATTGCAGTACGTTTTCCATGAATTTAATTTTTCCGAGTTTGTCTTAAATCTGGATGGTGTGGAACCTCACTCATGTCCACATCATAACAAAGAACCCTTATTCTACGGGTATAGCCTGCCAAGTCCCTCTCACTATCCGCCACATATTGGAGAATTGCTCAACATTCAATACATACTTCGGGGTTCCAGAAACTCGACGAAATGCTTTAGCAGTCCTACAGGACTCATCAGGCCAGATGGACAACTTGATGGAAATATTGAAGCTTACCAACCTGTTTGATAAAATATAACACACAAGATTAAAAATGAGGTGTAGGTAGCTAGCCGTCGAGGTGATAAGTAGTCAGGGAATATTTGGGATTCGGCTAGGAAAACATCAGTACAATTTCTGTAAACATCTGTATTAAGGACGTTTCGGCTACTCTATGGTAGCCTTCGTCAGCAATGAGTTCGGGGGGTAGAGAAAGACCAACGTTAGCAGTTTGCGTTTTTCACGATGGTCAAGAACTGCTAACTTTGGTCTTTCTCTACCCCCCGGAACCCATTGCTGACGAAGGCTACCAAAGAGTAGCCAAAACGTCCTTAATATAGACTTTTACAAAAATCGTATTGATACTTTCTTTGCCGAATCCCAACTATTCCCTGACTGCATAAGATTAAAATGAAAAGGAGTTAATAAGTAATATAGCGGAGAAGTCGGAAAAGTTCCACAGTCGTATATAAAGACCAACCACCAAGGCCCAGAATACGCCTGAAATTTATCGTTCAGAAATAGAAAACATATCTATATATCCGATGGAACTCGTCCAATCTTTAGTCATGAAAAAGCTATATACTAACTTTTAGGGTGAAAAAAAAAAACAAAACAACGAAACAGGTGACCTATATCGTGTTATCAGACATACACATATCAGAGGTCATTTTCAATATCCTAGTATTATTAAGACGGGTGCCCAGATAGAGGGAGCTGCACCGAGGCCAACAAGGCCTATTGTGCCAGGTCTCCCTTCAAAACGTATAAATCTTTCGCCTTTCAATAACTAGTAAGTAGGTTGATGAAGACTTAAAAACATTTTCCGAAATTTTTTAATGGGTACAACCTCAATAGAAACATTCCTTTGTAAATTGGTAGAAAGGGAGAACAGGAGATACTAGTCATCAGAGATATGAAATGTAATGACACTCGACCAGATGACGAGAAATTCTCTTTCAAATACCTTCAAACTATATTGCACCAATAATAAAATACACATGAAACATAAGTGGCTAATAAAATGTATCATTTTTGTCACATAAAATGATTTATATATTTTGTCTTAACGCAAAATGAAAGGCTAAAGAAATATCAGGAAATATATGTAAGAGGAAATTTTCCTGGTTTCACATTGTTAGAACTCTGGAACTCATAATTCGTTGCAGTTTCTAATAAAGAAACTGAAACGAATTAACTTACCTTAAAATTGATTAAACTTCTTAAAAGATGATTTAACAACTCAAGCTCTGGCAAGATGTAAGTGCATATAAAAATGATTTCTTCAAAATTCTATTTATTTATTTCTTATTTAATAAGCTGTTGCGCTTAGGCGATACAACATTTAATATTTATAAATGACACAAGAAAAATATTATATTTGATTAAAGTCAACTTGTGAATGGGGTCTATGATATTAGTTTTTTATTTACGTTTTGTATGTCTGTCATTAATGTTTTAGTATTTGGGAGTGTGCTGGTAGTAAATGTAAGTATAATTTTTATTTTTTACTAGCTGTTACCCGGCGTTCCATGCTACACCTACTTTCTGCATATAGAAGAGCCTAAAAAAATTAGAAACCAAAAGAGTACTATTAAAATCTAATAACACGAACCTGTAACTATTTCGAACCCGTGATTTTTGTAAAAGTCTATATTAAGGACGTTTTGGCTACTCTTTGGTAGCCTTCGTCAGCAATGGGTTCCGGGGGGTAGAGAAAGACCAAAGTTAGCAGTTCTTGACCATCGTGAAAAATGCAAACTTCTCTCTCCCCCCCGAACTCATTGCTGACGAAGGCTACCATAGAGTAGCCGAAACGTCCTTAATACAGATGTTTACAGAAATTGTACTGATGTTTTCCTAGCCGAATCAGGTCAGACATAAAAAGTTTTAGTAACTTTGTTTACTTTCATTAATATCTCGAAAAAGGTTGAGAATCTTGGTAAACGGAAGAATACCATTAGAAAGCTTATTAAATGCTCTAAAAAAAAGGTTCTAATGAAAGTTTTGATTAGGCAATGTCAATCGGAGAAATAAGAGCTTAAATCTTTAAAGTAATTGATTTCGCTTATTCGAACTGTTCTTTTTGTCTGTTTTTTATTCCTTGTTATTTTTTAATTGCTTATTGTTGGATAATGTATTTGAAAATAAAACAGGTTAAGAAAAATAAGAAAAACAATTTAATGTTAGAGATATGGATTTCCAAGATATATAGCTTTTCAACTGCCTAGCGTCCTTCCTAGGGAGGGTTCTTTGTCTTTGATTTTGGTACTTAGAATTATGGGATACAGTTTAAACATTTTCTGCATGTTGGAGTTTCATCAACACTAATATTTTGAAAATGTTGTTACGTTTAGAGTAAAGGAAGGGTTAGAATAAAATATTTTATTAACAGACAAAAAAAGTTTTGGTAACTTTGTATAATTTCGTTTGTATCTCTAAAACCGTTGACAATCTTGTGAAGCGGAAGATTACCATTCGGAAGCTTAATAATTGCTCTACAAAAAAGGCTCTGAAGAAAGTTTTAATTAGGCGATGTCAATCGGAGAAAAAAGTGCTTAAAGCTTTAAATTAATTGATTTCGTTTATTCCAATGGTTCTTTTTGTCTGTTTTATTTCTTGTTATTTTATAATTGCTTATAGTTGGATAATGTATTTGACAATAAAACTGGTTAAGTAAAATAACAAAAACAATTTATTGTTAGAAATATAGATTTCCAAGATTCCAAGACCTTGTCACTAGCGGGTCTGTTTCTAGTGTAGCGGACCCTTCCAGGTAAGATTGTAAATCATGACCTTTCAAGACTTTAATACTCACAGGAATGGCGTTAGTGACCTTAAGGGTTGACACGCCATTATAATAATTAATTTTTAAAAAAAGACTGGTGGAACCAAAATAATAACTGCTTCTATTTTAATCTTTCCAAATTGGACTAGGGATATGAACGGAACCGCGCTAAGATGATGCAGTCCTGCGAGACGGACTTTTTTGACTTAGTCTACGACACTCCCCAGATTATGATCTACATGTGTACCGAGTTTAGTCAAAATCGGACGAACGGTGTGGAGACGGTATCGAGTTTATTCAAAATCGGACGAACGGTGCGGATTTGTATAAGGCACAAACATACAGACAGACAGCTGGTAGATTTTTTTGACCTAGCCTAGGAGATTTCCCGTATCAAGACCTACCTGCCTGCCAAGTTTGGTCCAAATCGGTCAAACGGTGTGGATTTGTATAAGGAACAAACAAACAGAAAAACAGACAGACACGTGATTTTTATATATATAGATTGGCATTCTAAGGGTTATCGGTATATATTATATCTTCTAAATACATCAATGGCCTGTTTTTATTTTGCTAGTTAATCATAGAAAATAATCTATTAGCAATCTTTAAAAGAAATATTTTTATTTTATTTTGAGTGTTATTGATGTTATCTATTTTTTCGTTGGACACCTGTAAAACGTAAATTCTGGGGTTTAAACCGCAGCCTGATGAGTAAATTATGTTCGATGGTTTCCCTAACTCAAACATTTTTATAGACCTAATGCATTTTTAAAATATCTATTACTGTATTTCTGGAATAAACATTTTGCCAATGTTCATGTATTTTATGCTTTTCATTATCTTTTAAAATTTTACCTTTATGTGATATAACTAATCCAAAACAAAAAAAAAAAAACAATGTTTATTTACTTTAATTATTTTTTTAGTTTTCCAAAGTAATTCATATCCTCCGGGACACAACATGGTTTCCCAGACCTTATTTTACAAATAAGAATTACTATTTTTGTGAATTTAAAATGCTTTCTAAAATTATTCACTCTCTTCATTCAAACTCCCATTTTTTCTTTATAATTATAATATATTTTCTCACTTCCCAGACACCCATTTCTTGCTTTTAGGTTTTGTTATTTTTTGTTTTACTCTACTTTCTTTACACCTTTTAAAGTAGACAAAAGTTTGCGGCTCAAGAAATTGTTATTAGGATACTATTAACGTTTAAATTATGATTTGAAATTATATAATTATTTAGGTATTTAATTTGAAATTATATAATTTCTATGGTTTTTATTAGTTTTTTTTTTGTTATTTTTAGACATGAATTAATTTCCTTTTCTTGTCATATCATAAAGAAATATATTATTTAGTTGAGGAGACAAATATTATTATTATTATTATTTGTCCCCCTTCAAAGAAATGTTTACAGAATTATTTAGAGTAATTTGTTTTGATTTTTAATTTTTTATTTATATGCAAATAGTACATCTATTTGTTTTTATCATGAGGGTCTAATTAATAAATTAACAAAACCAAAACTTTTGAAACTTTAAGCACAATATACTCCTGCAGAAATTGTCCTTATCAAAAATTTTATTATGAACTTTTTATGCAACAAATTTATTAATCTTTCTATTAGTCACATTCAACTTACCACAATTTTGCAACCGTTTTAGAGATATTTAAGAAAGTAAACAAAAAATCAAAAATTACTTATGAGTGTTGTAAACTTTCTCAAATTCTAACTATTAATAACAATTAAATAACCATAATAATGAAAAATAATTAATAAAAACTATAAAATAATTAATTTAAAATGTACCAGCATCTTCTGATAAAACTTATTTTTATTTATTTTTTTTTTATACTGAAACATTATTTCAAGCAAATCAAAGATTGTAATAAAAATAATTCATTTTAATGTTAATTTAACATTTAAGTATTAAATGTCAGTCGAGATCCAGTAATTTTAATGGAAATAACACGATTTCCGATGCATTTCAGTGAGAGCTAATCGAGTTTGTAAGGCCGTTCTATTTACCAGCTGATTGGTAAACACCAAAAGCTATTCGGAACAGCGAAACTTCTCGGTTGGCCAGCCTGGTTTCTCCCGGGAAAAGTTCTAGTGTCAGACCTGCTCTGTTTTCTTGAAGCGGATGAGTTAGGCAATTCTGCGGTTGTTTTTATCCCCTCGGCTGCATTCCAATGCAAAATATACCACTTTGACTTGCCCTTTCTCAGAGTCCTAATTTATCACTTTTTCTTTATTTGTTTTTATTTTTTAATATCAATAATCTTCACACCTAAGTGACTGAACAGGTTGTTACTAGACAGAGTCAGGGTGCCAACCAATTTTATAACCCTTAGGAGTAATTTCGGGTTTGATGTCATCAGGTTAAAACCATTTAAAATTACTAACATTTGAAATAAAATTTAATTAATACAGCTAGAATAGAAACGTGAACTGAAAATGTTTCAACTGAATCCCATAAATTTAAGTATTAAAATCAAAGACAAAAAGAACAGTTCGAATAAGCGAAATCAATCACTTTAAAGTTTTAAGCACTTATTTCTCCGATTGACATCGCCTAATCAAAACTTTCATTACAACCTTTTTTGTAGAACATTTAGTAAGCTTTCTAATGGTATTCTTCCGTTTCCCAAATTCTCAATCTTTTTCGAGATATTAAGGAAAGTATACAAAGTTACCAAAACTTTTTTATGTCTGTTAATAAAATATTTTATTCTAACCCTTCCTTAACTCCAAACGCAACCAAAATTTCAACATATTAGTTTTAATGAAAGTAGAACATGCAGTAAATGTTTCAACTGAATCCCATGATTCTAATTACCCAAACCAAAAACGGCATTCAAAAATTATTTTTTTTAGTTTTCCTAGCCCAAGAAGCCTATAAAAAGAGTACTTACAAGCTTATGAACTCAAAAACGTAAGCGTAACGATTTTTTTGCGCGAATTTCGCCCCAAACGCCATCTTCCAGGGGGCGGATTTTGCTGGTTAACGAACTTGACCTTTCAAATTGGACGACAGATTTTTGTACCAAATTTCATCAAAATCGGACCATCAGGGAAGCCAGAAATGAGTGAACAGACAAAAATATATATATATATATATATACATATATATATATATATATATATATACATATATAGATATATAAAAATTTGAACTATTGTTATTTTCGGTCTCTAGGGGTTCTGAAACGCGAAATTCTGACAAAAGTTTTAATTAGGCGATGTCAATCGGAGAAATAAGTGATTAAAACTTTAAAGTAATTGATTTCGTTTATTCGAACGGTTTTTTTTGTCTGTTATTTTTTGATTGCTTATAGTTGGATAATGTATTTGACAATAAAACAGGTTAAGTAAAATAACAAAAACAATTTATTGTTAGAAATATAGATTTCCAAGATTCCAAGACCTTAACTAGCGTGCCCCTTTCTAGTGTTGGCCGACCCTTCCAGGTAAGATCATAAATCAAGACCTTTCAAGACTGGTGGAACCAAAATAATAACTGCTTCTATTTTAATCTTTCCAAATTAGACTAGGGATAAGAACGGAACCGCGCTAAGATGATGCAGTTCCTGCGAGTCGGACTTTTGTTATATGATTTATATTTATTAAACTAATATAATACATTGGGAACTTATATATATATATATATATATATATATATATATAAAATAATTAATGATCTGCTATCGATTCTCAATCGAATAAAGAGATAACTTTAACTAAATTTAGAACAAGATGTTGACTTATTGCCGAAAAGCGATTTTTTTTTTTTTTTTTTAGGTGGGAATTAATACATAATAATGAATATCTAACATGATACCTTATTGACGAATTATCTAGTTATATTAATGGGTTTCCTTATTTAACAAACCTCAATAACTTTCTTGAATGAAATTTCCATTAGAAAATATACGAGGTATAGGAAATACAGATTAATTTGAACTGGGATATGCAAAACCTTAAAAAAGAAGATGGGAGAATCGTACACATATATAACAAAACACTACAAAAAAATTTAAATAATAATCTTATAAGATAATTGGAAAAAATAAAAAAAGAACTTCGTAGCTAAGAGAAATAATTATTATAAAATAATACTTGCATGATAATATATAATAAAGTAAAGAAAGGTTGAAGGAATATTACTCAATTCATTTTACCGTTAGTTTTTTTCTTTGAAGGCCACTCAATAAGCATCAACTTACATTTACAAGTTCATCTAATGCAAGTATGGGCAACCTGTGACATGTCGTAAGCCAAAGCATAGTGTGTAAATACGTTCTCGGGCCGCGTAGATGGTTCAAAATAAAATAACATCGGATTTTGAAGTAGCGTTCATAATTTTTAGCGATAGATATCAGACATGAAATAATACAAGAATGTTATTGTAATAAAATGTATTAAAATAACAAAATGAAATGAAAAAAATAGGTACAAAATCATAATTAAATCGTAAAATTTGGAATTATTACATACTACGAAAGTTATACAGCGACACGAACTCAATGAGACACTCGGCTTGCCCGCTCACTTGATTCTGCATTTTTGGGGGGGGGGGGGGGGTCAAAATGTCTTGCGGGCCGGTTGTAGCCTACATATGGTCTAATCTATGAGGATTGGTTAAAGAGAAAAATTATTAACGATAGGGGCCCATTATAATTAACAATTATTAGAGATCCAAATTATAATTTTGGTCTCTCCTAAAAAGCTGATTTAACTTCTGTTCATGAATTACAGTGAAATATGACAAAAACATCGAGCGCTATGGGAATATTAATAATTTGTTGTAGTTGGGTTTTGGTTAAGAAAACAAGCAGATTTTCCGAAAAATCGATAATTGCACGTTTCCGTATGCTCTTCGGCAGCATCCTTCAGCTAAAAATAAATATACTACATTAACAAAGAAACTAACTAAACAGTAAAACAATATAGCAAAATATCAGATAATGAGAAAAAAAATAAGTTTCACAATTTTTTTTAATGTGCTTGTTAGATAATTAATATGCACATAAAAAGAATATTTTACGTCTTATATTTTTCTCTTAATCTGATGTTTTGCAATATTGTTTTACTGTTTAGTTATTCTCTTTTTGAATTTAGTATATTTATTTTTAGCTGAATGCAGCAGCTCAAAAGCATCCCGAACCGTTCAATTACAGATTTTTCTGAAAATCTACTTGTATTCTTAGCCAAAATTATTTCCTTTGTACGCTCCTGGCCGAAACCCAACTATTCCTTCGACTTCGTATCACCTCGACAGCTAACTATTTTCATACCTTTATTAATAATTTGGGTCCGGCATAAAACCACAATTATCAAAAAAAAATTTTGCTGTTTTACGTGAAGGAGGTCTTAAAACAGCAAAATTGTTTTTATGAGAATTAAGTATTTCGTATCATCATAACATACACAAACATAGATACATATAAGTTCTAGCGGGCACCAGTTTCGGCCTGGTAGTTAAGATCGTTGAAAATCTCAAGAAATAACAATTAAACAATATTGATTGCAAACTAGTTACATTTCTTCAAGTGTGTAAATGTAGTTATAGGGCCAACGACTTCCCGACTACTTGAAGTTGTAGTTGAACAACATCTTGCCTACACTGGCTTTAAGGTTATCAGGTAGAGAAAAAATTGATCTGCCTACCTAACTACTTGGTTGCCTTCCTGGTAGCCTTAATCAGAAGTTGGGAGCACTGTACGTTTTCAAGGATCTTCTAGATAAAGATCTTTAATATCGCCATAAATATTTACTTTATAAGACAGGTAGATAGTAGTAGAGATAGCTTTGGTATGCATATGTTATTAAATTAAATTTTTCATTTTTTTTTTTAACGCCACCCGATCAAATGAAAAATTTATTCATTTTTTTGTCTTATGTAGGCAGGAGATCAAGGAATAAAATTCCAAATTAACATAATCCTGAAATTATTAAAATTGGCTCTACATGTTTCGCGTCATCAGATACCTCTTCAGGAGCCTAAAAACTACATGGAGCCAAATGGAAAGAAGGGGAACCCCCCGCTAGAATGTCCAAGTCATAACTGACGATCATCTACATAGTAAGGGTGCCCTTTCACAGAGAGGAAAGTCTCAAGAGTTGGACTAAGCAGTCCAAACCTTAAGATATTTCTCACCGTGAATGGAAATCGTTGAGGTCAGAGTGGAACTGTGCAGTCCATCGAAGTAGAATTAAAACCCCAATAGATTAGCTGTACAGTCCAATGAGGCCGTGACGTGTATGGACAAGAGGATATTTGCTTCACATACAGTGGGTCTACTATAACTGGACCGTGCTGTACCGGCCTTGAGGTTTAATCTTATCGTGTGTGTGCTAGAACCGTACAGTCCAAACCTTGAGGCCAAGCTGCGCAGTCCTGGCCTTGAGATTTGAACTGAACGTGTATGGCCACCTTAAGGAACGGAAGTTGATAGGACAGACACCGAGAAAAAATCATGGAGCCATCGAAAAATACGGTGTACAATGGAAACCCCAGAGAGTAAGAAAAAGAGGAAAGGCCTATAGAGATCTGTCATAGTCCAGTGGACTTGGACAACCAAAACATTGCAAGAAGCTTGAAAGTTGGCAGCTGAAAAACTGACATGCACCTGCAGATTCACTATGCACCACTAGAAGTAAAAAGAATTAGAAGTGGTAGTAGCATAATATGCAAATAGGCCAATAGCTCTCCTTTTCATTGACCAACATCATCTTGAGCAAGTCAACAAATTTAAATATCTTGGTTCAGTCATAACGCATGGAAATAACAACATGGTAGAAATAAACGCTGGCAACAAATCATATTATAGTTTCCTTTTTTAGTTAAATGTTTTATTTTTGATGTGCTAGACCTTTTATTATGTTTGCACTCTACGTGTTTATAGAGCTAATCGCCTAGTTGCTAGCTCTTAAATCATATAAATAAAAAAAATATTATAGTTTCCAACATATCCTGAAGTCCATACTCCTAAGTTGTAAATTAAAGAAACAGGTCTAAATACGATTTGACGACCAGCTGTTTTGAACACAAGGGAGACCTGGAAAATGACAAAGTCGAGGACATACCGATAAAGTGATAAAGCAAAATACTAAGAAGCATTTGCGGTCCGATTTTGGACCATGAATCCACTTGAGCTCGGAAATGTACATACTATATGGCGAACACAGTCTTTTGCCCGACAAAGACTTAGATGACTGGTTCACCTGGAGCGAATAGTTCCTAGCAGAATGACACGGAAGGTTTACAACGGCAAACCGCATGGCAAGCAAGGGCCTGGAAGAGCACGTTTCAGATGGCTAGATGGCGTAGAGGATGAACTACGGAAACTTGATATCTACACCTCGAAATAGGGAGCGTTATAGTAGATGGCCAAAATTCGTAGTGATTCTATAAGAATGTTGGTGTATAAGATACATTCTTGTAAGAATAAACTTAAAGCTAATAATAAAACTTTGAGCATTTTTCAAAGCTTGGAAATAGTTGACAATATTTGAGGCGACCGCGTGGAAGACATTTGGAAACGCCGGTGATGGGCAACTTTTTTTTCAACAACTGTTCAATATATTTTTCCTTTTTTTATTGTGTATTAAAATTAAACTTGATAATCCCACTTAATTTATTCGTTTACGAAGGTTTAAAATTAATTAATTGCACGGATATTTAAACTTTGGATACTAAAACAAATAACACATTTTCTTCCGTATGAGAAATATGAAATACAAGTGAAAGCTTAGAACATCTCAAGGTCGACAAATAACTGAAAAACAATCAAGTACCAAAAGCCTTAACTCCAGTACTGGGCGTCGGCCATGACGCAATCAGGTTTGCCACACCCCTGCCCATCCCAATAATTGCTAAATTTATTTATTAATATTTAATTCAAAACATATTGATATTTTATTAAAACGGTTTATTTTTATTTAAGAAAGCGCTTAGAGATTTTGAGTTAATTTTTTTTTTCTGTTGAGTGATTTTTCTTGTTTTGATGGAATTAAATTCAGCAAGCACTGGCTGAGTGGAAATTCATTGATGTATGATTCCAAAAAGTGATCAATTAAGATCTTATGGCGAATTAGAAATTTATGAACATATGTTTTAGCTTTAGAATGACATTAGTATGGATTACTCACAGAATACGATGTAGTTTGTCCATGTCGTGTGCGCGGTGCGAGAGGCGGGCTGCGACTGGGGTTGCCATACCGTTCCCCTCCCTCAAGTCGGGGTAGATCGGAGCTTCCGTCTCCCACCCCGGTCTAAAGCCTGTCTTAAGACAAAGGTTCCACTTCTACCCTGGACTTCACCTTTATTCAAAGATTATCCATAAATTATTTATTTTTAATTATTATTATTTTAATTTGGTATATACTTTTCAGGCCTTAATAAGGATGTTTGTCCGTTTATTAAATGAGAAATTGATAGAAACTACTGAAACCTTAACGTATGGGACAGATAGTGAAATTTTAATAAGGATGTATTTAATGTGACAGAAGATCAAATTTCATAAACTACACAACCTTCATAAAAAATCTTTTATTTCGCTCTACATGTTCCACGTCTCTTTGACGCATCATCAGGAGCTCTTAAAATACAAATTACACCCTTAACCCTAATGAATCTTCTGCAGGCAGGGCCACTTCAAGATTGACAAGATCAAGGGATAAGTGCCCTAGGATGGCGCAGTTCCTTAGAGTCGGGTCGAGCTTTTTTTGTAAGGTGTACCTATCGAAATTTACTCCTAAACCGTCTACTTACCAACATTTATCATTTGTTTTCGAGATACCTAAGAAAGTATTCCAGAACTGGTCGTATCTGTAGATAAAATATTTATTTCCAATACTTCCTCTTAGGGGCGATCTGAATCGATCTCTTAAAATATCGATCTTTTAAACACGCTACTTCGATTTTTTTAATCGATCTCCAGAGTCCTATCTTTTTAAAGAATCGATCTCCAAGAGCCGATCTTTTAATAAATCGATCTATCTAGAATCGTTTCAAATTTTAATCAGGCTTTACGGTTACATTTTTTCCAGGCCATAGACTTTTATCATCATGGAGTCATGAAAGGAGGGGAGGGGTTGATTTGGAAAAACGTGTCACGTAAACAAACCCGATGGCGGCCATATTGGTTGGCCACATCTATCAAGAAGTTAAGAAGTAAAATATCAAATACTTATTCTCACCTCTTGTTACTCAATCTCATTTCTATTATTTAACTGAAGAAGAAATGTACAATGTGCAGTAACGACTCAATTCCTTCCGTTTCTTCAACTAGAGGGAACAAGGTAAAATAATAAAAATAAGGTTTTAGACTGTGCTCTTAAATTGTATAACCACTTTTCTCTATTACACTATTCTGCACGAAAATCCTCCTTCAAACCAAAACATGCTTTCTTACTGTTTTCAAATGTGCTGAACACGAATTTGAAGTCAGATTCTGTCTATCACGCACAGTTTCTTGAGAAATTCTAGTTTCTTATCCAAAAATGTGAGTTTTTTGTAAATTTGACGAATTTTTTTTGGCATCAAAACATAGTGAAAAAAATTCAAAAGCCCGATGATTTTGAGCGCAATGAAGTATATTTGAACGAAAAAAAATTTGATGGGAATATTACAAGTGGTTGAAGAAATACGGGCCATTCCATGTCAATTCAACCAATGAAAGTACTGTTTACAACCCGACCCACTTAGATTTTTTTTAAATTTTGAAACCTAATAGCTCTAACAACACCTTGAATGGTACAATTTTTTAAAAAAAATTATCTCTTTCCGTTTTTTTAGTATTAATTTTCAAAGTATAGAAAAACCGCCTTTTTTTGGCCAACTGGAAAATGTTAATTCCTTGATAGATTGAGTTCTATTTTAGCTAGAACAGTCAGCATAGCCTCATTGTTTAGCTTATTAAATGACCTTTAATTTGATATACAACAAGACCAACTTATTACACATTTTGCTTTTCAAACAAATTTTCAAAAACTTGTACTTAACGGTTTTCGAAAAACTGTACTTTTAAAATTCTGAAAAAAATATATTTGAATCTTCAGTTCATTGACTACATATGCTGTTAGTTTCATTATGGGATGGCAATGGGATCATATTATAAAATAATTTTCACTTTAATTGTCACTCTCTGGTATTGTTGTCAGTGAGATATTTTTGTATTGCAAATTCAGCAATAAGCATCCCTGATCACATTTTGAATTTTTATTTCCAAAAATATGACTTTTAATAAGTATAATGCTGAGTAAAAAGGATAGATAAAATATTATGCAAAAAATACAGGTTTATTTAAAAATCATCAATTTTCAAATATCGACATTAAAATTATTATTTTTGCTTTTGATTGGTCGCTATTTATGTTATTGTCACTAATAAATTACTTAGAAATAATAATAATAATAATGAGTTGGCAAGATTGTTTTCTGGATTCCCTCCAATTTTTTCAGGGTTTCCTCTAATTGTCACATAACCTACATAATATTCGTATTGAATTCTGACTTGTCTAACTTTAAAGTGGCAGTTTGTGGACGTTATCTTGTGAATATTCCAATGATGATTCTAACCAATAACTTCAATGTTAAAATGTAACAGTACCTTTTAAGCGGCTTAAAATTTTTGAGAAACATTTCTTATTTCTCAAGCCTATTAATAAGTTGAGAGTATTGATGTATTAATAATTTCTACAACTATCTATGTCTATGATACCAACAAAGGTAATTCCCTAATTATCTCATTGATCATTGATATTATTTGAGCTATTTTGA
Source organism: Gonocerus acuteangulatus (assembly GCA_946811695.1). Classification (NCBI taxonomy): domain Eukaryota; kingdom Metazoa; phylum Arthropoda; class Insecta; order Hemiptera; family Coreidae; genus Gonocerus; species Gonocerus acuteangulatus. The sequence goes on from OX328130.1 coordinate 59,953,379, forward strand.
TTCAAATTATAATGAATTTTTAGGTTCAAATTATCAAGTTGTAAGGTCAAAAATTCAGTTATAATGCCTAACATTTCAGCCATATGCTGTAATCCCTTTAAAGAAAAAGGCCACAACAACCACAAGAAGAACCTCAGAAAAATAACTGAGAACATGGTAGAAAAACTTCCATCAATAATTTTGGGACAAAAGGTTTGTGATAGATGCAGAAAAAATATATCACAAATTGAGAGCGATTCACAGAGCTCTCAAGAATCAGCAGAGGGAAGGTTGTCAGCTGAGGTTATTGTGGATAGCCTTAACGTTTCATTGCAGGTACTGGGTGAGACTCCAATAAAGAAAAAAACGCTTGTATGAAAAGAGCTATCCAAAAACTAAATATGAAAAGGTCGCTTCTGCAATAAAAAGAAATTTAAATGTCTCTTCAGATGAGGAAACATGACCTGAAACTGAAATCGTAGAACAATTAAAAGAAAAATTTAGAAAGGCTTCTTCCAGAAGTGATAAAATGACAGTGTTGTCAATCCTACCTAAAAGTTGGCCAGTAAAAATGATTCAGGAAGAGTTTGGTTGCAGCAACTACATGGCAAGAAAAGTCAAGGAACTGGTGAAAGAAAAGGGGATTTTATCAACACCCAACCCTAAACCTGGAAAGGTTCTCGATGAAAAGACGGTTGAATTGGTGAAAAACTTTTATTGTTCTGATGAAATAAGTAGACCCATGCCTGGAAAAAAAGACTATGTTACAATAATAACTCATGGAGAAAAAACCCAAGTACAAAAAAGATTAGTACTGAGTAACTTAAAAGAAATGTATGCTAAGTTCAAAGAGTTCAATACACTGATGTTAAAATAGGTTTTTCAAAATTTGCAGATTTAAGACCTAAGAACTGTTTGTTGGCGGGTGGAAGTGGCACTCATAGTGTGTGTGTCTGCACAACACATCAGAATTTCAAATTAATGTTAGATGGTTGCAGGATTTCCAAGTTAACGGAAGAAGAAATTACTTACAAGCACTGCATTGCTAGGGTGATGTGCAATCCTCCTTTGTCTCGCTGCTATTTTAACGAATGTGAATTCTGTCCCGAATCTGGTAGTTTGAGAGATTTTTTTAAAGACACATTAGATGCTCACAACATTGACCAAATAACCTACAAAAAGTGGGTTACAGTAGATCGTACTTCTCTGGATACAGTAATTCAATCATCGGAAGAATTTATTGATAGTTTGATTGAAATATTAGACTTGCTTAAACGTCATTCTTTCATTGCAACTCAACAGTCTGATTTCCAAAAAATAAAAAAGGAGGACTTAAAAGAAGGCGAGTTTTTTGTAATATGTGATTTTTCTGAAAATTACTCATTTATTGTCCAAGATGAGGTGCAGGGTTATCATTGGACTAACACCGAAGCTACAGTACACCCTTTTTTAGCTTACTATAAAGAAGATAATAAAACAGAACACATTGGCTTTGTCGTCATATCAGAAAATATGGCTCATGACACAGTAGCAGTGTCTTTTTTTCAATCGTATTTAATTGAATTTTTAACGGAACATTTTAAAAAGAAGCCTACCAAAATATATTACTTTTCTGACGATTCTGCCGCACAATACAAGAACAAAAAAAACTTTATTAACTTATGTTATCATGAAGAAGATTTTGGAATTCGTGCTGAGTGGCATTTTTTTGCTACGTTCCATGGGATAGGAGCGTGTGATGGTCTTGGTGGGACCGTGAAAAGGCTGACAGCAAGAGCGAGTCTGCAAAGACCTCTCTCTGAACAAATCTTGACCCCTCAACAGTTTTATGCGTTTGCTAAGAAAAATATCCTAAGAATTCATTTTAAATTTTCAACCACAGAAAACTATGTTCAGGCAAAACTTAGATTAAAGGAGAGATTCAATAGATGTTCCACAATTACTGGAACCCAAAAATTGCACTCTTTCATTCCTTTAACTAAAAACAAAATTAGGACTAAACTTTATTCCAACTCCAATAAAAGTGAAGTTGTACTGGTTACTGATACAGACACAGATGCAGTAGCTTTCAATGAAGTGACATATGGTGGTTTTATTGCATGTGAATATGATGGCCACTGGTGGCTGGCATGCGTTCTCAACAAAAATGAGGTGATAGATGAAATAGAAGTTAGTTTCTTGCATCCATTGCCTCGCCATCCTGACATCTTAAAGATTAAAATCAGTGATATGAGGATGACATTAAACCCCAAAACTGCCACAGGAAGGACTTACTCATTGTCACCTAGTGAAATGAACTTATGTTCAAGACTTATTTGTAAAAAGTAAAATCAAGGTTTCCATGTCTTTTTTAATGTCAAGGACAACTATGTGTAGTGTAAGTATTAGAAATTATACGTCTCAGTGTTTTTAGTTTCTCACTTATAGTAATGAACATGCACATGATAAAATAATTCATAGACAAAGCACATCAATACAAATAATTGACAATTCAGATGTTCAATGTAGGTGAGCTTGTGATTAATATATACGTTAGCTAATAAATATGTAATATTACAAAGTAAAGAAATCATGTAGTCTATAAAATTAATTTTAACTTGTGAATGCAGTGACTGGAGCCTTGTATATAGTAAACTTATAAGATTCCAATTTTCAAAACCTGATCATTAACATTTATTGAAATAGTACTAATAAAACTAAACAAATGTACTATCTGAATAGCATCAAAATGGACATGTCCATTATTAAATAATATTTTATCTATCCTTCTTACTCAGCATTATACTTATTAAAAGTCATATTTTTGGAAATAAAAATTCAAAATGTGATTAGGGATGCTTATTGCTGAATTTGCAATACAGAAGTACCTCACTGACCACAATACTACGCAGTGACAATTAAAAGTCAAAATTATTTTATAATATGATCCCATTGCTGTCCCATAATGAAACTAACAGCATATGTAGTCAATAAACTGAAGATTCAAATATATTTTTTTCAGAATTTTAAAAGTACAGTTTTTTGAAAACCGTTACGTATAAGTTTTCGAATTTTTTTTTGAAAAGCAAAATTTGTAATAAGTTGGTCTTGTTGTATATCAAATTAAAGGTCATTTAATAAGCTAAACAATGAGACTATGCTGACTGTTCTAGCTAAAATAGAACTCAATCTATCAAGGAATTAACATTTTCCAGTTGGCCAAAAAAAGGCGGTTTTTCAATACTTTGAAAATGAATACTAAAAAAACGGAAAGAGATAAAATTTTTTAAAAAAATGTTTTTGGTTACTTTTTGTTAGAGTAACCAACCTACCAAATTTTATGAAAATCCAAGAAGGTCGGGTTGTGACCCTTGTTGATTTGACATGGAATGGCCCATACGGCTAAAAGTGTTTTTTCAGTTTTTGATCTTGAGGCAGGGATTTGGTCTCTACCTGGACCTTTAGGGGAATGACCTTCCTTTCTCTTTTATGGTGGTATCCTTTTCATTCAAATCCTTACCTGCCCCCCTTTCACCCTCAATACCCCAACTCCCCCCCCCCTCCCACTCAGCCCCTCTCTTGTCACTATTTTCTTCTAGGATTTGATCAGTACTCTCGAGGCTTTCGCTAAACGCACTTATTTGGATATTCAGTTGTGCTATCATTGTTCTGGGAACAGTTCATTTTTTCTCTGTCGTTTTCACTGTTCACGACAGTGTATAAATAAGCCTGATTCCTTTTGCTATGTTTGTGGTGAAGTCACATTCAAGTCCACTCAGAAACCTCTGACTCCGCTGGCGAAGAAGGCATACGAGTTATACTTTGGATGTAAAGTAAGTGATCAGGACAAATCCTGGGCTCCTAAAATATGCTGTAGTTCATGCTCACGTTCTCTGACTGGTTGGCTAAATCGGACACATTAGTCAATGCCATTTGCAGTTCCCATGATATGGCGAGAACCTACAAATCACGTGACCGATTGCTATTTTTGCATGACCACAATCAAAGGTTTCTCGTTCAAGAGCAAAAAGAAAATTGTTTATCCCAACATCCCCTCTGCCATGAGACCAGCTCCACGTGATGCCTCCATGCCCATCCCACCAAATCCGAGTAAGTTCCGTCTTAGTTCTGAGGAGTGCAGCGATTCTGAAAGCGTTTCACCTCAACCTGGAACCAGTCAACAAGAAGAAATTTCAAGTTCGTCCAGCCCCTCTGAAACTCAGCCACAGCTCATAAATCAGAGGCGATTGAATGATCTTGTTCGTGATTTAGATCTCCCAAAATCAAAAGCTCCGCTGCTTGGGTCAAGGTTGCAACAATGGAATTTCTTGGAAGGAGGCGTGAATATATCTTTCTTCAGAAAACGGGAATCAGCAGTTCTATGTTTTTTCTCGATGGAAGAAAATCTTGTATTTTGCAATGATGTATTTCATTTGCTCCAGGAACTTGATCTGCCAACCAATCCAGAGGAATGGAGACTATTCATTGACAGCTCCAAGTTTAGTTTAAAAGGAGTACTCCTTCATAATGGAAACAAACATCCATCTATCCCAGTAGCTCATTTGGTCCACATGAAAGAAACCTATGACAACATGAAGATACTTCTACAAAAAATCAACTACCATGAGTAAAAATGGCGCATTTGTGCAGATCTTAAAGTGGTAGCCATGCTTACAGGACTCCAAGGAGGTTACACTAAATTTTGTTGTTTTTTGTGCGAGTGGGACAGCAGAAAAAGAGGAGACCATTATGTCGTAAAAAAATGGCCAGAGCATAAGGAAAAAGTAGGTGAAAAAAACATTACCAATCCTCCATTAGTGGAAAAAAAACAAATAATTTTACCCCCACTCCACATAAAATTGGGGCTAATGAAAAACTTCGTAAAAGCGATGGACAAGGAAGGAGAAGGTTTCATGTACTTAAAACAAAAATTTCCCACATCTCAGCGATGCTAAGATAAAGGAGGGAATTTTCGTAGGACCCCAAATTCGACATCTACTCAAGGACCTCACTTTTGAAGCAAAGTTAAATACTACTGAGAAAAAGGCTTGGATTGCTTTTTGAGAGGTCTGTGCTAAGTTTTTGGGAAACGAAAAATCTAGAGACTACCGAAAAATAGTCCAAGAACTGCTTACTTCATATAAAACATTGGGATGCAATATGTCCTTAAAAATACATTTCCTGCATAGTCACCTAGACTTTTTCGCCCCAAATTTGGGTGCAGTTTCGGACGAACATGGAGAACGATTCCGCCAAGACATATCCAGAATGGAAAAAAGATATACTGGCAAATGGAATGAGAAGATGCTGGCGGATTACTGCTGGACACTGCAGCGGGAGACAGAGGAGGAAGAGTACAAAAGAAAAAAAAATACTCATTGACGATGTGTGTATATTTTTTGAATTGTGTCATATCTAGTATTATACCTGATAGCATGCAGGATTCAATTAATTATATTTTACCGTTGAAAAAGAAAAAAAAAATCTGTTACAATAAAGACAATAATTTTCAAATACAATTTTTCATTTTTTCCAAGTTTCTCCTCTTTTCTCTCAAAATCAGAAGGTGATAGAATTTTTCGGAGTTCAGATTCGGACTCAGCACACCTGAAAACATGAGAAACAGGCAAAATTGTTCAAGGGAGGGGAGAAAAGTTTTTTTTTGCAGAACAGTGTTATTATTATATTATATTTTTTTCTCATTTGATAAACATATATATGTAGTAATCACATACGTTTTAGGTACTTTGGTGATACAAAGGATACCAATCTTGACCCAAGCGAAATATCGGTAAGGAGACTTCTGGATTACTGGAAGGTAGTAGTCTGAGGAGAGGTAACAATGGATAGCACAATAGGTCGCACGGCCTAGGTGCGCTCCCACTGATGAGGACAACCCGGAAAATATTGTATTGTATTGTATATATGTAGTAATACCCATATATTTTAATATGATGTAGCAGTAGTAGTTTCATTATATATTATTTTTGATGAACAATAGTCTTCAATTTTTCTACTTCTTGGTTAAGTTATATTTTTCATATTATCATGTTTTCAAATTGACTTATTTAGGTAGAACGGAAATAGTGATGGGCGATTCTATAAATGAATTGATTCGAATCGAAATTAAATAAGAATTTATTGTAAGTATTCGTGAAATCGATTCATATCGAAGATCGATTTTTTGAATCGATCTGAACTCGTTGATCTTTTCATTTCGATTCTAATCGATTCATATTCGAGAATCGGCTATCAACACTTCCTCTACTCTAAATGTAACCAAAATTGATATATCTTAGTTTGAAATAACGTCCAAGATATTGAGACATTTTTAATCTATCTGTTTCAGAGTACCAGAAACTAAAATACTAGTTTTCCTTGAACATGGTTTTATTTGATCCCCATGGTGAAAAGTGTACCTGGAAGAATATTAAAGCAAAACTGTGAGTAATGTGATTTTTTTTTTTTTTTTTTTTTTGTTTTGTTTTCATAGTTATCCTTTGGGCCTCTTCTGCTGGTGAAATTTCATTTTAAACTACTCGTATCTGTGGCAACTTTATCGGACCATTTTTGTAGATAGGAAACCCCAAATAGTTCAAGTTTTTTTTCTTCCACAAAGAGAGGGACAAAGTAGGCTAAAAACATGTTTCTTAACAGGCCTCTGAAAAAAAAAAAAAATTAATTTCGTTTAGAGCCTTCTGCTCAAATTCAGGAACATAAATATGCTTTAGGTCCACCCGACAAACCTATGTAATGTACTGTATAACATACAGTCTTCTTTTTCATACATGGCCAAAGCACATGCGCGAAAGCGAGCAGACTTGTCCATCTTACAAAAACGCAATCAAAAGAATGATTCAAAATACCGATTATGATTAACATTAAATGCGCGAAAGATTTAACATTTGACAACATCAAAGTATTTAAAAAATATGGACTAAAATCCCTTCTTATTGAATCCAATATCTTAACTAGTAAAAAAATTAAAAAGCTTGTCTCTAAAAACAAATTCAAACTAGTAGAAGAGGATATTATAACAGTTGATATTTCGTACTACATCCTTAACCTAAATGGTATATTTCTAGTCCCAGCGGAAAATCAAATAGGAAAAGCTTTATTTAGGACGAAATATCTCACGCTCAAAAAAATTATGGAGCATAGAAGTCTAGCCATTAAAATTAATATTAAATTTTCCAGGCTCTCCCTAAGTCCATGGACTAATAATATAAACGTACAAAAAGCTTCCCTCATGTTCATGGTCGATCGTATGTACTTACAGGCAGTATTATACATATGTGTGCTTATATATACGTGTATGTCTTATATATTATATACTACAATAATTACTAATATACATCATGATAACTATGAATAATCAACTCAATATAGCTCAAATAAATCTCCGCCGTTCTTGGAAAGCAACATTATCACTTAATGAATTTATTGCCAGAAAGAATATCGATATAGCCTTTCTCCAGGAACCATACACTGTAAACGACGAAGTAAAAGGACTGAAGCATATATATAAAGTACTGTATTCCGAAGGAAATGGAAGACCTCGAGCCGCAATAATTATAAATAACAAAAACATCCAACTCCTTCAATTAAACCAATATTCCAATCACGACATAATAACCGCACAAATATATTTTAAACATAAATATTTTGTAGTAGTCAGTGGATATTTCGACATTGAGTTAGACATTGAAGAAAATTTAAGAGAACTAAAAAACATTTTGGACGATTACCAAGACGCTAGCATTTTAATCGCACTAGATAGCAATAGTAGATCTAGGCTTTGGTTTGATAAAACTACAAATCATAGAGGGCGGGAATTAGAGAATTTTATCCTTACAAATAATCTTAAAATACAAAACCTTAATTTAGAGAAACCAACCTTCCGCGGTTACCGAGGTGAGAGCAATATAGATCTAACCTTGACTAGTACATTATTTTCCGGGGACATATCAAATTGGAAAATACACGACTGCGAAAATCTCTCGGACCATAACACTATAACCTTCACTATAGCATGGAATCAAACTAATCAACAAAATATCTATAAAGAAATAAAATACAATACAAGACTAGCCAATTGGACCAACTTCAACGAAGTCCTTAATGATGAGCTGAGAAAAAAATTTAGGTTACAAACCAATCTAAACGAGCCAAGAATAGATGAAGAATGTATCGCACATGCTCAAAAGAATGGAGTTGAGAGAACTATTAACTTGTTCTCTAAGGCCATCGAAAAAACATGTAACAAAGTCTTTATCAAAATTAGCTCTATTCAGCAAAAGGCGAAGGAAGATAAAAAGAATTCTCCTTGGTGGACTGACGATTTAACGGAATTAAGAAAAGAGACAAACAAAGCCCGCAAACTTTACCAAAGGACATTGAATAATGAGGAACTTCGCTTAGAAAGAAGAAGAACATATTTAACAAAAAGACACGAATATCAAAAATTAATAAAAGAAAAGAAAGTTTCCTCGTGGAAAGAGTACTGTTCTTCGATAGGAAATACTGATCCATGGTCCTGGCCGTACAAGTTGGCAACAAAAAAAATTAAAAATTATTTCAAACTGCATACCATAAAGAAAAACGATGGAACGCACACCAAAAATATGGAAGAAACATTGCACTACATACTTGATCACATCATAATGCAAGACGAAGATAGGTTCGAAAATAATTCCCAAACAGAAAAACGAGTAGCTATGAAGTTTCTACCACATACCGAAGATGATGCGCCTCTATCCAGCGGTGAAATAACCCAAATCATAGAAAACTTAAATAATAAAAAAAGTCCCGGAATAAATGGCATTACACCAAAAATCTTTAAGAAAATCTTCGAAAACCATAAAAAATTAGTATGTTATATATTCAATGATTGCTACACAAAAGGAGTACTTCCTGACTCGTGGAAAATATCAAAACTGATATTACTCCAAAAACCCGAAAAACCAAAAACCTCAGTCGACTCAATAAGACCTATTAGCTTAATAAATACTGAAGCTAAAATTCTAGAAAAGTTGATGCATAAGCGATTACTAAAATTCTTATCTACACACAATCTAATACACCCCCATCAATTCGGCTTTACCCCACAACGAGGAGCTCCAGACGCCATTTATAAAGTTGTAGAAACTATTAAAACAGGACAAAATGAAAATAAACACACTCTATTAATTTCAGTAGACATAAAAGGAGCATTTGATCACGTATGGTGGCCATCGCTTCTTAACTCGTTGAAGGAATACAATTGTCCTAGGAACCTTTATAAGTTAATCTTAAACTATCTACACGGCAGGGAAACAGTAATAAATACAGCTTCCTTAACTTTGCGGAGACAACACACCTTAGGGACACCTCAAGGATCCGCATGTTCTCCAATACTATGGAACATAATAGTCAACCAACTACTAACTTATCAACTACTCCCAGGATGTAAAATAATAGCATTTGCTGACGATCTTGTCATCCTAATAACTGCCAAGCTAATGGACGAAATTAAAATTCTAATAAATAGCGTAACAAAACTGATAAACCTCTGGGCACACAATAATAAATTAAAATTCAGCACCAATAAATGTAACTATTTAGTCTTCACCAAAAAAAGGATTAGCCCCAATTTCGATATATATTTACAAAACGAAAAATTAAACAAATTAAATTTTACAAAATACTTAGGAATTATTATAGATAATAAATTAAGATGGAACAAGCAAATAGACTTTCTTCAAACAAAATTGATTAAAATTATTAACTTACTTTCCATATCAGCCCGAGCAAATTGGGGCCTAAGAAGTGAGGCGTTAAGTATTATCTATAAAGGTGCCATACTCCCTGCATTAACCTATGCTATAAGTAGTTGGAAAGATGCTTTAGGGAAGAAGACCAATGTAAGGAAATTAGAAAGAGTACAAAGGCTAATGGCTCTAAAAATAATTAAAGGGTACAGAACTGTTTCCTTAGAAGCTTCTTGCGTTCTTGCTAATATAATGCCTATATCTATTCTAGCTAATATCTACAGTGATTATTACAAGGTAGTAAAACTAAGGGAAGATGTGGACGAAATATCAGCTGATAATGTAGAAATAATTACACCACACAGTAAATGGGTATATCCTTCGACAAACACAACTTCCGAAGAGACAACAACGCAACTCTCCATATACACTGACGGTAGCAAACAAAACGAACATGTAGGATGTGCATTCGTTGTATACCAAGGAGAAACAGCTATCCAAACCATGAAATACAGACTAGGACCGGAATGCACAAACAACCAGGCAGAACTTCTTGCTATCCAGAAAGCACTAGACTATCTAGACGAACACAACATAATACAAAACACGAACGTACTAATAAACACTGACAGCAAAACATCACTACAAAGACTGAATAACTACAATGTACACGACCCTCTAGTAGACAATATACGACAGAAAATACATACGATCAAAACTAAAAACTCAATAGTCAAATTCAAATGGGTAAAAGCACATTCAGGTATAGAGGGGAACGAAGTAGCAGACGTTTTGGCAAAATCAGCTTCAACCGACACTAACCTCCCAATAATATATGAAAAGATATCTAATGAACATTTAAAATATTTATTAAAGAACAAATATTACATAAAATGGCAGGGAAGGTGGACAACAACTGAAAAAGGGGCACACCTAAAATACTTTATACCTGAGATAAAACATAACAACTTCAAACACACACACAAAACAAGCTACCACCTCACACAACTACTCACAGGTCACGGAACAATAAATAGTTATTTACACAAATACAAACTCACTGACTTCAACACATGCACTTGTGACAATCATACTGAACAAACGTACTTTCACTTAATTTACGACTGCTCACTTACAGAAGAATACAGGACAACGTTAACAAACACTATTAAAAAAGATAAAAAAGAGTGGCCATTAAGCCCAAAGGAGCTCTACGAAAAATATCCTCTGGCTCTAGAAAAAATGATCAAACAATTACACGAAGATTCAAGATTAAGATATTAGATTCGGAACCTCTGTGTTGTTGGCAAATCTCATGTATGAGTAAAGATGGAGGAACAATGATTTATATTGCTTATATTGATTTATCTGTTAGCTTTATATTCTTATATTTATAATAATATTTTATATCTATATTTTTATATTTGTATTCTACATCTATATTTAATATTTACATTCTATATTTATATTCTATATTTGTATTTTATGTTTATATATTTTTATACCCATATTTTATATGTATATTTTATACTTATATTTTAAATTCATTTTTATATTTATATTTTATATTTATATCTTATATTTATATTTTATATTTATATCTTAGATTTATATTTTATGTTTATATCTTATATATATATATTTATATTTAGATTTTATATTTATATTAGTATTTTATACTTGAATCTTATATTTGTATTCTATATTTATGTTTTGTGTATGTATGTATCTGTGTATGTGAATGTATATGTATGTGTGTGTGTGTATATGTATGTATGTATGTGTGTGTGTGTGTATGTATATGGGTATATATATATATATATATATATATATATATATATGTATATGTATATATATATATATATATATATATATATATATATGTGTGTGGGTGTGTATATATGTATGTATATATTATATTTATTTATTTTATTTTTATATTTATATTTTGTATTTATTTATAATATTTATATTTTATATTTACATTTTATATTTATATCCTATATTTATATATACTATATGCTTTGTTTTTGCAAAGTTTTTCTTTGCTCTTTCATATTAAATTTAGACTAATGTTAGAGGGAATTTCTGTAAATTGTATTCAACTAGAATGACATTCGATATAAGATTTAGACTATACCAGATACATATTAGGTTAAAAATATGATGCCCCTCAAAATTGAAAAAAAAAAAAAAAAAAAAAAAACTGTACATAAAGTGTAAATGTCGTTTATATAAAATCTATATATTTAGAACAAAATGTAATATATAAAAAAATGTATGTTATATGCAAAGCATGGGACATGCAGAATAAACTCCCTCTCTATAGGGTTACTATAGGGAGGAAATAGAGAAAGCGAGCAGACACTTTTTTGTAACATTTTTTTTTTCAGTTTAGTCATCGCTAAAGCATATTTACACATATCAGTCCTGTGACATGTAAGGCATATTAGGACATATCAGTCCTGTGACAAGACACAATGACCCAGTGTGGCAGCTACTGTAGAGGTTTCTGATTTTTGACAATACGGCACACTAGGGAGATAGTGCGATCAGTATTATACTCTGGCCCCATGATTTTCTACTTTTCAGGTGCCCATTGAAGCCTGAGTGGATCTAGGAGTGACCTAGAACACCTATCCCAACCTTGAATTACCATATTAGAAAATAAAATATTAATAATATTATACAAAATGTAGAACTCATGTCTTCCATTAAATTCTGTTCCACTTGATACACACTTGCCTGTTAAAAATCTGCTTAAATATTACTATAAGTGATGCAAAGCACCCTATGGTCTAATAATTCAAGAACCAAATAATTTGGCTCAGGATTTTGGAATATTTATTTGCAAAAAGAATTAATCTTAAACTGCAGAGAAAATATATATATTTTATTAACATTAGATAAAAATGTATAACAACACTTTCTTAGAAGTACTATTTGTGATAGAAAAATCTTAAAATATTTTATTATTTTATACCAAAGTATATTTTTTAACATTTTAAATGTTTTTTTAAAGAAGTATTAATAACTAATTATCTTGTTTTTCAAATTAAACTTAACATAAATACAAGGTTTTGAATTCATGAATACAATTTTAAGAAATTGATTCTAAATATGGCACATTAGCTTCACAGTATTTAAGATATAGCATATTTAAATATAGACCTACATCTTAAAAAAATACATGCTACGACAAGCTTCACTATATTCTAATATACTTCGAGCATTTTACTCTAACAGTCTTAACTTTATCTTGGGGTCATAAGAAAAGTGAAGAACACTATGAAGTAGAAACAAAAAATATTTGATAGCAAAATTCAAAACAATGAATTATCACAAAAATTCAATTACAAGAATTTGTATAATCTATCTCCTTCACAATTCTTTTCCCTTGGGAAATAATACTCTAATTCTATTTACATTTCATTGTTGTCATTTCATGGGAATTCCTCTTCTGTTTAATTACAAATATTTACATCTTATGTTTATAAGATTTAATATAATGTAAATATCAAATTAGATTATGTGTGACATTGAACAATAATTATTTTACTTTTACTCAAAAGATTTTGAGTTAATAAGCTTTAAGGCCACCGATTTCAGGAGCACTGACTGTGCCGTGTGTTTGGACAGCGATCCATACTGCGGAGGTTCCTCTTGCAACTGCCATGTTCGTAACCATAACATCATTTTTCACCAGAGAACCTACAAGCAATAATAACAAGTTAAAAAACATTTCAAAATAAATTTTGACTTAAGTATCCTATAGCCTGTTCAATTAGATGGTGCAGTTGGAGGGGGAAATGGAGGGAATGGGCGGGGCCTATATTCCCGATAGGCAGTAAAAATAGTGGGAAGAACTGTAAAAATAGTGCTTGTAGAGTCTGCAAAGTTATAGTTGAAATTGTTTTCAGCCTTAGCTTTGGCTAAGTATTGATAACAATTAAACACTATCGGGGTCTCCCGTAGTCTAGTGGCTAGCGCGCTGGATTCATAAGTGGGAGATGGTGGGTTCGATTCCCACCTCCGGCAGGGATTTTCTCATCTCAAGGCTCGCTGGGAAAATTCCTCGCTGCACCCTGGATGTCGGCGCTAATGACCTAGAAGTAGATGCGCCATAAAAAAAAAAAAAAAAAAAAAAAAAAAAAAAAAAAAAAAAAAAAAAAAAATTAAACACTATCTCCCTTGCCTGGCCTCTCAAAGCCTTCCCTAGTCCTAAACAAGACATAATCAGTTTTTATAGTAATTCATGTTAAGTGTTTGATCATTTAAAGGCTTTGCAAATGGCAGAACAGAAGGGAGAGTGCAGGAAGAAATTCCCGCCCAGACGTTCGCGCATGCGCAATTGAACTCCACGGTTTTTCTGAACAGGCTATAATTTTGTCTCCTACTTTCCTGAGATGCCTCATCTCTTTCCCCATTATTTGTTTGTAATGCTTCTGCAACATTGCTCCTCCAGCTTTTTTTCAATACAGCAGAGACGGAAGAAAAAGATTTTTGAATTTCCTCAATTTAGCCGCTCAGCCTACCTCCCTTTTTTTAAATGAATGTTTTGTATGATTAACAATTCGGAAACAATGCAAATTTCACAGGTAAAAAAGTCTAAAACTTTACTGAGCTGGACAATAATTTCTTCAATTTTTATTTTGGCTGATTGATAATTTCAAGCTGACGACTGTACAATCTTAGGACTAAGAGATAAAGTTAATACATTTTTTTTAGCAAATAATTCCCAATTCATACCAATAACATTGGGACAATCAACATCAGCGTTTGTTCCTTGAAATAATAAGGTGTTTGGTCCTAAAGCTACTCCTGATATGAAGTTGGCATCATCGAGAGAGAGCAGCCAGCTTTCACCACCTCTTGTAGTTCCTGAAAACATATTGAATCCCTTCATTCTCAATCTGTTTCATTTATATAGACGCACAACATATGCTGAAGAAATAAATAATATACTGAATATTAATTATTTTATTAATTTATCACTAAATCTACATTTTTTATATAGAATCTCCAGAGATCAATTTGTATTAGAAATTGACATCATAAAAAGATATCATCGACTTCTTACTTATTCAGAAAATCATACCTATCCATCGTAGAATTTAAAAATGTTAGGTCCAAAACATCCGCAACCAGCTTAGAAGAACAAAAGAATCATAGCATCTTTCCCTTCTATGATTAAAACCAATGTGTTTTGGGCAGCTTTGGATAGAAATTCTTAATAGTTTTCCTTAAAAAAAATTAAAATATCACTTGACAAATGTCAAGCACCAAATTTTGTTGACTCTGATGGTCCTATTAAAATTAATAGCTGAATCTATTTTATAGGAAATTTATTAGGCTTTCAAATTACCTTCTTTCACTTAGTACAATTTTGTATTCATTTATGAGATAGATATTTAACAAAATATCTACCTAACATAATATAACCAAAGTCCAGATATGCTCAAGTTTGCCAATAAAATATTTTTTTGTAATAATTCCTCTAAAAATTTAAATATCCTAGTTTGGATGAACATCAAATATGTGAAAAAATGTTCAACTCAATCCATTGTTTTGCAGTACCAAAAATTAAAATTCAGGGTTTTCATCTTTATTCAACCACTGGTCAATATTATATTCCATTCTTTTCTTATTGTAATAATGTTGCTTTTTTTTTTTAATTTTTCTCTATCATCTAATTTTCTTGTTATTTATTTCTGTTAATTTTAAATAATGAAATATTTCTTATATTTTTTCCCTCCTATACCTTTCTTTTTTTAAAATAGAACTACGTAAATATAGACAAATGTACACACACGACTTCATATAAAAACAAAAATTATATATAATCACTCAAGAATTATAGATTAAAAAAAAAAAACAGTCCCATAACAGGACATAGAGACCCAGAGGGGCAGCTACTGTAGAGGTATCTGATTCTTGACCATACGGCACACAAGGGAGATGTGTGGTCAGTACTACGCTCTGGCCACCTCATTACCAGGTACCCATTAAATGTATTAAAGGCTGGGGCCCCAATCCAATTCTCGAACGACAACACTAGAAGATAAAATCTTTAGTGCGTGCCCGAGCTTTGACCTCAGGTCCTCCAAAATACGAATCCAGTGCTCTACCACTGAGCCAATCTCCCCAAATTATTGATAAAGATAAACAATAAATTCAAATAAAGTATTCTTCAACTGACCTTTTTCTCAGTCTTCTTATTTTCGTGGTAGGCGGAAGGTCAAATAATAAAAACTTCACCATACAGTATCACCAACTTTATTCCGTCCCTACATGTTTCACACCTTTTTTTGGTGCCTCTTCAGGGGAAAAGTTACATATATAAAACTTACAGCCAAAATCTGAGGAGGATAACCTTCCACCAGTACGGCCACGTCTAGACGTGATTATCCTCCTCAGATTGAGGCTGTAAGTTTTATATATGTAACTTTTCCCCTGAAGAGGCACCAAAAAAAGGTGTGAAACATGTAGGGACGGAATAAAGTTGGTGATACTGTATGGTGAAGTTTTTATTATTTGACCTTCCGCCTACCACGAAAATAATAAAATAAAGTAGTAACAAAATTATCGCTTATAGAATTTGAACTTGAATGAGAAATTCATAATACCTGAAACAGTGTGTGAGACCTTTCCAGTCACCTTGATTGTGACGATAGGTTGAGAAGATGTTGGTTCATGAGACTGAGTAACTTTAACGCCAGCCTCATTAGCCAGGATTACTGCATTTATGAGATTAAGGCCATTCTGTGTCCTACCGGATAATACTCCTGCGCTTACAGCTGTTCTCATGAATGCAAGAGCTTCCAAGCCTGAAAAATCAATTATTGTACAATATCCAAAAAAAAACTGTAATCCAAATAAAGAAAGCACCTGAAATTTTTAAGTAAAAAGCAAATGATAAGTTTAGTTAAGTAAGTACTTTCATACTTTCTTTAACAATGGTAATTTTTCCAATTTTCACAAATTTTCCCTCTCCTTAAATTCACATTACCAATAAAAAGAGTTCAATAATATTAGTTGTTTATGTGAACTAAAAACAAAAGGAAGTAATATACTTATAAATTTCAGTAAATAATTTAGACTTATAGGCCTTTGTAAATATAATTTGATACCTACAGGCAGTCTCATTATAATATTATTGCAAGAAATTAATATATTTGTCACTAAAAAATTTACCTGATGTAACAATATCTACAGAAAGTCCTGACAAAGACTGCTCCCTATAGAGTCTGCCAACAAGGCTTCCTAGATCCCGCCCTAGGCTTATCCATGCAGCATTAGAAGGAACACGGAGGGCTGAGAGTACAGGAGCATTCACAACTCCAGCAACATCCTCTCCAGGTTTGGCCAGAGAAATAATTTGTTCTGCCATTTCCACAGCAACTCTCTTTTGGGCTTCAATCGTACTGGCACCTTTAGACATTGAAAATTAAGGTAAAAAATGTTTAGAAATTATTGAAAATACTCTATTAAATACATGTATTCATTTATCAGGTGGAAGGTCAACTTATAAAATACGTGAATTAATAAAAATTATTTATTAATTCAAGCCCTACTTGTTTCGTACCTTCAATGTATCATCAGGTACTAAAATTGAAAATATTTCGAGGCAGAGTAGGCAAGAGATCGTAGCCCGGATAGTGGAAGGTTATCTTGCTTAATGTGGCTGTAAATATTTTTACTTTTAGCTCCTGATAAGGACTAGGGCATTAAAGGTGCGAAACTAGTTCAGCTGGGATTAATAAATCATTTTTATTAATTTACGTATTTTATTTTTGGCCTTTCGTCTAACAAATGATTATTTTTTAGAAACGAAACTCATAGACTCTGAATAAAAAAATATTTCATCTGTTTGTAATGTTTGAAATGTTTCTTTTAACGAGTGTAAATCCCAATAAAAATTCCCAGGGTGTATCAAATACAAAACTTCATTAAATCTCTTGGTAATTTTATCCATTATCCCAGATTGCCACCCAATGCAGATGTTCCTGAATATCCTAAGACTTGAAAACTCAATTAACATCAATATCTTTATATGATCCGGATTCAAATTATGATATAACTCTTGTAGCCAAAACATTTAACCCGCCAACCATGGTGGCATGGAAATTGCCTTTTGCGTGTCGTAAAATTTTGTGGGCCAAGCTATTATCATTTTGCGTCTATTTTTTGTGCCTTTCTATGTTGAAAAACACTTATTCCTTCTCTAAACAATTCAATATTCGAATATAAATGATACATACAATTTTCCCTATGCAATTTAAAGAACAAAACAAAATATACTCATGGTTAGAGAGTTAAAGAAAGATCCTTTCTTTCCAACAATATATTTTTCCCTGATGAGTTCAAAGCAAATGTAAAAGTTTGTTATGGAGTATATTATAACAATATTTTAAGTTGTATTTGGAGAGATGGTGTGAGAAATGTGTCCCAAATCTATCATATTTTAATAAAATATTATCTAGAGATGAAATAAGTATGCGCCAAGTTCTGAGCATAATTTTGTAAATGGTCTGAAAATCTCTCAATTTGATATTAAACTTAGATGAGAACAGTGTTAATTTATATATCTTCATTAATACAACAGTTTGCTACAATATTTTCAAGTATAGTTAAATCAATTAGAAGTATTTAGAGTTAAAAATGAAGCATGCTTACCAAGATGTGGAGTAGCTATAACTTTAGGGTGCTTGATAAGCTCAACTAGACCGTCGGATTTTGGAGGTTCCTCAGAGAATACATCCATTGCTGCTCCTCCACACCTTCCATCCTGAAATAATTCATCATCGAGTATTAATAATTTTTTTGTTTTTTCAAACCTTTAACTTAAGAAAAATCAGCTTGCTTGGTGCAGGCTGGAGTTTGAATCCAGTTCCTATGCTCTCCATGCAGGTGTCTTAAGCAAACAGGCTACTGTGCTTCATATCACACATCATTTTTATCTGTAGGCCACTCTATAAAAATTTAAACTTTTAACTCAGGATGATATATCCTGAAGAGGATGATTCTGGCCCTTGGAAGAGAAAGGGGGAATCTCGAAATCCAGATGTTGAGAAATCGAACTCAAAGTTCTGAAAGTGCTTTAGGATAGCAAGGGCGAATGTTTACAGTGTGGAATGCTGATTCATAGACCTGATTGAAAAAGTATGAAATTGAAATTCAATGTTTTAATTTTAATTTATACCAGTGATTTATGGGTAACAAAATCCTAGGAGGGGAGCTTCAAACCCGGGATTCGCCTTGATATCGGATATTGAATTTTTCATAGATGGTGATGCTATTCACTTTATCCTGAAACTTTGAGAGAACTAAAGGCGAACCAGAGAAATAAGGATAAGCATCGTGTTATCTAGATCTTTCTGACTCAGAAAAAATCAAATAAAAAAAAAAGTTGATTTTTCAGATTTGCCCTTTCTCTTCCAAGGTCCTGATATAAAGTCAGGGTTTATTACTCCAAACTTTGGAAAAATCAAATTTCCAGCACAGGATTTGAACCTAGTTCCTCAACTACAGTGAAAACAATAATGAAAAGAAAACAATAAAAAGAAAGTATAGACACCATTATGTAGCGGCATCCCCCTAAGTGCACAGTTTTCACTACTGACAACACTGGACTAGATTTGGCTAGGTTACAGGTCGACACTGCAAGCGGATTAACAACATCTTAACTGGTGTATGTCTGGCACTCACTGCCTCCACAGCTACCACTTGCCTTCAAGAACCTCAAATAAAATGTGTGTAATACATTACCTTCAGAGCTGCAAGAAGAGCCGATTCGTCAATAATTCCACCCCTGGCTACATTGATTACTTTTACTCCTGGTTTGCATTTGTTAAGTGTCTCTTCATTTATGAGATCTGTCCAAACAAAAGATGATTAATGACTATCTGGGGAATTGTATATAATAAATATGTTCAAAATGAGGGTTAATCTGTCTAATACTTAGTCATATTAATTCACATTGTAATGATGTTTTGTTAAACTAATCATTTTATTAATAAATTTAATTAATTTGAAAACAATCTCTCTTGGGTAAACACCTATTGATTCAACTTCAGTATTTTTTATGTTTTCTCCTTGAAGTGTATCTATCAAAAAGTATCAACATATTAACCAAAAAATACAGTTTATTTATTTTGGTCCTATACAAAGGGGCTCGGGCTGTCATTCATACCGTTTCTCACTGCGACCCTATCAGATCTATTTGCACCCCTAGTTTTCTCCCTTTCCAATTTGCAGCTCCTCGCATAAAGCTTGAGCTCATTGGGAGTAGCCTCAGCTATTTCCTTGAGTGTAGTAATTGCCTGCCCAAAGTGCATTAGCCTGTTATAGAGTCCTCTATTAACCTCTAAGCAAAATGACCTGGCCTTCCAGGTTGGGGTTGAGCGCAGGGCTAACAACTCTACCTCGGAAAACAAACCTTGTTGAGAAATCTATGAACAATAATAAACCGGATGGAAGTTTCTAACTGGAAGGAAAAGGCTAAGAACAGGGACATCTGGAGAGCTATTGTTCAAGAAGCCAAGGCCCACCCCGGGCTGTAGAGCTAAGGAAGAAGAGGAGAAGAAGAGTCCTCTATTAGTACCATCGTGCTCAGGTGTTTTCTTAGCAGTCCATGTCCTGTGAGGTGTCCGACTATCCTTCTTAGGTCCATCCTGGCCAATTGAAGGAAATACCTTGCCCTGTCTTTTGACAGCTGGACAAGCAGCTTTGCCTGTCTCATGCCTGGTTTAGCATGCCAATACCTATATATCTCTTCTTGTTCCCAGGCATTTACTTTCCTACTCAGAAAGCTTTTTGATATTCCAAAGAACGGTTCAGGACCATGGAGTACCTCCTTGCCAGCTCATCAGCTTTTTCATTGCCATCAATGCCCTCATGACCCGGTACCCAAACAAGTGTAGCCCTGATTCGCCTGCCCAGATCATCCAGAGTATTCTGGCAGTCAATGAATAGTTTCAAAGAGCAATTTATTTAATTTTGATAAGTCAATCTGTCAAGTTGAGATTAAAACATTGCTCTTCTGAACCATTGTAGTTGAGCTGAACTTATTGCACTATCTAAACCTACTGCATTCAAGTTGTGTTCTTTAAATTTATATTAAGAATTTAATGCGATTGACAATACAAAAAGTCTTGTATGAGGCTGTCAAGCATTACACTCTTGGATGGCGTCTACAAAACTAGTCAGGGACATGAGACCTTTGTGATCTTATGAACCAGTCTTAGACAAGGCCAACTGTGCGACCACTCCTGCCATTATGAGGTCCAAGATACAAAATTACAGTTATTGTAAAACTCTTATGGTAATGGATGCATAATTAATTTTACTGTGATTGGGAATATGACTAAGAACAGACCATTCATAAATGTGACATACACATTGGATGGCCCAGAACCGGATTCTGGGAAAACGGTTTTTAATGTTATATCTTTGATACCATTGTTAAACAATTTGGTAAGATATTAAATACAACATTTTAGATAAACACTCTTTTTCGAAAGAAAATCCACCACCCCTAGGCGGAATCAAATGCACTGGTGGAAAACCAATAAGACTTTATTTGTGTCATGAAAACATTACAACAATTATGTATATTATTTTCATTTTAATTATTCTCAGAAAACTATCTAAAGTTTATAAATCAAGCAAATTGTGAGAGAATAAATTCAAATGTTGGAAAAGTAACACCTTAGTAATTATTAATTAATATTACTTATGGCATGAGTTTTAAGGCATGAGCACTCTGTACCAAGGGTCATGGGCTCGATTCCCACTAGTGGTGATGGTTTTTCTTTTGAATAAAAAGAGGCAATAGGCCTACATTGGCAAGAATAGGATGTTACATAACCTGTCCAAAAATCTGTATTATTTAAGTGGACAATAAATTTTAAATAATAATACTATTAATGATTATAATATCTAAAATAATATGTTCAAAATAAGATTTTATTATCAGTTAAGATTGAGTGATAATAATAATGAAATAATTGTAATAATAAAGATTAGAGAATAAAACAAAAACTATGTAAACCATTGATAAAATGAATAAATAAGAATAAAAGAGAGGAAAGAGTATGAGGGTGATTTGACCCAGGAAACATGTTATATTTTCTTTTAGATTTAGATGATGGTTATTATCTGAATTTAAAAAATATTGTATTATTTATTTATTAAAGAGTTCACAACGTCATCAATCATGCGTAAAAAGCTATGTTATTAGTATATAATAACTTACTCCGTGTCTGCGGAATGAGTGGAGTATGCACTGTTATATAATCAGCATGGGCCCACACTTCATGGAGTTCCATTTTCTCGATTCCTACAGCAGCAGCTGCTTCAGCAGTAACGATTGGATCGAATCCAACGATACGCATACCGAAAGCCTTCATTCTTGAAGCCACTTCCCTGCCGATCCTCCCGAGACCAAGAACAGCAAGTGTCTTCCCCGACAGCTCTTCTCCTGTATATAGCTTCCTGTCCCATCTTCCCTCTTTCAGAGATTGACAGCCGCTGGTCACATTTCTGAAAGCCATGGAACCTCAACTTATGTACGTAATATTTAAAAAATGAGAAATTTAAGGAGACATATGACAGGCAATAAGAAACTGTTCTTCGGATGGTTTTGTTTTTTCTTTCAAAGTTATTTAACCATTTATATTAAAAAGTATGCCCAAACTTTTTTATAACATTTTTATTACCTACAGATTTAGCTCAATAGGTATTTATTATGGTTCATGACATTACTCGAGGGCTTCAATGAAGCAGCGGGGAGAAAAAACACAAGAGAAAACCTTTTATGTATATTGAAGTCAACACCGTGAAGAGTAATGAGCTCAGTTTTTGCAGCTCCTGTAGGAGGGACATTTTTGTAATTAATGAGTACAAACATCATAAGAACAATAATTTTTGTTTTGAATTTGTTGGGAGGATCAAACTAAACAGATAGGAGTACCATATATATATATATATATATATATATATTTTTAATGTTTTTTATCGTTTATACACACAGCTCTAATTGTGTTACAATGACATGTAGCTTTATCAACTTTTAGAATTATGTAAGAGAACATTGCAAAACAAAACAAGAAAACAATAATTGTCTTACATATTCAAGGAATATTTTTATAACTCAAATGTTTCATAATTCTAATTAATAAGATAATTCTGTTTAATCAGATTTGAACCCGAATACACTTTAATAGATGAGTCGACATATTGTTAGTTCTTGAACAACTAAATATATCATTACATAACAAATATGACTAGTCAACTTTATGTTAAATGTAGCAGAGGAATAAAAAGCTAAAGGCCACAACTTGAGATAAGTTAAGTAAAGATAAATGATTTAAATACTAAACAAATAAACACTCTAAAGTCTACTCACCTTGCTAACGATACGATAAGAGCACATGTCAGTTCGCAGGCACTTATCGAATTTCCTCCTGGGGTGCTATAAAAAACAATGTTACATTATATAATATATTTAATTTAAGACAGAAGTAACATTTTATTAATAGATGACTTATGATTAGACCAATAAAGGCAAGAGATACTGGTGCTAATGACCTCTAAGGTTGGCACGTCTTAAACCCAACCAAAAAAAAAAAAAAAGTAAGAGAAAATGTGCTGCAAATATAATTTTTGTATAGGGATGGAACTTGCATATTAGGTCAGCCTAAAGGCACAATTCCCAAGTGTCAATGGGATACATGTCACACATACAGTATTTCTTTTTTTTTTTTTTTTTAGTGTAGGGGAGAAATCTTTCATCAGACGAAAAGTGGCAAAAGACACAAGAGTGTGAGATTCCTACTCACTAAAAAAACACCTCCCTCTTCACCTCAACCACCTTACAGAACCGCCCCCAGGCATTACTTCCCATGGAGTGTTGGCCTATGCCTTCTTCATGAGTGGACTACATTTTTTAGACTTCCCTCAACATTTCGCGTATGCGGAATAAAAGTTCCCATCTATCTGAACAGATTATAGCAAAGATGGCGACTGGTTAACAGATGGGCGAATTTTGATCGTTGTAGTCCCAATAAACGAAACTGTTAGAATTGCTCTTTCTTAAGAAGTATCATTAATAACTGTAAGTTTTATAACCTCGATGTTCATTCTGAAACAAGCTATTCTATTTTTTAAATGTAGTTTTATTAAACTATTTTGACTGAACCCCTACTTTCTAAAATTAGAAACCAAATAAGTAATATTAAGATCTGATAACAAAAATCTGTAACTGTTCTGGTTCACAGTTAGTCCTAGACGATTGTAGCCTAGCCTAAGACACTCTCCGGATCAAGACCTACCTGTGTGCCAAGTTTGGTCAAATACTGTCAAACGTTGTTGATTTGTATAAGGAACAAACATACAGACAGACAGGCGTTGGCGTTTTTGACTTACCCTACGACACTCCCCGGATCAAGAGCTACCTGTGTGCCAAGTTTGGTCAAAATCGGTCGGACGGTGTGGATTTTTATTAGGAAGAAACATACAGACAGACAGCTGGTAGACTTTTTCGACCTAGCCTATGAGACTTCCCGGGTCAAGACCTACCTGTGTGCCAAGTTTGGTAAAAATCGGTCAAACGGTGTGGATTTGTATAAGGAACAAACAGACAGACACGTGATTTTTATATATATATAGATAAGTAATTTTTATTCATTTTGTTCTTTCAAATGGTTAAAATAATTTATTAAATCTTACTTGAGTACAATTATTCCCTTCTTGGTTGCTGATTCCACGTCGATATTGTCGACCCCAGTTCCAGCTCTCCCAACCACCCTTAATTTTGGCGCTGCACTTAACACGTCTGCTCGAACCTTAGTCTCAGAACGAACTACTAGTGCTTCGACATCCTGAAAAAAGAAATATTATTAGTAAAAACTGTGTCATTCAAAAAAAGTGTATTAAAAAGAGCACAAACTGAAGAATAATTTATTTATATTAACTTTAATTAAAAATTCATATTGGAGGCCTGGTGGCCGTGAGTGCTAAGGCGTGTGAGCTAGGACCGTGGGTTCGATTCCCACTAGAGGTTGTGGCTTTTCTTAAACAAAAACAAAAAGCATTCGCCCATCATTCCAGGCTAGAAAAGGGTGGTAACCTGTAGATAACTCGTCACAAAAATCATTTTCATTTATAAATGGACGTTAACATTTAAATGAATTTATATTACTGCTAAATACACATTAAAAAAACTAAAACAACCAATTAAAAACCGAGGAAAACAGATAAACAAACCGTCCAGAGGAGCGAAACAACACTGTTGAATTTTAAGCACTCATTTTTCAGAATGAGATGGATCTATGAAAAATTGTTTAAGAATTGATTTGTAGGGAATTTAGGTACCTTTCAAATGGTTGCCGTTTTTTCCAATACTTCCTTAACACTAAACGTTTATGTGTTAGTTTGCATGAATGTCAGAAGTAAATTTTGAGATTTGAGAAAGTTTGGCTTTTTTCAACTCAATCTGCCATTTTGGAGTAAACAAAAAGAAAATTCTAGTTGTTTCCACATTTTTCGAAAACGGTTCATGGAAGTTGGTTACAATCTTTATCCCCCGTTAAATTACTCATAAAAAGTGTTCTTCCAAACATATATACGTAAAATGGAGGCCTGGTGGCCGTAGTTTTAAGGCGTGTTAATCTATACATAACCCGTCCTAAAATTCTGAGTTAATTATAATGGGAGTTAACATTTAAATAATTAAACGCAAATGCGTTGGGATGTTTTTCACAGAAAGCCACAGTGTTTCCGTTAAGGGGTTTCTTCTGGCTATCGAACTTGGCTTTTCGATTAAAATAATTTATTTTTGGACCAAATGTAATAAAAATCGGATCATTTTTTATGCTGCTTTATATCAGACACAGAAAATTGAAGCCCTGGTATTTTTGCGACCTATGGGTTTCGAAAGGTGGATGGATTCAGTTAACGGGTCGAAGTTATAAGTGGGTTTCATTACTGTGGAAGGAGGGAGGAAATACGCTAAAAAAAATCTTTAGTTCGCTTTTTATTTATGTCTATGCCAATTATATATAGTATCTACGTATTTTTATTTATTTAGTCAGAATATTCAACAATGTAAAAATACGTATTTAAAATTCCCTTTAGGAGTCACAGTATAATCTTGTTGAGAAGGTTATGGCGCGCCACACGTTTCCGGCATCATTTATTGAGATAATGCGTTGTAGTTAAATGAGGTTTAATAAGATATATTAGGGTTATCCAGATAAATATTGACCCTCGGCTGATGTCTGTCTGGAACTAATGAATTCCTTCTTTTTTTTTTTTTTTTTTTTTTTTTTTTTTTTTTTTTTTTTTTTTTTTTTTTTTTTTTTTGGAGTAACGTAACAAAAAGTTCGACTTGCAGCAACTGCGTCATCTTAGCGCGGTTCCGTTCACCTCCCTCGTGTCATTAGGAATCGTTTGTCTAATTTGAAAGGTTGAGTTTATAACCATCAGAATCGCCATTTTTAAGGCGATAACTTTAACCGTTTTCGAGGAAAGTGGAAAAAGAGTTGTCCAATAAAGTTTTTGGTTAGGATACTTAAAATCATCTGATTAAGTTAAAATATTTTCTGCATATTTAAAATTCATATAAACAAAGATGTTAAAATTTTAGGTACGTTTGGAGTTAAGGAAGGATTAGATTAAATATTTTAATAATAGACATTAAAAGTTTTGAGAACATCGTATATTTTCCTAAATAAATGTTTAACCTTCCAGTAGTGGCACCCCTTTTAGCACTTTCCTCCGAAGGAAAGTAGCTATTGAGGTTGGACTCAATATATATATATATATATATATATATATATATATATATATATATATATATGTGTGTGTGTGTCTGTTAACACGATAGCGGCCAGAGTTTTTGTTTTTTCGTCACGAAACTTGGTATATAGCATTCAATTAGCAAACGATTGAACGAGTTCGTTAACCACCAAAGTCGGTCCACCGGAAGGGGGGTTTTTCCCCGAACCCAAAACACTTATTTGACTATGTCAGCCGTAATATTTGTTATATTTCAACGAAAATTGGTATTCGTAGTGTTAATATAGAGAGAAAAGTGAGATATAAAAATGAACTAAATCGGTTCATTAGAAGGGGGGGTTTACTCCGGACCCACAATACCAATTCGCCACTACCAGCCGTGATTTTTGGTATATTTCGACGAAACTCGGTATTCGTAGTGGTAATCTACAGGTAAATATGTGTTGTAAAAAGAAACTAAATCGGTTCATTAGAAGGGGGGGTTTACTCCGGACCCAAATTCCTAATATACTCATACCGGTCGTAATTTCTGTTGTATTGTAACGAAACGCTGTATACGTCGTGGGTAACTCATGAGAAAGAAGTGTTGTAAAAATGAGCTGAATTGGTCAATCGGAAAGCGGGGGTTTAATTTGTAATATATTTGAATAGAAAAGCCGGCAGACGTAGGTTCACAAAGCCGCCGCAAGGAGCGCTTTCTACCACTAGAGTGACTGTATCCTGTTCCTGCGTTAGATCAAAATACGATAATATGAGGTTTTTTGTATTTATTACGTAGTGTAGTAGGTACCATGTGTAAACATAACTCTGGATGCAAATTAATAATTGATCAGTTACTCATTACAAAATGAGAACTATTCACGTTTTTATTTTATTTATGTAGGATATTTTAAGCAAATTGTTCTGGAAAGCAGTCTACACTACCCAAATTCTGAGGAAAGTGCTTAGTTATGCAGCTCCTGCGTGACGGACTTTTTGTGACATCCATAGTGGCGCTGCACTTAACAGGTGCAAACCCTATTTCGCGCGGGAAAATGTGCCTCAGCAACGTGATTACATTGCTATTTGAGAGAAATAGTAGAAAACTGCAGACTTTATAACAAAACAACACTTTTGTTTTTGCGGTAGACATAAGAAACCACCGTTTTCGTTTAAATAAAATCATATTATGTTCGATATGAAATTAAATATTAATATCAAATATGAAATTGAATAATCAATCCATGTTTACTTCTTAACCCGGCCATACTTAAAAACACTCTGTTGTTATTGGTATGAGTGTTAAATTTCTGATTCTTTTAAGAAAATGATCATGTTTCATGACTACACTATTACCAGGTACTGTTGGAGGAATCATAATCCACATTATGTTAAAATATATAGCATATGTTACATACCAGGTTATCCTATATACATGAATATGAATATGAAATATGCCAATAAAATATAAGATATGTATATAAAATATGAATATAAAACACATTGACCTAGCTGTTGAAGACCAATTTTTACTCCTCTCATTTATTGTACGATCGAATAAACTCACCCACATACTCATAGATGATAGCATAGTAAGATAGAGAAAGAAAAGTGTAAATATCTCATATCTGTATAACTTACGTGAGTTGTGGCGCGGCACCTGAGAGGTGACGAGGGCAGCCACTGACAATGATGAGCTCACAAAAAGGCGACAGTGCGACTGGCCGATGGAAAAACGGAAATCCAGAAGATACTAAAGCGGAGAGCCCGCCAAAACACGGCTGTCAACCGTGATAGGAAAATTAAAAAAATTATGCACCTCTCAGGTGCGTGCCACTAACGGAGGGTTAAATATTTTCTACTATTGCCAGGGCCGCCACATGGGGGGGGGGACAACCGGGTACAGTTGTCCCGGGCCCGGGCACCGTGGGGGCCCGGGCCGATCCTCGCTAATTGGAAAAAAAGTACCGAAAGTGACCTTTGCAGCACCGATTGTCGGCTTTTATTCTCATTTTGCTCAAAACTCAAGATGAAAATAATTTTAAAATGCCCAAAGTCCTATAAAAAAAGTACTAGAATTTTCATTCTGGCTCTGAGAAGTGAGGTCCCGGCTGTGAGAAGTGGGGGGCCCGTGATCTGGTCCCGGGCCCGGCTCTGAAATGTGGCGGCCCTGACTACTGCACTGCTGATGTTGGTTATTTTATTGAAATGCATTGAACAGTGAAATGAGTTTTCTATTGACGTATAGAGCCTTCCTTAATCCGTAAAGGACCTAGCCTAGCCATACGGTAGGGTCAATCAACCTTTCTCTATTCTCTGATGTGTTACCTGAAAAGGCCCTAACACCCTGCCATTTAATATCTGTTTCTATTGATTTAAAAATGTCACTAATGATAATAAAGGAATCACGCTAAGATGACTCAGTTCCTGCGAGTCAGTGTTTTAATAATTTGTGTGTAAACATGAGAAATAATATGATTTGTAATTTTTGACTTTGTGATAGCCCGTTCTAGACGGTTCCCTTCGGATCAGGGATAGTCGAATAACTGAGAGTGTAGGCAACTCTTTAAGTCGAGCACTGTAGCTTGTGTGTGCATTGGGAATATTTTGGTGCCAAAAATCTCGCTTTTCCTGTACATGTAATTTGAACGGGTGTTTAAATTTGCTCCACCAACGTGTGAAGGAGTACTTGACACCAAGCCAGCTTAGTGAGAGAGAAAGTTCTAATGACAATAAGGTAAAACTGAAGGAGAGCGTCCTCAGCACCGATTTTTTTTTTCAGATATTGCACTATAACATATTTTGATGCACTAAACACGAATCCGTTAAAAAAAAAGTTGCTCTCAACTAGGAAAGAAGTTATTAAGCACTAAAGTTCACTGTTATTGAGGTTAGCGTAAACAGCGTACTTTTAAACATGCGCATGCGCAGACATCTAACATTGGGAAACAAAGAACTCCCATTTGAAATGTTGATAAACTATTTATAACCTCCATAACATCGGAGTTCTATCCATAACAGCGAGTTGGATTGACTAGCAAGTCTGCCCAAAAGTCGTCCTAGACATTCTTCTACATATGCTTGATTATTAATAGGCTGTTTACGCCAACTTTTATAATCCATAACAGTGAACTTTAGTGTTTAATAACTTCTTTCCTAGTTGATGGCAACTTTTTTTTTTTAACGGATTCGTGTTTAGTGCATCAAAATACGTTATAGCGCAAAATTTGAAAAACAATCGGTGCTGAGGACGCTCTCCTTCAGTTTTACCTTATTGTCATTAGAACTTTCTCTCTCACTAAGCTGGCTTGGTGTCAAGACTCCTTCACTGGTGGGTGGACAAGTAGCGTTCACTTTGGTCCGTCCAGTAATATAGGCAGACTAAGTTGTCACTAAACACTGGTCGGGCACATTTAATTCAGTTTTAATTTAAGAATTTGCAAAGGCCAACACATAAATGAAGAGCGTGCATTCTTATCAGTGTTATTCAAAAGCGAATCACTTATCAGCTATCTGTCAGCAAAGGATTTATTATTGACCCCTTCACTTATCTGTCAGACGAGAAAACTGGTAATAACCGGTTGAAATGGAGCAGACCTCCATGACCTTAAGACAATTCTTATCAATGTCTTCAGTTATTAAACCGCAAGGAATTGATAAAAACACGTGATTTTAATGAGTTGTTACATTTAAAAAAATACAAGATGAGGTGAACATTCTTTGCGGAAGAATGAACTTATGACGTTGACTCATAGGCGAAACCCGAAATTGGAGATCAAACATTTTTACCTTTCCTAACCTATGGGCCATCAAGAACAGTACAATCTACTAAATATATATGTTACTGGCAAAGTATATAATCAGGCATTCTATAGAATGCCTAAATCCAGCCGGCAATGTATGAAAAAAAGCTTATTTCATACTTTGCCTACGCATTCTATAGAATGCCTACTGTGCTTTAGGCAAAGTATGAAATACAGGTTTTATAGCTTGTAGGAGTAACTACCGGCGGTGCGATTGCGGATTTATATCCATGAACATCGCGTCTGATGATGTCTAGGAGAATTAGAAGAATGCCTAGGACGACTTTTGGGCATACGTGCTATGCGTTTCCGCTCGCACAAGAAGATATCAAAACCCTAGTTAACCCAACTCGCAGAAATTAATATAATTCTATCTAATTCTGCGAGTTGGATTGACTAGGGTTTTGATATCTTCTTGAGCGAGCGTAGCGAGCGAAACGCATAGCACGTATGCCCAAAAGCGACAGCTTACGACAGGTCAGCTACGACAGGAGAGTCTAAATTTCAATTATAGTGCAAACTTTGAAGAAAATCGGTGCTGAGGACGCTTTATTTTACTGATTTGCATTGATTCTGAACACTCAAATTCAACCTGTTGTCATTTCTTTTTTTTTTTTTTTTTATCGTTCTGAAGGGTGTAATCAACCGCGGGAGGTCATGGGCACCCAACGAAGGAAGGAACCTTTTAAATAAATCTTAAATAATTTTTTTAATTTTATTATGTAGAAAATGAATAATTGAAATAAAGAATAAAGAGAGAAAAAAAATCAAAAAAAAAAAAAAATCTATAAGCCTCCAGCATCTATAAGCCTCCAGCCCACACCGTGGAAAGGGCACCGTCCGAGCCCAGAACCACCGCGACACCCCTGCACTGCTCTCCTTGTAAAAATGCTTTAACAGGGGAAACTTAATCATGCAAGGCTCTACTGGGAGTTGTGCTCGCCTCCTCCCCCGGGAGGGCGTCCACAATCTCCAGAGCCCGGGACTGTGACAGTCCAGAGAGTACAGCGATGTCACAGCAGGACCGAACCCGGCGGAACCCAGGCCACGGATAGGGAGAGAAGCTACACCTCACCAAAGTGACATTGCAAATATTGCTGTTTCACATTTACAGAACTAGATTATTAAATAAATTATGCATTTTAAAGGGTATTCATTGAGGAGTCAATTGAATATACTATTTTTTTATTTGTTGTTTAGGGAGAAAAAAATAAATAAAATTAATAAGGTGAGGTGAGAAGAACGATCCGAAGTAGAGGAGCAGAGGACAGCCCGAGGACCCAGCACTAGCTCTCTCTTGGAGTCTATGATGAGACTCTTACAGGCATGAGTCGTGGGATGTGCTGGGTTTACATAGCATGGCTTCCTTAGTACCCACCATGGCTGGGACCGTTCTGGTCTAGAGGCCGATGCAAGGCCCTTCATTTCTTTCAATTATCTAAGTAAAGGGTATGTAGTATACTCAAAACCTTTTTTAATTTTATACAATGCCAAATAAGCAACAGGCATTCTATAGAATACCTAGGCATTATATAGAATGCCTAGGCAATGTGTGTAATACTATGTACATTCTACACTTTGCCTAAACCACCCAGGCATTCTATAGAATGCCTGGATTTTATACTTTGCCGGTAACATCTAAAAAATTTTGATGGATCACTGTCTGTACATGGAATATATATGGGAAAAAATACTATTGGGGGCCTTTATCAAACAATAGTACCCAAAACAATGATTTTTAGAATTTTTGTCTTTTTGTCTGTACGTCTGCTATCTGTCAGACACTCTATACACACTAGGGGTTAACAACCCCTAAGGGGTCAGCTTAGAGGCTCTGTCGGGGTTAACAATCCTAGCAGCCTCTAAACTTGATCCCCCATGGCTATACGCCTAATATCGTGTATAGAGAAGTATTACTGTAAAGTGTTTTTTTTTTTTTAAATACCCATTCAACGTTGTTTATAATCCAAAATAAACCAAAAGATATATCCAAAAAGTCCGACTCGTAAGAACTACGTCATCTTAGCACGGTTCCGTTCTTATCCCTAGTTTCATTTGGAAAGATTACAATAGAAACAGTTATTATTTTGGTTCCACCTTACCTAAAAATTGAGGTAAATAGAAAACATCAGAAGTACAGTAGTATAAAATATTCAAACGGCATTCCGCTTTTAAAGCTCTATTTCTAATAACGAAATATTGTTTTTAATTTTACTTATCATGTTTTATTGAGAAATAAATTTTTGTCCTATAATCATTAAAAAAAAATTACAAGCAATAAAAAAAACTAAGGGTAACAGACAAAAAAAGTCCGTCTCGCAGGAACTACTAGCACGGTTCCTTTCTTATCCCTAGTCTCATTTGGAAAGATTAAAATAGAAACAGTTATTATTTTAGTTCGGCCTTTCTTGAAATGATTTTATGGCCAACGATAAGTAACAAAGGGCACCGTATCCTTATTAGGCCTTATTTTGCCGATTAACGAACATGACCTTTCAAATTAGACGAAAAATTTCATCAAAACAACAATTTTTGAGCCGTGGAGAGCGCGAACAGACAAATATATATATATATATATATATATATATATATATATATACATATATATACATATAGTATATATAAAAATTTGAACAACCGTTATTTTCGTTCCCTCGGGGATCTGAAAAGTAAAATTATATAATAAAATTCTAGCCTGTAAAAATGAAAATGAAATTATATTAAAAATGTTAAATAACTACTTGAAAATGAATTTGATAAAATTCTGATTTAATGGTTAAAAAAAAATATTGGTGGTCCTAAAATGTTGCAGGAATAGTGTCATAACGGAAACGTCAAAAGCGGGTTTCCTTTCGAAGGAGAGGACGGAATCTCACCAAAAGCCATTTTAAACTAATAAAAATCTGATAATATAAAGAACCTAATCACGAAAGTATGATTCGTTCTTATAAATGAATATTTTTCCGTGCGGGCTATCTTATCAAAACGTCAAAATTACATAACAAACCAAACATTTTAGACTGATACGAAAACCTTCTTATGTATCAAATGTCAAGATCGATGAGAACACTCTTTATGTAATGTCAAGGATACGGTAATAAAGTTATTTAATACATGACAACAATGTGTGGTGGCTCTTTTGTGAACTCAGAATTACACACAAGAAATCATCTTCGTATGTTTCTATAGAACCCCTACCACAGGCGTTGTTTGAAAATATGAGTTATTTTAACGAGGGAGGAAAAGGGAGGAAAACATGATTATGATGACGATACAATCAAGAAAAGCTGACAAGAAACGTAGACGTTTCATTCCCATTGACCTCGAATATTATATATATATATATGCATATACATATAATAAAGAATAATGCCAACGGCCATAGCCACGTTAATGCACCGGTTCCCGTAGATCACCAGAAGTTAAGCAACTTCGGGCGTGACCAGTACCTGAATGGGTGACCGACCACGTGCTGTTGGCATTATAGAAGGGTGGCAACCTGCAGATAGCCTGGCGTTAATAACCCAATAGTTGAAAAGCCGTATAAAGAAAAAAAAAAAAAAAAAAAAATCAAGAATAATTTCCAAAACTTTGTAAATCTTGAACTTTGGCCTAAATTAGTCTTTATGAATTCTATACAGGATATTCCTAAATGCTCTGGACATCCCAAAAATGTTAACTTCTATTATAAACGGTTACTTATGCGTGCCAAACATCAGCATCTCAAGTCTCACCTTAAAGTGGAATCGAATAAATTTCATATTCCTTAATGAACATGCTGGATACTTATCCTTCAACTTAACTGTATAAGCTTAGTTTTTTATTATATATATATATATATATATATATATATATATATATATATATATTCTGCTTGACGTTTCTTTGCTGAGGAGTAGGTTTGCTGTTGATAAGGCGATCTCCAGCGGTTGGGTTTTAACAAAATATTTCATTGAAAATAATATGATATTTTAACACAAATTAGATATTAGAAAATTGATAACTGTCTGATACAGCGGAATGGGATTTCTGCGAAATATTACGTTAAACCGATTATATATACTGTAATATACATTTGTCTGTTGGCATTCAACTCCTTTTGAAAATTGTCCGACCGATGAACTTCGGTAAGGAAATAATTTATCCGAACCGGGAAAATGAATTTTCCCCGAAATTTGCATGGCGATAAAAAATCAAAGCTTTGAAAGCCGTTGAACTACTAATATTGTACCAGAAAGCATAGAAAAGCAAAAGTCCGTCTCGCAGGCGCTACACAGCTCAGAATTTGGGTAGTGTAGACTGAATTCCTGAAAGCTATGATCAAAATAACCTACATATATAAATACAATATAAACATGAACAGTTCTGCTCTAATGTACACCAATTATTTTTATCGTTGCAGATCTGGCAGAAACGCCACTCGAAAAAAAATATATATATAAGACAGCACGTAAGTGTTGTTTATTGATATTTAATTTTTTATGGGCAGCAATATGCATCCGATGTTAACGAACATACATAATACATTAGTCAAGTGGAGGTAAGAATCGATAGGTTCGAAATCATGGACTCACCTAATACTAAAACACATATGGCACTAGTATTTCTAAAGTAACACAACTGAAAAATCGGTGTTGTTCACACCGTCATAGTTATAACTGTGAAAGACATGGTAAATACGTATCTCTTTATTAACCACCAAAACTGTATGTACCTAGCTTCAGAGCTTGTACACCAGAGGGCACTTGTGTCACCCTTCCTGTCTTAATTCTAAGCCCCCTAAATAGGCAAGATATTTGATATTTATTTATTAAGAGTTTCGCAACTTTTGGCGACTTGCTCTTTAACATACATCAAGATATTACAAAATACTTTTTGCACTTTGTATATATAACAAGTCAGTACATTTTATGAGCATAGCTAGTACATTAGTGAGCTAATTAATAATAACAATAACATGTTTTATATAATATATTTCACAATAACAATACGGTAATATGATAGATATTAAATAAAGTGTGAAGAGGGGGAAAAAGAAAAAAAAATAAAAAAAAAAAAAAAAAAGTGGGGGGGGGGAGGGTAGAAGAGGTAAGATTATATTGGAGATAGGTCTTTATATTTAAATGTGGGTTAATTAACTTAATTTCTTAAAAATGTAAATTATTTTATAAAGGCTATTTCGTTCATTATTTTAAATTAACTTTAGGAGGTAAATTGGGGATAAGGCTAGATTTTTGAATATAGGTTAATTGTCTTTAAGTGAGTTAGTATGGTGTTAATATGTGGACTATTTTCGGCAAGTAAGTCGTGTAAGTCATGAGGAATTATTAGGTAGTCTCGTAATCTGCAGTCAGTAAGTATGTGTTTAACTGTTAATGTCTCGTTACAACATGCGCATACAGGTCTGTCTTGTCGTTCCATTAGATAGGAGTGCGTTAGTAAACTGTGTCCTAAGCGAAGTCTTGTAATAATAACTTGGTCTCTCTAATCTTGTAATAATAACTTGGTCTCTCTAATCTTGTAATAATAACTTGGTCTCTCTAATAATGATCTCTAAATAGGCAAGAAGGACACATTTTCTGTTGAGATTTTTTGTTTTTTTTTTAGTCACTTTAGAAATACTAGTGCGATATGCTGATAACTCCATTTTACTGAGTTAAGGAATGATTTTATTTGCACTGCTTATTAAACAATTACAAATCGATTATAAGTAGATAGTCAACAGGTTTAAAACAACAATATGACCGCAAAAAGCTTCGGTGAGACCAACAATATTGTTGTTTTTAATCAGTTGATGATGATCGCCAACATCAAGGACAATATAATGTAAAATGATATTGTAAAAATTCACTATGTAATATTTAAAGTAATCCTTTATAAGTTGTTTACACCCGCGATTAGAGTGTCAGAAAGACTAGATAGATAAGATTATACAATAAATGTGTTTTTCCTACGTAAAACATTCCATTGAACGTTGGCTTACATAATAAAGACAATATCAAACAAGAATCCATAAGAAAAGGATTGTAATTTATTTTGATTACTAATAATTATGCAACCATATTTAATAGCAAGAAAACAAGATTATCTGTTTCTTGAACTGTCGTAAGCAATCGTAGTATTTTTTAACATTCCGTCGTTTTCTGAGGCACGTTGGTGCTTTAAATATCGTAAGGACGATTAAGGTTCGAAATTCACAGGAGATGGCACCCCTAACGTAGGTTACGGTTCCATTGACAGCTTAGTTAACCCTCTTGTGATCAAGGATAAAATGGCGCTCTCCCAAAGTACTGAATAGAAATGTCAACGTGCTTAACCCGTAGGTCAAGAAAAAATTAGTCGCTTAAGTATCTATGTTCGCGCTCAACATTCTACAAAAATGGTCCAATTTTTATGAAACATGCAGAAAAAGTTATTTGCTTACACTGGAAGGTAAAATTCGTAACTGGATGTGGTCTTCGCAAAAAGACCCGTCATTTGGAATGCTTAGAAACGAAAAAGTTTCTTAGAAAAGAAAAATTTAAGTTAAACGTTTCATATTCATTGCAGAAGTTTCGGTAAGTTTTTGCTCATTCTTAAGGTAACCAATTAATTACCTGAGACGTGTGCTTTTTATTTTATTTTTTTTGTATTAAGGGCAATATGAACCACAATGGGTCATGGTCACCCTGTGAAAGTAAGACCCAAGAGGGTACTTAAAATATTAAAGTTGTTATTTAATAGTTATTGATGTTGTTGTTTGTTGCAATATGGAGACATTTACAATTACTATAAATTGATATTAGAATACAAATTAAATAATAATAAAAAGGAAATATTAAATAATCATTAAAAAAAAAAGATAAATAAATAAATAAAATATTTTATATAGAGTGACAGGTTAAAATAAAAATAGCTGTTGAGAATAACATTAATTTCTAGATGCGGTTATATTAGTAGTATCGAAACACAAGAATGCCTATATTATTTCGTTAACTGTATTTTGTTAGAATTTTCTGTATCAGCAAAATACAGTTTTATGTTAAATTTTGTCTGTTAAATTTGTAGCCTCTAGGAATTTAAACAGGTTAATGATTTTTTCTGGATAATCCCCTAGGATTTCGTCTAAGGTGCCATCAATTTTGAACCGATTCCTTTCTGATTGGTATGCTAAGCACTCTGTAAGTATGTGCTTTACCGTGAGGAGGACTCCACAGCTTATACAGTTACATGTGGACAGTTACATGTTGTCCTCATGACGCAATCCGGAAGTGCCGACTAGAAACTTTCTCGATAGACTTAAGCAGAATCCGTCCACCAGAACATGTTTTTCGAGCGACATTCTGGCGTAACATTTGGAGCGAAAAAAATCGTAACCCTTACATTTTCTAGTTATTATGCTTGCAGGTATTTATTTGAAGGGCTATCTAATGAAGGAAAACGAAGAAACCATTGTTAATTTGATATCTGTAACTACTTTTCTAAACAAATTTTTATTTTGGGTATTCAGAAATGATTGATTCAGTTGAAACTTGTTCCAGACGTTAGACATATAATGTAAAATATTTCATTAACATACACAAAAAATATTTGGATTTTGGTGTATTTTCTAAAATGCCTCGAAAACGGTTTGGAAATCGTGGGAAATGGACCATTCGAAAGCTTACTTTTTCTTCAAAAAAGATTTTCAAGTAATTTTCTATGGGCGAAGTCAATCGGTGAAATAAGTGCTTAAAACTTTGAAATTGTTAGTTTTGTTCTTTTGAGCGGGGTTTCGTCTATGTTTACCTCTAGGGATATATCACATACCCGTTTAATTACAGATTTGAACGGAAACGCGCTAAGATGACGCAATTCCTGCGAATTAGACTTTTACAATTAGGCATACAGCTTCAGGTTGAATCTTTGAAGAAATATATTAAAAATGCCCAAGTACATTTTTTTTAAAGGCATTCTATTCTTAAGCTAGGTTTTCACGGCGCAATAATACGAAAGCGTGGTTGCTTAAAAAAATCTAAGTAGGGATGTAGCGTTAGATAGCTTGACCGTCCAAAGGACCACGAATCACGCTTCAGTATTTCCTTGGAAATCATGGGGCAGCTTTTACAAGAAAGTATTTTGGCCAATAAGTTAAGGGAATTTCAAGTAAATATAACAAAACATAAGAAAATGGGCTGGTGGGTGAGAGAGTGGATCCCAAAAAGGAGGAATTTGGGGGCAACCAATTTATTTGATTTGGATCCGCGAAATGATTACCCTGAAGATTTTCCCAACCTACTTCGAATGACGAAAGAGCAGTTTGATTTTCTACTGAGATTAGTGTTCAAATCACAAAATCTGGGGACTCTTTCATAACATTTTTTTTTATGAAATACAGTCGCTCTCTATATAAAAAATTGTCTCGTTTTATGAATTCCCAAATGCTTTGCGAATTCATCATATAAAATCCTCTTATTCGCATACAATTCTAAAAATTTCAAAGTTTCGTCGCCTTTTAGTTTAATTATGCAAGACGATGACTCCGACATTTTTATTTTAAAAAACAAACACATGTAGTATTGAGATCCCAGATGTAACTAGCGTGATTCGTGACCAATATTGAAAATCAAACATGTTTAATACTGTTCGTGAATTTGCCTGACACCCAATGTCGTCAGAGGCAAACTCACGCCACCTCGTTCAGACGAGGCAATTCCACGAATTACACGCTTTTGTATTATTGCCCCGTGAAAGCGG
Source organism: Gonocerus acuteangulatus (assembly GCA_946811695.1). NCBI lineage: Eukaryota > Metazoa > Arthropoda > Insecta > Hemiptera > Coreidae > Gonocerus > Gonocerus acuteangulatus. The sequence goes on from OX328130.1 coordinate 59,992,383, forward strand.
TGCTTTAGAGTCATTAACACCATCGGATGAAACTTTCATTGTATTTCGTAATAACCATTTTTTTCTCATTTGTTTGAAGTAATTAATTGATTAAGTCAGCTTTTAGATTTTATTGAATTAATGCCTTATTATGGATTTCTTATTGCTCATGGTTTACATCAGGATCAGGCCCTAGTAGGAGCTAGACACAAACCCACATCCATTCAACCTCACTCTTTCATTTACTCGCATTAGTTCAAACAAGGACTTTCAAACTGACTATTTAATTATTGTTTTTAGATTTTATTTATAGGTTCTGTTTTTCTATGAAGTTTATTAGTTTTCTCACGTTATCAACCTCGTCTCCAAGGATTTCATCAATAATGGCTGATTATTTTAAGAAGAATTAAAATTCCTGGCTCATATATTAGGCATACTGGTAATAAATGCTTCACTGTTATTTAAGCGTTATTGATTCACAGATTAGGGGTGGTATTTTGTAAAAAAAAAAAAAAAAAAAAAAAAAAAAAAAGGATTAATGTGTTAAGTCATGTCTGGCCAATGCGTAAACGAGTTAAGGCAACTTAGAATGAAATCTTACCTGCAATTCTTCTATTAGCTGTTCAGGTGAAAGTTTCGACTTCTGCTTCACTTCAAATCCAGCAGATCTGAGAAGATTGGCGCAGACATCGTCCACAGGATCGCTGATGAGTATTCTCTCCAAAGCTATCGCCATATTGATACAGATGGACAGGAGGCAAGGCCTATTGTCAGTACTCTTATAATCCTTTTCAACGACTTACCCCCTCTCAATTATTCCCCCTCTACATGAAATACGAAACTATGTTATCGTAGGCTTCTTATCGTCGGAGTTACGAAGTGATAAGGAGATTACGAAGAGAGGATTGTAAGAAGTATAGATAGGAGGGAGCAATAATGGTACTACATGTTAACCACATTTTTTTTAATAAGTTAACTGTAATTTAACATTGAATTGGTCTTTAGTAGTAGTGAATTTATTGTACAAAGAAATTAAATTTTGTAAAATTTCTTCAAATCAGCGTCCTATTTAGTAGATATCAGAAAATAGTTTCTTACAAAATTGTATTGATACAGGTTCAATGAGGGCTTGACGAGGCACACACCAGAAGATGATTCTGCACATTATTTGTAATGAAAAAAGTCCGACTCGCAGGAATTGCGTCATCTTAGCGCGGTTCCGTTCATATCCGTAGTGCGATTAGTAAAGGAATAGAAGCAGTTATTGGTAGGGTTTTATCTTTCGCGACAAATATAAAATCGAATCAAGGAAGATATAAGGAGCCACAACAGGAATCTGACAGTATCCTTAGCGGAAATTACTCCATCCTCTGCCCTCATTGAAACACTGTTTCGCCTTTTTAGCGCAGTTCCTCCCTCCCTCCATAGGGAGTAATTTGCGTTTCAGAACCCCTAGAGATCGAAAATAACGGTGGTTCAAATTAGTATATATAGTGTGTATATATATATATATATATATATATATATATATATATATATATATATATTGTTTTAAATTGCATCGCTGGGTATCACATGTATGTATGGAACGGCTTCTTTCTCCAGCGGTGTCGCTCCTCTCTCCATCGCAATATTTCGTCGGGTTCATCTCCGACTTCTTCAGGCTGCTATGTGTCGTCCTCGGTGGTTATCAAGGGAATGAACAATGGTTTCCCTTGATAACCACCGAGGACGACACATAGCAGCCTGAAGAAGTCGGAGATGAACCCGACGAAATATTGCGATGGAGAGGAGCGACACCGCTGGAGAAAGAAGCCGTTCCATACATACATATATATATTTGTCTGTTCGCTGCATAGCTCAGCGAATAATTGTCCGATTTTGATGAAATTTGGTACAAAAATCTTTCGTCTAATTTGAAAGGTCAAGTTCGTTTACCAGCAAAATCCGCCCACCGGAACATGGTTTTTGGAGAGAAATTCGCGCGAAAAAATTCGTTTCACTTACTTTATATGCTTGCAAGTACTCGTTTTATAGGCTTCTTGGCATAAGAAAGCGAATGAAACCATTTTTAAGGCGATAGCTTTAACCGTTTTCGATAAAAGTGGCAAAATAATTGTTGAATAACGTTTTTGGTTTGCATACTTAGAATCATGGGATTCAGTTAAAATATTTTCTGCGTGTTCAAATTTCATTAAAAGTAATATTTTGTAATTCAGGTTACGTTTGGTGTTAAGGAAGGGTTAGAATAAAATATTTTATTAAAAGACATGTAAAGTTTTGGGAACTTCGTATATTTTTCTTAATATCTCGAAAACGGCTGGGAATCATGGTAAACGGAAGGTTACCATTCGAAAGCATACTAAATGCTCTACAAAAAAGGTTCTAAGGAAAGTTCTGATTAGGCGATGCCAATCGGAGAAATGAGTGCTTTGAAGTAATTGATTTCGTTTATTCGAACGGGTCTTTTTGTCTGTTTTTATTTTTTAATTACTTATAGTAGGAGAATGTATTTGACAATAAAACATAATATGTAAAATAAGAAAAGAAATTTATTGTTAGAAATATAGCTTTTCAAGAGAAAGAGATTCGATGTCGTCTTTTGAATATTTTCAACTGCCTTTATGCTGTTGGTTTTTAATTTTTTTTTTTAATTGCTTTTAGGAGACCCGATGGCCATGAGGGTTAAGGCGTGAGCACTTAACACTCTGAGCCAGAGGTCGTGGGTTCGATTCCCTCTAGGGGTGGTGGCTTTTCTTTAGAAAAAAGAAAAGGCATCAGCCCTATCCTGGCTAGAAAAGGGTGGTAACCTATAGATAACCCGTCCTAAAATTCCTAGTTAATAATAAATGGGCGTTAAAATTAAAAAAAAAAAAAAAAAATAATTGCTTTTATGTGTAGAATTATTACTATAGTAGAAGAACACAAGAAAATGTGAAAAGTTTTGATATTTTTTAATGCATTAAAACGTATGAAATACCCAGAAGAGGAGTCTGGGGTCTGGCGGACCCGACCAGGTAAAGTCATAAACCCCTTTGAAGAAAGGTCGAACAAAATATTATCTGTTTCTATATTAAGCTTTTCAAATGACAATAGGGATATGAACAGAAACGCACTAAGATGATGCAGCTCTTACCTTGTTTTACTAAAATACTCATCTCCTACATGCCGGCATGTATCTCCAGAGGGGTGCGGACAGATACCGGAGATTGCTTGTATCTTCCGGAGAGGAAAAAGTATTATTTTTTGTTTTCCATGATATTTACCTCATTAGAGTTTCTTGTGGCGCTGATTTTAAATCTGCTATTATTTTTGACGTAAGAAAATGTATAATGCTAGTTTACTTTAAACGAAAGCATATTTTTGAATTTCTTTGAAGAAATATAAATTATTTTTTAAGGATTGTATTTGTTCTTTAATCTACTCTCTAAAACAAATGAATTGGTGAAAGAATCATGTCGATATCATTTTATAAACTCGATATATAAAATAAAGCATTTTTAACCTATTTTTTTTCTAGAAAATTTAGTAAGCTTTTGAATGGTTACCTTCCAATTAACATGATTTCCCAACCGTTTTCGAGATATTAAGGACAATATACAAAGTTTCCAAAACTTTTCATGTCTATTAATAAAATATTTTATTCTAATCCTTCCTTAACTCCAAACGTAACCAAAATTTAAACATCATTGTTTCTATGAATTTTAAACATACAGAAAATATTTTAACTTAATCTGATGATTCTAACTATCCAAACCGAACTTTATTAGACAATTATTTTTCCACTTTCCTCAAAAACGGTTAAAACTATCGCTATAAAAATGGTTTCATTCGTTTTCCTAGGCCAAGAAACCTATAAAATGAGTACTTGCAAGCATATAATGTAAGTGTAACGATTTTTTTCGCGTGAATTTCGCTCCAAAAACCATGTTCAGGTGGACGGATTTTGCTGGTTAACAAACTTGGCCTTTCAAATGAGACAACAGATTTTTGTACCAAATCTCATCAATATCGGACCATTATTCACTGATATATATATATATATATATATACACATACAAATTTGAACCACCGTTGTATTTGTTCTCTAGATTCTGAAACTTAAAGTTTTCTAGTCTGCACTTCCGGATTGCGTAAAAAAGGCCAACCTTATAAGGGGGGTTCCTCCCTATGGAGGGAGGGAGGAACTGCTCTAAAACTGTTAACAGGCATGAGCAATTGTAAATGGAAAATAACCATTGGAAAGCTTAATAAAGGACATACAAAAACATTTCTGATGATATTTTTGATGGTGGGGTCACATTCAATGAAATAAGTGCATAAATCGTTGAAGTTGATGGTTCGTTTTTTAGAATAGTACTTTTTGTCTGTTTCCTTTAGTTTGTTATTTTTGTAATTGTTTATAGTAGTAAAATGTATTTGTCAGTAAAACAGGATACGTAAAATGAGACTTTTTTTTTTTAAATGAAGCTTTCGGAGCTCTTTTTTTTCTCCTCTGTTTACCACAATTTTTAATTGGTTGTTTTTTAAATTGAATTTAACAGTAAAATTTCTATTTTAGCAAAACAAGGTATGAAAATGAGAAACAAACTATAGAGTTTGCATCAGAGGAAATTACAATTCACATGATGCCTGAATAAAAATGAGATAAATCTCAGCTGACTCCCGATATCTAATGTCATGAACTCCTTATGCAATTTACCAGCTCTGATAATCATGACGTAATGGTGTTTACCCCAGCATAAGCCATATTTAATTTTATTTTTACCACACTAAAAATATATAAAGATTAGAAACAAGTAAATGTAATTTTTTTTTGTTTAATAGGAGACCAAGCTTACAAAATTAAGTTGAAAAACAAGTATCCAGCATGAACATCCACCAGTATCTAAACTAAGATATTTAAATGTTTGGACTTAAGAAAGTATTAGAAAAAATATATATATATTTTACTAAGAGACAAGAGGGGGCGAGGTTAGCTCAGTGGTTGAAGAATTGGTCACAACGTATCCTGGTTGTGACCAATTCGTCCCTCCGGGTACCTCTGTAGGAACTATGCAATTGTTTTGGGGAGTCTATTATTTTCCTTAATCCGTAAAATAATTAGAACAGAGATATGTAATTCACCTCACAGCCATAATATTTAGGTTTATAACCTAGCCACAGCTAGATTACCATTGTACTATGACACCTAACAGAAGGCATAAAAGAAAAAGAAATCCCCAAACTCAAAAAGTACACTGTAGAGAATATAAAATGCTACTATATTTCCAAAACAAAAGCTTATAGGTAATTGTTTATGACTTTTTAAGACCACAGGTGGAAATACATAAGAACTACATATTTTCAATCCCAAAACATTTCCATTGCTGCATTGAAATTAGGGATGAAAAATAATAGAAGTAGAAGAATTTTGCATTTTTTTTTTTCTTTTTTTTTTTTTTATTACAGATTCTCAGACTATATAAACAAAATATTGAATATATCCTTTAATAAAAAATGGAAACAAATGAACACATTTTTTCAGTCTTAGCTTTACTTAGAGGTAAACTTCTGCTTCAGGTAAAATTATGATATAATAAGCCATTTAAGTTATTTAGTTATTAGAATCGTAGATCAGTTGAAATAATAATAACATATTTAAGTATATATAGCCTCATAATAATATCAATTCAATTGAGAATTTCTATTAAAACAATAAAGATTTCAAATTTTTATTTTAATGCAATCATGGGCGTATAAAGGAAATAATTTCGGAGGGGGGGGGGGTGCTGGGACCATTTCCGGGGAATGGAATAATAATAATTTAGAACTTGGAATAGTTTTAGGCAACTAAAACGCTATTACACCTAAAATAAAATATTTTTTTATGAACTATGTGATCTTATTTCATTTATTTTTAAGGGTTTTATGACACATTTTTACCATCAAATCAAAATTTGGGGGGAGGGGGGCTGCAGCCCCCCTTATATACGCTCATGAAAGCAATACAAAATAAATATGGATAGTATTGATATAATTGTTTCAGAGTAATAAAACTTTACAGCCATTCGACTAAATTTGGAATGCTTTAGCAGCCTTCTTTTTCAATAGGATCGGGGATGGAATAAGTCTCAATGTTTGAAAGCCATCAATGATTAACAGTTCAACAACTTAATTTGAAAGCGAGCTGTTCTTTTAGCTGAAACTCAGCATTTTCTGATTTTGTGCTAAAAAAAAAGCTTACAAAATCATTTCAGTAGGATATATTAACCCTTTCGTTGCTCAGAACGAGTTAACTCGTGTTCGAATAACAGGGCTCCAGACGCTCCACACGAGATAACTCGTGTTCCACTGTCAATGCCCCTGACTCTCCACACGAGTTAACTCGTGGTCCCGTTAGCCCAGTATGTCGCTTCTCTGGCCTAGTGCTATTAACTCGTATAATATCAATGGTACCTTATCAGATCATCTTTGTATATTAATTTAAATTAAACATTGTGCAAGTCTATTATTATTTATAAAAAAAACTGTAAAGTCCTACAATCGACATTGTTATAACAATTATTGGAGGTTGAAGCTAGTGCGCTTCGGCGCCTATTTGCAGGGTAGTACTCAAATTTGTCTCTCTAACCATATTGTTGCTGTTTATATCTTTTAGTCACAATTTGGATCATGTTTAGAATGGTCGGTATAAATATCCTCCTTATATTATTATATACTATACATGATAGCAATCAATTAATTATATTTCTTATCTGAGTCATTTTCTTTTCCACGATAGAAAATGTATTTTAGTTTAGTATAATATTATGAACGTAAAATATATTTGAAATTATAAGTTAATAATTCCAAATATATAACAAGAGGATGCTGAGAGAGGTGAACGAGTTGGATGGTAGAGAGGTCGAGATGTGGAGAGCTTGGCGAGCGTACAGGGGAAGTTAGATGGATAAGCATCGAGCATACAGGGCGCTGCGAGTCTCTTCATTCGTCAGCAACTAAAGGGTTAATTTTGAATGATCCAGTTTGACTAGGAATTAACAACAAATTCATTTTGGAAAGGCTGGAATTTAAATATTGAGATCAAATATTAGAAAACATTTATATTATAGCACCTTGAGATTTAAAAAAAAAAAAAAAAAAAAAAATTGAATTCTAGTTTGTACTTACTAAATTTAAACATTTAATAATTTCATTCTCGAATTTGCATGTTTACTGATCACAGATTTTCTCAAGATCTACTTGATCAATTTGTTAAATCATACAACATATTAATTAAGATCCAATAAAGTAGTATAATTTTTTTTTGTATTATTTTTTTTTGTTGTAGAAATGACACTTTTTTTAAAAATAAACTTCTTATACCAGAATTTTGAGGTTAAAAAAATTATAACTTTTTAACAGTAAAAAAATAATGTTCTTGCATAAAGAATATGTGTTGTAAATTTTAAAGAAATGGGTTATGTCGATCTCGAGATATCTTGTACACCAGTTTGAAAAAAGTTTCGGGAACAAATGTTTAAAATATAAAATTATAAACCTATTAAAAAAAAGGTATATATTTTTTTTTGTTAAATCTCAAGGTGGTTTAATACCTTAAAGTACAATGATTTTTTTGCAAAATGAGGCTTTTTGTTCAACATGAAAAGCTTTGAAAAAATAGTGCATTATCAGTGCGTATATGCATTGAAAGACCTAGTTTAGAATAATGAAGTATTGTGGGAAGAGGAATTTATTCCTTCAAGAATTAAGCAAACCCACTTTCGGCAACTTGAAATTCTATATATATATATTCTCAATCAAGAAAGTGGCAATCTGCTTAATGTAAACCACAAATAATTGACTTTAAGTACAAAATGTAATTCATCTTCTTTTTTAAGGAGGCTGTACTCAAAAAAGTGTATCACCAACAAGAAACCAAGCAATGGACTAAAATTATAACCAATTGTTATTATTTATTACATCAAAATTGTCAATAGAACGTGCTACAAAAAATAATCATTTTGAACTAAACAAAGACGTTAAAAAATGCATCATTCATTCTTCTTTAAGTAATCTTAAAAAAAAAAAAAAAAAAAAAACACAATAAGAAAATTATAGAGGTATTTATACATATAAAATATTTTACTAAAATCTTAAGATTATTTATGAAAGGTAACTAAACAAACAGAAAACAAAAATTAGATAGCTAACAAAATTGAAAATAAAACTTTATTTTCGAAATAATAAGTTTCTCCTTATATATGAATTTGAATGGTGCCTACCAACTTTCAGAAACAAAATATTAAAATTATCAAATGGAAAAAAAAATTAATAACAATTCTTCCCTAAAAAAAAAAATTAATATTAAAATATTTTTATAATTTCCAGGATATAATAAAAAAAAATAAGAAAAACATTTTTTAAACTATTTCTTTTATGATTTCTTACATTAAAACACAATCTCGTTTCAACTATTCCAATTATAGATTTAGACTAAACTTAACAGAAAATTTAACTTAACACTTTATACACACGCAGTTTACTGATGGTTAACAATATTTTGAAAAGAAAGAAAAATTGCAGGAAATTCTTTCTTTCTAATTAAAGGCCACTTATTACATATAAATTAAATATAATATAATATAACTAAATAAGATTAAATATTCTTCTCTTTATATACACATTTTTTAACAGTTTACAATATATTTTGAACTAGAACAGACTAGGTTAGAGTAAATTTTATAGTAAGTAAGGCACAATTTTGTACTGTGATTGGGTAGAATATCTTTGGTCAGAGCCGAAAAAAAAAATAACATTTTGAAAATTACAAATATTATCATTATCCAGGCAAAAAAAAAATGTCTTAGAATTAAAATATTTCTTAAAAAGAATAGTTCAAATACAAACTAGACAGACTAAAAATTAAACAGCAAGACAAAAATTTGCTTTGGAATGTTTCTTTATAAATAATTTAACTTAATGGAAGAATTAATGGGTGAGATTGGGTGGTTAAAAAGGAATTCTTTATTCAAAGAACATTTCATTTGATTAGCTACCTCAAACATTTTATTCTTTTCACTTCTTTTACACAAACAGCCATCATTAATTAGAAGAAAAATCAGGTCTGCATTATAGTTTAAATTAAAATGCGAAAGGAAATAAAAAAAAATTGTTTAAATGATAATACAGACCTCATTTTTCTTCTAGTTGACAATGGCTACAGCTGAAACTTATTTTAAAGAATAAAATGGTCAGGGATCAAAATAAAGGTTTAATAAGATTTTGACTTCAGGAGATTTAGTAGGAAAATAATTATTTAGAAGACAAGGAATGCTTTAGTTTCACAAGAGGTGGGAAAATAGTTCTTCATCTATTTATCTCTAATCGACAGCACTTCTTTGTTCTCAACAAGTGAGAAGTGCTTAAACACATAAAGTGCTTTGGTATTATATAAATTTTATAAAAATATGTAATACATTGTACTTGTCATAAATATGATAGATTTAACAAGGATATTAGAGATGAACAGACATTGCAACTATATAGGAACTTTTATTATATAAACTAAAAATGTTATGAACTCATAATATTAAAAACAAATAACATTATATACTTCTAGTCTAGACTTCAGAGTTTATGATAAAAACATTTTGATACAAATATTATTTTAATGGCAATAAGAAAAACAAAAGATAATTTAATTTTCAAAACTATCAATAACACCTAAAATTAAATTTATTTTCAGAAACTGTAACTGACAATTCTAATACATTTTTATTCTTTGCAAAGAAAATTTTTGATTTATTTTTTGGTCAGTTGACATCTTCAATAAAAAACATAAAAATTCTAAATAAACGGGCATGATCATTTATTTGTTTATTCTGTTATATTGTAAAATCCTGATCCACACTTTATATTAGCTAAAGAAGGCCAATAAATTAGAGAAACTCCACAGTTTCTTAATGTTCTATTAGGTTCACGTCATCCATGATGCCTCTTCAGGACTGTAAACTTATTGCATACAATCGAATAAACTAACATTTCCGCGTATTGGGATCGTTCCAAAGGATTGGCAGACAGGAGAAATTTTTCCCAAGAGGTAGTTGTTATTCAAGCGTGTTATTAACTTTAGCTGAACAAATAATAGTTAACTCAAAGACAATTATTATGTACCTTATAATTTCAGATTATTTATTTATTTTTTAGGCCATTAGCACCGACATCCCTGGTGCAGTGAGGAATTTTCTCAACGAGCCGTGAGAAAATTCTTGCCGCCGGTGGGACTTGTACCCACCATCTCCCGCATGAGAATCTTAGGTGTTGGCGACTAGACCATGGCTCCCTGTCTCCACCCAATTTCAGATTATTATACTTCAGAACATTTTTGACAAACGTTTGAGCTCGAAATGAGTCTTATTGGATCAAAGGGTCAAAATAATAAAACCATACAGTATTAGTTTAACTATTAAAATTTCAACATCTAATCCACTAATCTTTCTTTAGATTGATGTTTAAGATTTACCGTCTGTCAAGCATCTCAATACAGATGAGCAGCCTCGCCGTTTGTAGCTTACAACTGCCTCACCGTTTAATTTTCTCTTATACTGCCATCTTACTATATATTAGAAGGCTGCTGTATACGTTTTTAGTTTATTTGCTTGTATTGGGTTGGCAAGTAAGTCCTTTCGGTTTTCATATTTTTTTTTTTTTTTTTTTTTTTTTTTTTTTTTTTTTTTTTTTTTTATATGAAAACCGAAAGGACTTACTTGCCAACCCAATATAAAATAAGTGTATGCTCCTGAATAGGCATCTGCAATTACAGGAAACAAGTAGAGGATTAAACAGTTGTAAAGTGAAAGAGTGTCTCTAATTACGTAGCTTATTTGTAATATGTTTCAGTTATTTTTAATATAATCAAAAGTAATTGGAGCAATTAAAAAAAAAGTAAAAAGAAATAAACAAAAATGAAAAATACACTTTTGAAGGACTTCGATAAAAATAAAATTATTTTACAGAATATTCTTTGAGCTCAGGCATTTCAAATAGTTTTTATTATATAATCGTCATTGAATTGTTTATGCTAAGTCATTGTGTTATACAATCAGACACTACAGTTCTATTATGTTGTTATTTTAGTGTAATTAGGTTCAGTTTTACACAGTTCATTTACAGTAGCAAGTTGATGTGCTGTACAATGTTATATTTCTGCATGTAAAAATAAGAGGAAAAAAACAACTAAAAAAAGAGTAAAGATTACCAAGTTAGCTTTAACTGACTTATTAATGTAAAATAGACTAGATTCTTCTGAAACATGGAAGTATTGTTGAAATGAAGATTTAAAAACAGACTTTATACAAAATATGACTTTATACAAAATGGATAACAATTGAGATTATTGAAAATGTAGTTTTTTTTTTGTTTTTGTTTTTTTTACGCGAGATAGTGTTCTTTATAATTCTTTATAATATTATCCTGAGACATGTCGTAGGATTTGTTTGATTGGGTCCCATGTTCGGTCATAAGTTATAGCAAACAGCTGTTATTTCTAAAAAAAAAAAAAAAAAAAAAAAAAAAAAAATCCCTAATATGTTTTATATAGTGCCTTACAACGGAAATTAGTACACCATCAGCAAGGATTTTCAAAATATATTTTCAATAACCATGCCATTTTTTAATTTATTTTCATTGGTTGTTATTTAAAATAATTAAAAAAACCCTACCTATATATGCAAAATAAACATCATTCATATGCTCAATACCTGCTTCAAAATAAAATGTTTATTTATATATATATTTTTCCGAGAGCCAATTTGGTGTCACATCTTAGAGATTTAATTCATTAACAATAACAACTGAAATAAAATAGTAGCAAGAAATGAATAAAAGGGTTTTTAAAATTAATAATAAGTGCATAACAGTAATAAAATAAAAACATTCCTCAAGTAACAAATTAAAAATTAAGCTCTTTCTTATATATTTAATTGGTAACAAAAATAACTTCCATTAAAAACTTTCATCTGAAAATTACGAGGATTTTTAAATTCCCTTAATATCTGTGTCATAGTTAATAAATATTCATTTTAGAGTGGCTAAATAACTTTTCACTGGTCGAGATCTGCCATACTTCGATGTGACCACTACAGGATTTCTGCTGTGACAGAGAGTCGTATGAGCAACGAGTTTTGAAATCGAAGACACAACGATTCCGCACGCCAAACAAGCAGGATGCCGATGTGACTTGTTGTGAATAGTTAGCGAATTCCAAGTGGCGAACCCGTCTCCGCACAAAGAACAATCATAAGGCAACTTCTTACTCTTAAGCTGAAATTTAAAAGTGCATCAAACTGTACAAATCATTAGTTTTGATTAATTAGAAAAGCTTATATTAGTTATGTTAATTTTTCAAATGAAAATAGACTTTTCTGATGAAATGTATATCAATTCTAGCTTATTATTACATGCTATTTGACAGGAGACCAAGAACTTAGCACATCACAGACTTTCATTTCTTCTTAAAGATAAGTACAACAGCTCTCTCTAGGCCTCTGTTCCTTTACTACCTTCCTTAACTTAATGGCTGGTCAACCCCCCCCCCCCCCACCTGCTCCTTTTCTCAAACTTACCACGATCTGTCAACTTCAGAAATGAGTACACATCAGTAAGGCATAGTTCTCCTTCTTCTCAACGGTAAGCCTATTTTCATCCTATACATGCTCTAGCTAAAACACACACTCACCAAATGTATCATTCACCCTCTTCCATGTATAATGTTTTTCTGTTTTTGTATTTTCTTTAGCAAATATATTAGTATTAACTCTCCTTGTTTTACAGCCCTAATGAAGGCTTGAATTTGAGAAAGAAAAAAAAGGCCAAACTAAGTCTTTGTCGGATTAAAAAAAGGAGAATGGAAAGCATAAAGTATTCAGCAGTAGTTCAGCTCGAATTGTCGGGTGGGTTTTCAACAACTCCATCACGTAACTACATCTCCTGCTTAGCTTTTAAAGGGTTAATGTAGTGCAAAAGTAAGAGATGTGCTATGTTCTTTGATTCCTGCCTAAAATGAATACACTCAACTGGGTCAAATATAATGAATGAAAGAAGATTAATTTGTATACGCTGAATGCAATTTTTTTTACATTGAAATGCATAAAAGAAAAAGCAAGCCACAACCTGTAGCTTGGAACACATGATCTTATTACCAACAGACACAAATTTTGAAAATGCAACCCAGATAGTAAAATGTTATTCGCGTAACAATAAGTGTAAAATAAATTATTTAGTTAGACTTTCAATTAGATGAACAAGGATGTTGGGTGGCCAGAGGATGAAACATGCACAAGTAAAGCAAAAAAATACGCATTACGAAAAAATGTAGTTATTGAGGTTGAAAATGTTCAAGAATTTTCATTAATCCTACTTACTAGATACCAAAAATTACTCCGATTAAAATTATTGATCTACCTCAGTGTGTGAATGTATTTTAACACAATATCACCAGCAATTCTTGTATCTAAATTTTCCTTATTTGATCTATCTAATTTTTGTTATAAGACATTTCATAGAAAATAATTTTATAAATTTTTATTACATATAATCTATCTAAATTTCTTTATTCAAGAACAATTTTGTTTAATAAGATATTGAGCTGGATGGTGAGTGGTTATCACGAAGAGGGTAACAAACTACAACTTCTACGGGAAATGAAAGAAAGGGCACCTCATGCTTTTAATGAAAAATAACAAAGATTTGCAACAGACATGTGAACTTTATGATCTTTTCTTTATAAAAAAATGTACTTTTGCAGTTTATTTAAAGAAAAAAAAATCCTGTTTAATTAATCCTGTAGTGGTTAATTATATTTCATTAAAAGCAATCATTAGAATTGTTCTTTAAAATAATGACTCATTAATAATGCACTCTCTACCTGATGGCTTCAATGAACTACAAGGGAATTTTTATTAATTAACTGAAGTAATTGAAAATTCAATATCATAATTATGTTATAATAGAATAATGAAATAAGTAAAAAAAAAAAAAAGTAAATAATAAAAATCACAACGTAATAAAACTTTTGAGAACAGATTTTGTTGAGTACTTCTAAAGCTTTTAAGTCGCAGGTATTGCATTATAATCCAGAAACAAATTAAGATGGAAAAAAAAATTAAATTTAAACAAAACTTTCTACATAAAAAAAAAACCAAAACTTTAATGCTGTTTTTAGATATAAAGAGCTAATGACGCGCAGCATCATCATCCCCCAATAAATAATAATAATAATAATAAAGATATAAAGAATAAGAAATAAAATAAAATATCAATAAAAAAGTTGCTAGAATAAATTCTTGAAGAAATTTTCTACATGTAGAACAAATACAAAAATAACTGTAAATAATTTTAAAAATTATTTTTATGTAGATCAAAAAACAAATAAATTTAATCAGTTATCTAGTATTATCTTGTAAATATAGACTAATGTAGTGGAATAGGGCATTTTAAAATGGTGGAATATTTGGAAATGAAGAAAGACAAAAGATGTATTATTTATTGCAATTCTCTCCTCATTTTCAACAGTTAAGAACATTTTGAGTTGTCCAAGCTTGGATTTATGCAATCTAAATAATAATAATAAATCTGATCATTTTCCAGAAGAATTAATAATGTCATTCTTTTTAAAATGTTTAAAATCTCAGCAAAATATTGAAAAGGTAAAGTTTTATTGTTTATTAAAATAAATTGTCATTTACTGATGTTCCCATTTGTCATACTTATGTTTGTGTGCGATTTGCATCAATAGACATGTTAACTAGTAGACATTTTGAAGTACCGCCCTCCCAGAATTCAACTGATAATGTATTATTCGGAAAACTATCAATAATTCTCTATCAGAAATATGTCAAAAGTAGTATACCCCTTGTACAGGGACCAGAAGATCAAGAAACATTTTAGGCAAGTCAGGAGGTATGACAGCTCCATCAGGAATATTTAGGTCTTCAATGCTGAAAAATAAGGTACAATACTGTAGAGTATTACTAGAAAATTAATGGAAGGTATACAGGATTAAAGAAAATGTTTTGTACCTCAAAGGAGGAGTCAACAACTTTGAAG
Organism: Gonocerus acuteangulatus; assembly: GCA_946811695.1. Classification (NCBI taxonomy): domain Eukaryota; kingdom Metazoa; phylum Arthropoda; class Insecta; order Hemiptera; family Coreidae; genus Gonocerus; species Gonocerus acuteangulatus. Next base: position 60,007,431 of record OX328130.1, read on the forward strand.
CCTGTGTGTCTCCATTCTCTTCAATAACAATTAGTGAATGTGAAGGATCATTTTTTGTCATAAAACTGTCAGTATACATTTTATCTTTAATTGACACCTGTAAAACCACCCCTATTTACAATATCTTAAATCTCTATCTCATAAAAATAAAATATGAGTTGGTACACATTTTTATCCTCAAAATGATATATTTCATGGTCGTTTTGTGAGTTCGTTTTTCCTCAATTAAATTCAAAAAGTGTTCCTCATATGAAGTTAATTCAGCTTGATAAGAGTGATAAGGCGCCATTCTAGACACATTTTAGTTGGGCCAATAAAAAGCTGCTTAGAATATCAGTGGTTAGAAATGAAAATATTAAAGTGAAAAAAATTATCATTACTACTCATGAATCCAGTTAAAACATACCTTATCTATGATAAATATATATTACTATTTCGGGGTTACCTATTGTGGGGCAGACCACATGGCAGCGATAACATATCAAAACATTGATAACATTTTGATGCAGCTTGAACAAATTTTTGCGCCTTTTTTTATCTAGAATTATACGGAATTATTCAAGCTGCAAAATGAATTGCTCATTTTGTTTAGTCTATGTAAAATTAAATTTGTAAATATGGAGTAATAATGATCGCGCAAAACAAAATAACGCGAAAATAATTAGTTTGGAAAACAATAAATGACAATATCACTTAACAAAGCAATATCTTTTTCGACCCTTTTAAATTTATATGAAATAATGATACCTGGCCGAAAGAAAAAAGAGATGAATTTTTGTTACTTTTTCCAAGCGAGTAGGGCAATATTTTTAAGTTGGACTTGAAAATATTATGTTATAACGTTTTTTGGAGGCATTTAATAAACAAATATTTTATAATATGATTAGTCATTTATTAAATGAGAAATTATAGTTTTTTTTTACGATATGTTTTTTTGGCAACACTGTTGAAATTTTGTTTAGTTCGGGTCAGTCGAGCAGAGCGTTCCCTAGGGTTGATGATATCGAGTCCCTTGTGCCTGTGCCTTATTTGAGGTAGTTAGCGGTTCTTCATCGGGAAATGTAATAAATGACTTTAAAAAGGTGATAAGACTTATTAGCAAAATGAGTCGTGCGCGAAAAAGGCAACATTCCAAGGAGTCTGTTGGTTAATACTGGCATTCGAAAAGAATGAAGGAGATGGTCGGCGGCTGTTGTGTTTGCTCAGATGATCGGGGGTGGGCCGAGAACCCACTAGTATATTGTGATGGAGTAGGATGTACTGTTGCTGTACACCAAGGTAAAAAGATAATTAGTGGGATTAATTTAAAAGAAAATGTACAAATATTTTTACCCGCCATTTTGTTTGCTTATCTAACCTCAAAGCTAATTTTTTATTCCCGCATTTATTGTTTAACAGTGTTATGTTATTTCCAGATATAATCCAATTATATTGTAATTCTAATTATTTGGAAGGATGAAAGTGTTTCAACTATCCTCACTTTCTTTTATTGTGTGCAGTAATTTTATAATTAAGGTTCATTAAACATTTATGATAAGAAAATGTTAAATCTTTAGTTTGGTGCTTTCTTTTTTATTAAAAACTTTAGTATATGTATCATTTTTTAAATCATGATGTATATTTCTAACTGCATAAAGTTTATTGTTCATTTCAAGTGACAGATCAATTCTTCCCAAATTAGTGTCCATTTATGCATTTCCATAAATACCCAGGCCTCAATTAAATTAACTGTTAATTAGGTTTATAATTTTTTTTTTTTTTATTTCATCACAGAATGCACCTTGAGAAACTATATGTTCATTATATTCTGAACATGTACTTAGAATGGCTACCTCGTTTTGCATTTGATTAAGAAATGCTTCTTTGACAGATATTGAATTAACAGGAATTATGAATATATGGAGTTTCAAATACTCTCTTTTATTGTAAGTTATATGTTGATTAATTTTGGAGAATGTGAGAGTTATCAATGAACTTTTTTTTTGTCTATTGGTTTTCCATGAGATAGTTTTATTATGAATTTCATGTTTACTTCATTGATTTTTTTGTCATCATGGATGCCAGTACAGTACTTCAGAAGGAAAAATAGGATAAATGGCCAATTTTATTATGCACAGGTGGCCACTGATAATGTGTATAATTAAACTTTTTTTTTTCTTTCTTTGGATGTAATACTGCTGGAAGGTTTTTATTCTAATAATTCAAGCTTTATATCCTCTATATATTTCTTTATTCATTACTCTACGTGCTTGTTTACACCCTCTGCCTGCTTTTAAGTATAATGTATTATAAAGATATTGATATCTGGAAATAGCAAAGGATCTGTTGCATTATCAGTATGAATATCCTATTTATACTCTTTCAGGCCTTTCTATCAGAATAATCTTGTTCGATAATTTTTTAAAGATTGTGGGTCTGATTATTGTTTTGAATTCCGTTTTGACAAAAGGAGTTGAATGTCTCATATTATGGCTAGGAAAGTATGATAACCCGTTGATAATTCATCAGTATGTCACGTCCTGCATAAAATAATATTCATATTTAATTATATTTTTTAAATTAAAACTTGATCATGTCTTTTTTTAAGCATGTATATTAAATAAAGTCAGATACTTTTGTTTTAAACTGAGATACTAATAATTATAACTTTCAGCATGCTATGGAATTGTTACTGTACCAATAGGAAATTGGTACTGCAGGAAATGTGAAGAAAGGTCCTCTAAAGTGGTATGTATTTATAGAATTTGAAATGAATCATTTGTTTCCTTCTTTTGTAGACAGTAATATTGTCTGATATTATTGTAGTTAATATAATATTTCTGTTAGCGGTGTGAGCTTTGTCCGAATAAGGAAGGGGCCTTGAAACCAACTGACAATAATGCCTGGGCACATGTTGTTTGTGCGCTCTATATCCCAGAAGTCAGGTTTGGAAATGTCACGACCATGGAGCCAATCATTCTTTCTCAGATACCCCAAGAAAGGTTTAATAAGGTAATTATCACTGAATATTTTTTCTGTTTTTATATTAGCAACCTGCAAGTGTGCCCAATACTTTGAGCGAGAAGATATAGTCCCCCCCTGGACAATTTAAAAAATTAGAAGCACAATTATGAGTTTTAATCCATTTTTTAAGCCTCGCAAGTACCGGGAATGGGGAATCTGGAACACTAAATTTACCCTTAAAAATAAAAAATGAATTTTTCCTACTTAATTCACTTAAACAAATTGCCCAGCAAGATATGCTTGCCTCTGGCAGCACTCTGCACGTAGTTCACTTCTTTGACACTGCACATTTGTCAACAATGTTGGTTATAACATGAAAAGTAACAGATTCATGAAACCGATTCTTAAAAACATAAATTCATTACTATTTACATATTACTGCTGTTTCCGAGACATTGATAAAACTGGGCGGGGCACTGTACAAAAGCAAAATACCGGGACTTACTGCAGGCCTATCTAAACCTAACCTTTGGCTGTGTTAAATTGTATAATTGGAATAGACCGTAATTGTGATTGGTAATATTTTTGGAAATTATGGTCTGATTAGTTTTAGTTAAGAAACAGTAGAGAATTTTACTAAGCAAATTTACTAGGTGCCATATCAAATATAAATATTCAGGTTGCTTCAGCCACCATTAAAATAGAGAATGGTGGCTGAAGCAATTACCTATATCAATTCATATTGTATGCTCATATTTAGAATTAGATCTATCCTCTGCAAAATTGAGTAATTTTTCATTTTTCTATATTGCTATTTTCTTTTATTTATTTATTGGATCAAATAGTGATCATAAATCAAATTTTGATAAATAAAATCTTAGCTACAAATGCAAAATATTGAGTGTGAAAAAAAGCATTTTTCATTTTCAATCTATACTGATTGCTGTTGGACAGATGTACGGCAAACTGTCGAATCTAAGCTCACATAGTGAAAGGGAAAGTAACCACTGTCAAAAAACTGAATCTGCCGACTATTTGCCTGTCAATAAGCAAAGTAATGAATAAAATTTTTTTCACTCTGGAAAATGGCGATTTTCACATTCGATATTTTGCATTTGTATCGACGAAATGTACCTAATTTTATGCATGTATTAGGAAGTAATTGACAAATATTTATAGAAGCCTTTCATGGCAAACTTTTCTTTCTATCTTCTGATTATTTTCTTATGATCATAATTGTTTCAGACTTGTTACATTTGTGAAGAAAGGAGTAGATCAAGAGCGAGTATTGGAGCATGTATGCAGTGCAATAAGGCTGGATGCAGACAGCAGTTCCATGTCACGTGTGCACAGGGTCTCGGACTTCTCTGCGAAGAGGCCTCCAACTATATGGAGAATGTTAAATATTGTGGTTACTGTCATCATCATTATACTAAACTTGTAAGCAATATTTTCTTATTACTTATTCCGATTATTATTCGAATTTACCTGGACGGTTTAGCGGCTCTATAGTTCGTTCGATGAAAACACATGCTGTGATGGAGATTCGAGGGCTATAAATGAAAGTAGTGCAGTGTATATTGACAGGACAACTGGCCACGACGGGATGGTGATGAGAGAAGAGAGGGAGGCTAGAATTCTTGAAGCTTATATAGGAAGCTAGGAATAGGAGACAGTGAGAATTGAAGAGCCTCGCAGGTCGTTGCTTTCGTTGACTTCTGCTGACGGGTGGTCTGCCAGTATCCTTTTTCTCACAATGCTACCCTGATTCGCTTCAGTCACTATTTCCTCTGCACTGCTGGTGGAGTTGGTAGGAGAAAGAGAAGATGTTGGGTTATCATTTTCTGCAATTTAGATGCATTCTCTTGGCTGAGAAGGCTTTAGTGTTAAGGGGCCCTCACACTGACAAAAAGTTTGCACAACAATTTGAAGATGTTGGTTTTGTGCAAAAATATTGTGAGTGTGAGGAGAAATATTGTGCAAAAAAAGGATATTCAATATTTTGAAGGCATTCAAACGTTTTCTGAAAGTTAAGAGAATTTTCGCAGACCTGTAAATATTTTTAGCCATACTCAACAGTTGCTCAAACACCTCTTCATTCACCCTCAGGAAATTTTGATAAAGTGTACGTTCCAAGCTCAGTTCACGGAGTAAGTTATGATGAACATGGGTTGGCCCCTTCGTCAAGTAATTTCTTACCCAAACTCCTTTCATTTTATTATTTAAAGACTCCTTCAATGCAGCACACAATACAACTAGGCTACTTTCAACCTCGGGATTCGCCCTGGGCAAAGAAACATATGCGGCTACGGCTGAGGACAACGAGATGCGCCTTGCTTTCATCACAAATGTTTAGGCGACGCTGAAATTTTGTGCAATGTTTTTGAGATTTTTGCAGTGTGAGAGGTCCACGACCATTCAATATTTTGTACAAAAATAAGCTCAAAATTTTGAGGAAACTAGTGTGAAGGCCCCTTTAGTTTGCTCCAAAGTACAAAGAAGAAGAAATTAAACAAAAATTGTACAAATTATAGATAAAAAGTTATGGTTTTTATTTGAATATTTTTTCTTTGTCTAATTTCTGCTATATTCCATCAGAAGAAAGGTGGGAACGTGAAGGTGATACCTCCTTACAGACCAGTAGGAGCCAATGATTCTCCAGAAGGATCTCCGGCGAAAGAATCGGAACCAACGAAAACAACGACCAAAAGAAAATTAAGTATGTATTCCATTTTTCATTGACTTATGTTTGCAGTTCTTAATTTTAATGATTCTTATTATGACATTTTTGTATTGTTATTTTGGTTTTAAATATTCATATCTAAATAATTAATTAGTGTATACAATTTATTATTAATTATTTAATTTTATATAACACAAGGTTTAACTTTTATTTAATAATCTGGACTGTGATATATGAAAGATAATTATAACTAACGTTTTTGTTTCCTTGATGTGTGATTGATTTGTTGCTAAAATACTGTTAATACTTTTAGCGCGTTTCCTCCCTCCCTCCAAATAGAAGAACCCCGCTTATAGGGCTGACCTCATGACGCAATCCGGAACTCCCGATTAGAAAATTTTACATTTCAGAACCCCTAGAGAACGAAAATAACTATATGGTAATGGAAGCTATTATAACAAGCGGATATCGTCAGAAATCTAAATTAATAGTTGGACACCTAAAGGTTACTGTGAAGTCATACTCTGTTTTCATGTTTTTGTGCGTGTGTGTATATAATCCTTTGTTTCTGTAATTAACCGAGAAGAGAAATTCTTAATATTTTCTTTCCTTGTAAAGTATGTAATTGTGGACACAAGGCTAAATCATTTTCCTAATGGCGATTATTAGAAAAACAATATAGCTAACTATGACTAGCTGAACTGAATTTTATTTAGAAAATTTAATTTAATGAGAAGAGAAGGAAAACAAGAACTTTAGATTATATAAGATTTCTACAAAAAATGAACTTGAAAAATAGTAAATCGTGTATTACCAATAACGTTTTTGAAATAAAAAGAAAGAATAATAAGAAAAAAAGTCCGACTCGCAGGAACTGCCTCATCTTAGCGCGGTTCCGTTCTTATCCCTGGTCTAATTTCGAAAGATTAAAATAGAAGCAGTTATTATTTTGTTGAGAGGAGATCGTTGACCGTTGATGATGCAAGCTAGGGATTGTCCGGGTTCGGTCACTGCTACTTAATAATACATACCCCATATGTGTATGTATGTGGGCATATATATGTACATATGTGTGCGTGTATATGTGTATGTGTATATGTCTATATATAAATATATATATATATATATATATATATATATATATATATGTTAGGTATATTTACATAGATATGTGCATATATTAGTGTTAAATATGTCCTACTTGTATTTACAGCCCTGATGAAGGCTTGAAGTTCAAGCCGAAACGTCGGCACAATAATACCATTTTTACGATAAAATGTAGTTTTATTAAGTAGCTGTGACCGAACCCTGACAGTTATATTTTGGTTCCACCAGTCTTGAAAGGTAGGATATACAATCTTACCTGGAAGGGTCGGCAACAATAGAAACCGTCCCGCTAGTTACAAGGTCTTGGAATCTTGGAACTCTATATTTCTAACAATAAATTGTTTTTGTTATTTTACTTAACCTGTTTTATTTTCGAATACATTATCCAACTATAAGCAATTAAAAAATAACAAGGAATAAAATACAGACAAAAAGAACACTTCGAATAAGCGAAATCAATTACTTTAAAGCTTTAAGGTCTTATTTCTCCGATTGACATCGCCTAATCAAAACTTTCATTAGAACCTTTTATGTAGAGCATTTAATAAGCTTTCTAATGGTATCCTTCCGTTTACCAAAATTCTCAACAGTTTTCGAGATATTAATGAAAGTTCCCAAAATTTATATTATTTCTAGCAACAGAAAATTGGCCTCATTTTTCATATCCTGCTTTACACACAAAATTTTCGCAACATAAGAAATTACAAAAATAAAAAGCAATAAAAAACGAAGGGAATGAGACAAAAATTACAACAAGAACGACAAAAACCCGTTCATAAGAAAAAAACAGACGTATTTGAAGTTTTAAGCACTTATTTCTCCGATTGACATAACCTAATCAAAAATAGTTTTAGAATCTTTTTTGTAGAGAATTTAGTAAGCTTTCAAATAGTTTCTATCCACTTACCACGATTTCCCATCCGTGTTCGAGATATTAATGAAAGTATACGAACTTCCCAAAACTTTTCATGTCTGTTCATAAAATATTTTATTCTAACCCTTCCTTAACTCCAAACGTAACAAAACTTTCAACATATTAGTTTTAATGAAAGTAGAACATGCAGATAAAGTTTCAACTGAATCCCGTAATTCTAAGTACCCAAACCAAAAACGGTATTCAAAAACTATTTTTCCAATTTTCTCGAAAACGGTTAAAGCGATCGCCTTCAAAATGGTTTCATTCGTTTTCCTAGCCCAGGAATCATATAAAACGAGTACTTACAAGCTTATGAACTCAAAAACGTAAGCGTTACGATTTTTTTTGCGCGAATTTCGCCCCAAACGCCATCTTCCAGTAGGCGGATTTTGCTGGTTAACGAACTTGACCTTTCAAATTGGACGAAGGATTTTTGTACCAAATTTCATCAAAATCGGACCATTCGTTTTCTATTTAGAGAGCGAACAGACAAATATATATATATATATAAATAAATATATACATATATATATATATACAAATTTGAACCACCGTTATTTTTGGTCTCTAGGGGTTCTGAAACGCGAAATTTTCTTGTCGGCACTTCCGGATTGTTTCATTGTATCAACCCTATAAGCGGGGTTCCTCCCTATGGGGGAGGGAGGAACCGCGCTAAAAATGCTATTAAGGTAATGAAGAAATATTATAAGATGGTGACCCTATTTTTCTAATATATTTATATGTGACAGGTCAAAATCAAACAAAAACACTCACTTTCTACACTACTTCTTTATTCTGCTCCACATGCCCCGAGTTCCTATGACGCCTCCTCAGGAGCTCCCAAAATAATATACAATTACAACCTACACCTCCGAGAACCTTCGGAAAATATTTATTCACTTAGTATGATTGATCTTATTTTTAGGAAAGCTGCTGAAAATGCTTTGTTTTCATAAGCCAGTTGAAAGAGCAAGAAGTTGAGCCTCTTGTAGGAAATTATATATACAGAGAATTATTTTACAGAGGGATATGGCTAAGATTTAAGTTCTTGTCAATAAGGATTATTTAGTTAGTAAATATAATGGAAAGTAAATGAGTAAACTTTCTAGCAAAGATTATCTATCAAATACATAAATAAAGTAATTAATTCTCTTCTATTATGTAATGCAGCTTATTCTAGAAGTTTATATTTAAATCTCATGACAATAAATAAATATTTTTTTCGTTTAATCTTGATTGGCAATCGTCTCTATTTTTTATTGGAATTGTATTTATTGCTTAAGGCTTTCAATGATGAATTAATTACTGTTTGAACATTATAGAGAAATAAATCATTCATAGTATCGGCGTTGAGTTTATAGTTATAGGGTTTTCATGAAGTCGGCTTTTAAAGGAGCTAAAGATTTTCATTGTTTGGTGCTTGAAGCTTTGAAGAATGTATTATTAATAAATTGTATGATTAATTATCATTTTGTTCTATATTTATTTATCACTAGTATATTTAAATTAAAGTAAGTAAAAATTAATCCCTTAGCCTTATTCAAAAGCTCCGTAGCACAAATTTTATGGGCGGATCATTTACTGCCTAGGTTTATTTTATAGTGCAAAGTTCTAATAAAGCATGCTATGCAGCATAAATTGTTTATTTAAAATAAAATCTACTAGGTACTGGCTCTAGTAAAGGTGGGAAAACACCAAGCACAGCAGGGGAGCCCGAAACAGTCGTCGATGAAGAGAAAAATACATCTTTGGACGGAGAATCTAGTAAAATAACGAATAAAAAAAGGAAAGGTACAGTTATTCCATTGTAAGATCAAATTGTAATGTGTTGTCGGTATTTTCCTTTCCCTTTTTGTTTATTTGTAAGTAGCGGTTATACTTCTACATTTGATACAATTCGCTCTTTAATGTTTACGCTTCCCATTTAATAAATTAAAAATTGAGATCCCACATTAAATGGGAAGGGATATATCTCCCTTTTAATGGGGATGTCTTCCTTCAAGTCTTTTATTCTGGAGATTTATTTATTTTGTTTTCAATTAATAGACTAGAGGGTCTCCCCGTGGTCTAGTGGCTAATGCCTTAGATTCTCATGTGGGAGATAGTGGGTTCGAGTTCCTCCAGCGGCAGGAATTTTCTCAAGGCTCGTTGAGAAAATTCTTTGCTGCACCAGGATGTAGGCGCTAATGGCCGAGTTGTTGATGGTGCCGTTTTTGGCCATACAGATGCCAAGATAAATTTAGGCGGGGTTTTAATAGTTTAAATAAAACTTCATTTTTAATAACAAAATGTGTGTATTTTTGCCGTTTTGACTTGCTATTCAAGTCTTCATCAGGGCTTTCAAGAGAGGTTGAACTGTTCCGATTGTAAATTCCTACATTGATAAAAGATACCAGTGAATTACGCAGTAATTTCAACGTGTTTATTCAATTGGAAAGTTATTGCATGCACTCTTTCTTTGCTCGCATGTTTTAGCTTCTCTTTATTTGCTAAATGTTAAGTATTTTAATCTGTATTACCCTTCACATCTGTGGACATCCTCGTCGCACTCGACAGCGGTTTTAAGGTCAAGGGCTAACACAGCTCAGAGACTCTTTATATAGTATTGCATTGTGTACCTGGATTACAATTCGAGGAAGAGAAGAGAAGAAGAGGATTTATAAGATATTGAAAGGAAATAGTAATCACTTTTTACCGCCTATCAATAAATTATAATATTCAGCTTTTTATCATTTCCTGAAGAAATGTAGCTATTAAGGCTGCTCTCACAGTAGAATTTTTGAAAAATGTTCTCGAATCTTTATTGATCCTACATACTAGATACTGGAAATGAGCCCCATTGAAATTTTTATGAGTGTATATACATCTATATGTGTACCTGTTAACACAATAGCAGCCATAATTTTTGTTATTCCGCCAAATATAGCATTCCCATAACAAACGATTGAATGATTTCATTAAACAATAGAATTTGAATTATTTTTTAAATGTTGTCAAAGTTTACTTCAGTTTACTATAATAATTTTACATATTTTTTACTTAAAAGTTTTACTGAGCTTGTATTTATGATGTAACAACCTTTTATATTTTTGTCAAGATTCTTAGAAAGCAAAAGCTTTCATCCAATTTGTGTTCCTTATTATATTATTTGTCGCATGTTTGTGGCATGTTTTAATGTTGCCTGTTTGTTAAATCAAACACAATAGTTTGTCATAGCTCAAATAAATTACTTAAAACAATTATTTATTATGTTTATTGTTCATATTGTCAATCTAAATCTTAGTTCTTATATAGTAGATTAAATGTACACGTAGAAATTGAAGAGGACTAAAAATTGCTGTATAATAATAAAAATTGGATTTATTATTACTCCTCTCAGGATCTACCCGTAATCTAGTTACTTACCCCATGGATTCTCATGTGGGAGATGCGGGGTCGACTCTCACCTGCAACGGTTGAGTTCTTTCATCTATGGGCTATTCTTGAATTGTATCAAATTTCCTGTCACTTGAAAAAGTGTTTCTTTTTTTTTTCTTTTTTTTTTTTTTTTTTTTTTAAACGTTACTCGATTCAATTGAATGAATATGGATTTAGTTATTTATAAATACTTGTTTGCTTCTTTGATACTTGGAAATGCTTCAGAAGTACTTGATTCTATTTCTAGGCTTTTTGTGGGTCATTCTCAGCCAAAAACTGGCATAACCCAGAACATGAATTCTCTTAACGAGGAAACATAAAATACTATATATATGTGACATTTTGTTCTATTAGTACAAGTTGGGGTATATTATATACCATTATGTATTGTATAAAATAAAAGATTATGGGCTAGATTTGGCTCATGTGCTATAGTTTTGGAACTCTTGATCTATAATATATGAGGCGTGTAATTTATGGCTCATAATGTATTTTTCAAATCTGTACCATCTCAACCCCCTGTACCAATCCTACCTACTTGATATCGAAAATCACTGACGTTATAATATAGAACAGTATAATACAGTATATTATACTGTTCTATAATATAACGTTGGTGATTTTTCGATATCAAGTAGGTAGGATTGGTACCGATTTGAAAAAAACGTTGTGAGCCGAAAATTGGATAGAAGCGCTTTTGCTTCTATATGCCTCATATAGAACAGTATCTCTTAATGTCTGAATATTTATCATTTTTATTTTTTTGAGTTTGGTAGTTATATTATCATAACCTGTTAATTTCTCATCTGGTGATGTGTTTTAAAGTGGTCTATTTTGAACGATAAATATGTCATATGTAATTGTAGGAGGTTCACGGACTCCCCCCGTTGGTGGCACCAGCCCAGAGAGCAGCCCGAGACCCTCCAGTCCCAGCAGTGCTTCTAGACAAGGATCGACACCACTCCCACCCCCTCCAGTTACCCCTCCAATAAATCCACATGGTAAGAAAATCTTAATTTATATTGGATTTATTTAATTGATATTTTCACTTTTGACTATTGAATGATTATTAAATTGTCTAATTATTTTTGATTTTTCTTATTTCAGTAATTAGTACTGCATGATGCCTTGCTAGCTGTTCTGGTGTAAATTTATTATTAATTTTCATTTTATTTTTATTTTTTATTATTATTTTTTTTTATTGCTTTGAAATCACATAGTTGTATTATCTGGTTCAGGCCTCACTTTTCTTTACATGATGGAGATGCATCTAAAGCCTTCCTTGGTTGTACGCTAATGCCATCTGAGCCAGAAACTATCTTTATTCTGTTCAAAACCTCTGGCTTTGGACCTTCTACATTTTTTTTATTTATCATTATATCTTTAGGCAATGCCTTAAGCCTGGTTTACACACTACATCATATGAAATCCTGGTTTTAATAGTGTTGCAACTCCACTTTTCATCATTCTGAGATACAGACTACTAATTAATGGTTAATGATTTCCTGATTCGTTTTTTTCTGACTATTCTACATTGTATTAGTAGATAAAGGCTGGTTCTGGGATACTTACAAGAGGACAATGGGGGCCTATGAGTTTCCCTCCAAAATGTATAACCTCAAACAGAAGTTAATATAACAGTCTACCTACTGACCCATCAATACACTGACTGACTAACTTGATCCTTTAACACTTTCGGGTCCAGCAGCGTGGCATATGCGTCCAAGAGATGTGTTTTGCGGGCCCAGCATTGTGGCGTGTGCATCAGCAGATAGCTTGCCTTTTTGCTGTCCCTACTACTCCGGGCCTTGTCCTAGACCCTTCGTGTTTGGTTTGTGATCTCATTACGTTATTTCTCGTTAGTTTTGTGAGTCTGGTATCGTATGATACTCAATACCCCAGAAAAATTCCTTCAGTGGTCCTACTGTCGTCACATATTTGAAACTTAACTAAATTGTAACTAATCCACTAAAAGTGCATCATTTCAAAAGTTTTGTCACTATTTTATTTTTTTATATGTTTGCCTAAATAACTATACTTAAGAAATCTTGGGCCCTGATGGAAATTTTTTTCGAAGCCATCGGTCCTGAAAGCGTTAATAGCTACAAGTAGTGGTACCCTACCCTGTGTGGCTGGCCAAGGTCGGGTTTCCCTCCCATCCCAGGCAGACTTTTTTGCTTTCCTTCCGACTACAAACCTTTTTTGTTTTGTTTTTGACACTGTACCAAATGCGTATGTCGCTCAACTACACAACTATGTAATAAGAGCATGGCTGGTGGAGATAAAAATGCACACATCAACAACTAGTACGTTGATGTGTGCATTTCTTTTGACCTCTCCACTACATTACCAGAAATTCCTATCTCCTTGTTTGTGTAAGTGAAATCTATGCTGCAACTGTACATATGATGAAATCCAAAATGTGGCACAGCACAAAAGATTTTGTCCCGAAACGGCTGCGTTTTGAAGGAATGGATTGTTTAATTCAAAGCTTGAATAATAAAAACTTTCATCTAAAAGAACACAGATTTTCAAATGAGTACAGTGCACGCAACATTTATTTTATAAATGAGATGCAGAAAGTTAGCCGTCGAGATGATACAAAGTCAAGGAAACGTTTATATAATTTGCTTTTTTCAGAATAGAGAAGAATAATTATATTCTTCTTCTCTATTCATTTGACAGCAAATCGCATCATTGCGGGCTTGTCTATCCAATAAATATTCATTTGACACAGGAAAAAAAGGAATCCTAGAGGTTCATGTAAGAAGTAAGTTTTCTTTGCAATCACACCTCAAGAAGATAGCTTGCTCGACCTTGAGGTTCTATTATGTAGGGGCTCTCCCGTGGTCTAGTGGCTAGCGCCTTAGATTCATAAGCGGGAGATGGTGGGTTCGATCCTCAACGGCGGCAGGAATTTCCTCATCCCAAAAAAAAAACAAAAAAAAAAACTAATAAATTATAGCTTAAACATGTACTAATACTACAACTGTCTGTAATATAACTATACAACTATCTATATAAACATGTACTAATACTACAACTGTCTATATATATATATATATATATATATATATATATATATATATATATATATATATACACACGTATGTTACATATGAATGTGTAAATACATATCGTGCTCTGCTGCTACTAAAATGGTCTGATTTTGATGAAATTGGTGCCAAAATACTTTTTCTAAAATGAATAGTCAATTTCGGTAAATAGCAGAATCCTGAAACACTGTTGTTTTTTTTTTCGGTAAATTTATTATTATTTTTTTTTTTTATGGCCCATCGACGTCTAGACCATTAGCGCCATTTTTTTTTTCGATAAAATTCACGCAACAAAAATTGTAGGGCTTATTATTTTGCATTAATAAGCCTCTAGGTACAAATTTCATAGATATTTTGATACAAGAAATCAGATTAAAACCACACGAAGTGATACCTTTAACCATTTTCAAGAAAAGTGAAAAAAATCTAGAATTCTCGTGTTTGGAAGTCTAAACTGACAATAAATTTTCTGCAAATAAAGGGTGAAGAAATGATAAAAGAGAAAGAGTGAATTTAAAAAGTTCTGTTTTTCTTGTTTTTGTAAATTCTAACATTCAGGAAAAATTGAATGTTTGATAATAACCTTAAGTCTAAAAATATCTTAAAAATGCACATTCCTCTAAGAGCATGTGCAAAGAAATGTTAAATTGCATTTAAAATATATCAAACACATAAAAAATGTTTAAATATGTCTTAACTTATTTACATTTGTGCATACGTGTACAAAAAAGCACAAAACAAGTCCATATAAGTCTCTAAGTTTGTCTAAAAATATTTAAGTACTATTTTCACACTTATCTGGTTGTTGTGGAACTGATATCCTGATGTCTCAGGTAAGAATGTACAATATTAAGTTAGATACTTGATTATCGTGAAAAGAAGAATTATTGAAGACGTTGCCTATTAGCCAGAGTAAGTTGTGTTCTTGTAAATGATTACCTTGCTATTTTTGTACAAAGTATTTTTTTTGGAAAATGTGAAACGTCTTGGTTACTATTCTTCTCAACTAATATCTAACTAATGTTGTATAAGCATTGCATGTTATGCGTGTCTTACTTATCTAGAATAACTGCTTATGCACATTTAAATGTCAGTAAATGAATGATTTTTTTTTTTATATTTTTTTAAATGGCTATTTTCAACTATTTTCCTAAATAGCACACAATACATTAATTATTAAACTGCTAAAAGTTGGAGAGCTGGTAACGCAGTTTCATGAAGTGTTTTATGCACCTTGAAATTTTGACATAGTGCATCTCTTGGCTAGATTAGAAGAAAAATATGTGTTGGCTTGACTTAACGTGGAACACCAGGTACTGCGCATAAGGGGAAAGGTGCAAACAAAAATATTGCCCAAAATTAGTGTTTTATTCAGAAGCAAACTATCTTTAATGTAAAATTAAGGCAATTTTACAATGAATAATAATTAAGGCAGACACTTTTTAAGGGGGTTTAAATTTAAATAAAAAAAAAAAAAAAACCAAAGTACCTAGTTTTTTTTAAATATTAAATGAAGTGCTTTATTCACACTGTGATTTAAACAGTGTCTTCAATAAACTTATTTGAAACTAATTACAAAAAGGCAGACACTTTTTGTGGGTGCCTATAATAGACTGCAATACACTGTGTATAATTGTAAGAGTGAGTGAGAACACCGATCATCTGGGCAGTTTTGGTTGTTCTATGCGCTCTCATTGGTTCTTGCACACATGATCTTGTACAGCTGTACCGGTGTAAATGGGAGCGTGAATAAAACACTCATTTAATAGTAGAAAAAAAAAACAACTTCAGTTTTTTTTTACATGTAAATAAAAGTGTCTGCCTTATTTATTATTCATCATAAAGTTGTCTTAATTTTACATTAAAGATAGTTGGCTTCTGGATAAAATATTTTTGGCCAATCTTTTTTTTTTTTTTGCACCTTTCCCCTATGCAAAGTACCTGTGTCCCAATGTAAGTCTAGCCAACACATATTTACCTTCTTATCTATCCAAGAGCTGCACTGTAGCAAAATGTCAAGGTTTACAAAACACTTCATGAAACGTGCGTTACCAGCTCTTGGACTATAAGAGGGGTTATTATGAAGGCAAATGGCACTTGATAACGTCAGTAATTTTATAAAATTAGTAGTCAATTAAAAAAAAACTCTTAGTTCAGATTTTTTTTTTTGTTCTTATAGTATTTTTTTTTTGTTCTTTTAGTATTTTTTTTTTGTTCTTATAGTATTTTTTTTTCATTAATGATTGTTTCATATTCATTAAAAAATCCCAACAAAGGATAAGGGTTAAGTCATCATTTTTTTATGGAAAAGCCACCTCAGCAATTAAGCACAGAATGATTCATATCTTGCTTATTCGGGGCCATTGAGCCTTAGTCATTTAAAATTTTGTGTTTAAACACAATGACTTTGGATGTGATTAAGAAAACTGAAAATTTCTTAATCACATCCAAAGTATAAAAAGTCGTAATATTGTTTAATACATTTGATTTAAATATTTGATTTATTTTTGGCTTCGCAACTTTGGCGATTCCTCTTAAAAAGTTAACTTATCTAAAATACCTGAGCATGTGCTAATTTGGTTACAAACATTTAAACACAACTAAAAACACTCTTTGTTAGTATTTTTTACACGGATTTTTGTAAGTTTCTATTGCATGAACACATAATTCAGGAGCATGATTTAGTCATTAACAAATAATTTTTAAAAATTATCTATCTATTATTTCATCAATTTTAATATGTTCCTTGGGGTTTCTTACCCAAGATAATGCTATCGCTATGCAACTGATTATCAATCTTTCTGAAATCATTTCGCCCATTTTACGTTCACATCTCCACTTAGAAAATTTATTTTTTATTTAACTCATATTTAAAAATCACTATCAAAATGTATTTTCTTGGCAATATCTAAATTAATAAACCTGTCCTCGAAAATCTTTCTCAGTAATTAAGAGGCATTGGAAATAAATTTGGTGAATATTCAGAAAAAAAAGAGGTTGCTAACTAAATTTATTTATTTAAATTTTAACGTCCATTTATTATTAACTACGAATTTTAGGACGGGTTATCTATAGGTTACCACCCTTTTCTAGCGAGGATAGGGGTGATGCCTTTTCTTTTTTCAAAAGAAAAGCCACCGCCCCTAGTGGGAATCGAACCCACGACCTTTGGCACTGAGTGTTAAGAGCTCACGGCTACCGGGTCTCCTGTAGATATCACTTCATTTCTAACTAAATGATAGAAGTGTTGATCTCTAGGAAACCACCGGAGGCACTTCTTTTATTGCAAATCTTTTCATAATATTTTTGAACATGTAGTTTACTAGAGTTGAAAATGACTATTTCTTTCTGAATTGGCAATTCTTCTCATTCTCTTTGACATTGATGGCATGCATGATAATTTAATGTGCAATGAAGGCTGATCTATTTGAAAATAATGCTACAGAAAATATAAAATTTTAAAACCTCCCGACTCAAATCCAAGCCTCATAAAAAAATTGGGGATGAAAAGATTTTTTTAAAGTAAATTAAAAATCATTGAGGAACCTGGAAAACAGTTCAGTCCAGGTGTATCGGTCGTGTTCTAATGAGGCTCATCCTTCGGGACACTCAAGATATCCGTCTCGAAAGGATTAAAGCAGTATAAAAGAATGCGTGTACTTTCTTCAACTAATTGTGTGTAAAGAAAATTATTGACAAAAACGTAATGTTTAAATATTTAAAACTTAATTTTCTAGTAGCTATGATATTTTGTTTTTCTTTTAATACATATTTGAATGTGTGATGAAATCATATGATTTCTACTAACAGGCTATGTTAACATAGTAATTGTTCTTATTCATAGTAACCTCTTATTTCTAATTCTTGAATAACAAAAATTTACCATTTCTTAACTAATCATTAGCTATTGTGTTCCTTATTATGCAGTTTTAATTATTCATTAAGCCCTGTTAATACATTGTTAATAACAGCTATGAATAATAATAACTTGTAGTAAATTGTGCAAGAGATCAGGTTTGGCTGGTTATAACTACTGTTTTTTTTTGTGTGTTTTTTTCTTTATCCAAAGTGACCAATTGAGGCGTCGACTTTCAAAAAAGAATATGTCCAAATCTTAAAACTATTCAGGAGAGGCAAAAAACCTCTAAGCAAGTATAATTCCTTTTGGAAATTCATATTTACGAGGCCACACTAACATTCATTTCCTTATTATTGATGAGATTTAATGAATTTCCAAAAAAAAAAATAAGTGTTTGCTGGGAGGAAAAAAAAGTTTTTAGAAGATAAATTAATTTAATGATAACATGGACAATCCATTTTAAAAGTCACCACCTCTATTGAGTATTGATTATTATTAAAATAAATAAAACAAACTAGTTTTGTAATTTAGAAAGTGAGCAAATAAATATACTAACACGCATCTGCTTTTGACAGTGTGAAATTTTTATATTGAAAATACACATGGAGTAATTAAATTTTATTTAATTGAAAATCTTTTCATTTCTTGAAATAACATGTTTGAATAACAATATCTGTAGAATTTTGTCTAACGAGTTCTTCTTCTTAATATTATTTACATTGGAGGAAACACATGTATAGTTTATTTCCAAATTGACAGAAATCTTCTTGATCATTTGAAGCATGTTATTGTTACTTTTTCAGTCATAAATTAGTTGAAAAGTATTTTGTATGTGTTTCTAAGAATTAACATACTTTTTCATTTGAATTACTAGTACAGCTATTGTCTCCAGCAGTAGTTTTTTTCGTTTTTAGAGTTATATTTTGCAGGGTTGCCATCCTGTTTTGTCAGACTTGCCGCCATTATTTTTATACATGTTTTTTTCTGATAAGCTTTTTAGCTGGCTCTATGGCTGTGAGTGTTTTTGAGGCTTGAATGCTCTAAGCCTAGGTAGGTTTGTGGGTCTGATTCCTTAGGGTGTTTGTTGGCTTTCTTTCGAAAGAAAAGAGTAGGCATCAGCCCTATGCGATTAGAAAAGGCCGTGAAACTGTAGATTACCTGTCCTAAAAATCTGGTACACATGTACGTTACAAATTGAAACAAATAAACAGCCTAAGGTCGTGCATTCATTTCAACTGGTGCCAATGGCTTTTCTTAAAAAAAAAAATAATAATAAAATAATAAATAAAGGCGTCGCCCCCTCACCGGTTTGGAAAAGGATGAATGGACATTTAGGTATCCTGCCAAAAAAATCTTAGGTGTAAATGAAAATATGTTTGAATTAAAACCATAAAAAAAATTAATAACATTTTCGTTGATAAATTTATATGTGTAAAGAATATGGAAGCATTAATCTATTAATAAGGCTATTAGAAAATAATAATAATAATAATAAAAAACATAGAGAATAATGGATATAAGTCTGAAGAAGCAGAATGTGATTCCTGGGGAATATAACAATACAAACAAATAAAAACTACAACACAGGACAACCTCAGAATCATTAATCATATTTGAGCTAATTTATTTTATTAATTGACATAAACGTATAAACTTGCTAAGGTAGAGATAGTCTGGATTCAGTCATAATAGATAATACAACTACGGAATGTAGTCTTATCAAATATTAGACTGGACCCTGACTCCACCTTGACAATGTCCACGGCCAACGAGCTCTTCTGAATTATATAAACTTCTTGCGTGGGTAGATATAGGGTTTGTTCGTGTGGTATCATAATAAAACTATATTTTTTATTAGAAAATGCGTTTATTGTAAAAAATAGAACCCTGTGTATATCTTCCTTCGCAATTCCAACTGTCAACTGATCTCTTCTCAATATAAACTTGATGAATTTTCTAGATCTCTATTGGAACAGGGCTTATTTTAGTAGAAAATTTAGACACTTTCTCTTCTTTTTTTTTGGATGGTTAGTTTTCACAGGAGAATGTATGATAATAAACCAAATGTCGTTAGTGGGTTAACAATTTGTTTAAAGAAATTGTTCTGTTTATTATAAACAGTTCCTCCAAAAGAGAATTCCACATCTAGTACTACTACAACTACTACCACTACTACAACTAGACCTAACTCGATTGTCGTCACAGTGCCATTGGAAGTGCTGCCTTCGACGGTGTCTGCTATTGCTGCTACTCCATCTCCGCCTCTTACCACTCCAGCTTCTACGGCTTCCAGCTCGGCAGCAGCGTCGGCAACTACTGCTTCTTCTGATCCATCTCATATTCCAGCTAAGAGGCAGAGGTATGTGATGGATAGATACATATATATTATTAGGATTTTTTTTTTTTTTTTAGTAATAATGAATTATTTTAATATTTTTTTTTTCAGTTTTCTGAAGGAAGTAATTCCTCTTTCTCTCCCCATTTCTCTTTGAAAATTAACAATTAATCAAAGAAAACTGCTTGCAAGAATACCTATGTTGAAGGATCTAGTAAAACAATTTCTGAGTGCGGGAACCTTATACAAATATGTGTGCAGGGTGGTTTCCGAAAGTAATGTAATTGAATTTCCCGTGCTGGTTGGAGTGGTATCGAACCAGTTCTGGTAGGTGGGGGGAACGTTTAGCTGTGTTACAAAACTGGCATGAGTGCTCCCAGGCTATAAAAGCTGTAGGATGTCAGATTTTGTAAACCTCTGCTGGCAAAACATGTCAATGGAAAAAATGGGCCGAGCAACTTTACGAGAATAAGTATTGCGCTTAACTAAGAAAATCTCTTGTTGCGACTATCAAAATGATTCAAGAGGCTAACAGGGACTCTTATTTGTCCTACTCACAAGTTTTGATTTGTTAAAAGAGCTTTAAGGAGAGACGGGAAGATGTTTATCACAAACTACGCTCTGGGGGCCATCAATTAGAAAAACAGAGAACAATATAGTCCGTAAGGAGCTTTTTCCTCAAGAACAGACAGTTAATGCTGCCTACTACGTGAATTTGCTGGAGAAACTTTGAAAACGATTTGTCAAGACGAGAAACAACATCTCCACTACCAGGCAACTCTGACAACACGGCTTGCCACAACGTGCATAGAGCCCCTGAATTCCTGCCCAAACAACAGTTACCAACATGGCCCAACCTCTCTTATCTTAGTCCTGGTCTCGCCCCAGCAAACTTCTTTTTGTTCCCTCGGATTAAAGCACTCCTGAAAGGAACCCGTTTTTTTTTTTTTTTTTTTTTTTTTTTTTAATCCATAAAACTGATACAATCAGTCATGACATGGACCAAGTGAGAAATCCACGAAAATGCCTTCTGGTGAGGATATCCATGATGAGGAACTCTTACTGAAACCCCCTCCCGATTACAAATTTTTTTTATTTATTTCTACATAATGATATATAATAATAGTATTGAAAAATTAAGAGAAATAAATATGCTGAAATCCAGCTATATCGTACCTTTAGAAACAAATATTTACCTGAAAGCTAGTTTCTTTTGTCATTTGAAATACTGGTGTCATCTATAGTTAAAATAAATATGAAACTTTTTATTTTTGTTTTGTTTGTGGTATTTTTTGGGTGAAAGAACCCCATGATCGTCATCGCCCTACCGCGCAAAACAGCTACACGAATTATTCACCGCATGCTCCTGAGTATTTTTTTTTTTACTACACTTTTAATGTGTAATATGTTTGCTGCCTTGCTGAGTTTTTGCAGTTCCTGCATAATCTTGATTTAATATTTTTTTATGTTTATGCTAGATCTCAATCTTCGGATAAAAGTGAAAAGGGAAGAAGATGGATGAAAAGGAGCAGTAGTGGGAAACCTTCATCACCAACACCGCAACCTCCGCCAACGCAGGCTCAACCTCCTCCTCCCCAACCTCATCCTCCACCTCAGCCTCAGCCACAATTTCAGTCGGCCGGGTGAGTAATTTATTTAAATTTTAACATCCATCATTATTAACTAAGAATTTTAGGACGGGTTATCTATAGGTTACCACCCTTTTCTAGCCAGGAAAGGGCTGATGCCTTTTTCTTTTCCTAAAGAAAAGCCACCTCCCCTTAGTGGGAACAGAGAATACAGTTTTTACAGATTAGGTGGGGTAATCAACAGGTCAGTACCATTTTCAGGCCAGGATTGGGCTAGGCCTCTTTTTTTAAAGAAAAGTAATTTTTTTAAATATCTTGAAAACAGTTACAAAATTCTGGGAAGTGATCATTCAAAAGCCTAATAAATTCTATTAAAAATAGGTTCCGGCATAAATTTTGTTTGGGCGAAAATAGTATTTAAGGTTTCAAAGTTGTTCTAAGAGATTTCTAAATCAGAACAAATTAGTTACAGGTTAGACTATTGACAAAACAATCATTGACGTGATTCTTACGAATCAGACTGTTTATAAAACACGAGTTGACTTGGCTCTTACGAGCCTGTCTGTTTATAAGTTAAAGGTAATGGAGTTATCATTACTATATTGTGATTCATAAGGTTTGTTAATGCAGGAACTATCTTAATTTTGATGAATTTTCTTATAGTTCTGATTTTTAATGTAAGGATTAGTTTATAACAATGACATTATTTTCCCCAACTTCTTTTAACAATTAAGTTTATTAGTTTTGTATTAAAATTTCAGTTCTAAGAGCAGCAGCCCTGGAGAGAATAGTAACTCCCAACCAAGCTTGAGCGAGACAAGGCCAAGAAGATCTGCTTCAGCTGCGTCAGCATCGTCTGGACCTGTAACAGTCAAAGAGGAGAAGGATGTAAAAATGTATGTAAACGTTCCATCAAACCAATAATTTTAAGAGATAACAGATCTTCGTTAATGGCTTAATATGAATTAATATATCCTTTTCTTTTTTCCCTTAACAAACCTGAAAAACCGAGGAGAAAAACAAGGAGTGTTAATTTTTGGCAGAATTACTTATACTAAACGAAGCGGATGAAATGACGAACGATGAGATTACAACTAGTAGAACAAAGGAAGAACAGTGAGAGCTTGTACCTAACAAGATTCCAACTCCTGATATGCCCTTCACTAATTACTTTTTTCTCAATAGAAATACTTTTAAACAAAATATAGAATGATTGAATAGTCTGTTCAAGCTAGAGTATACAAATAGCGCTAGTATAATTTTTATACTTATGGGTTGATGATAATTTCCCCCTTCTTAGGCTCTTTTTTAAATCAATTATTTCACAAAATATCAAAATCTCTCAGCTCAAAACCAAAACTGTGTGATTTGATACTCCCTTCACCATCTGTCTTGTTATCCAAGAATATTAGGTGTGTTAATGTTTTCTTTCGGTTTTTGTAAGCAAGTGCTATTATCGCCCGTTCAGTTTCATGGACTAGTTCAAATCCTACATGTGGGAAATCCTGCAGGAATTATTCCCGACGGGTCCGCCATTTGCATTACTATTTCAATGAACAACATGCTATGTGAAACTCAATAAAAACTAATTATGTCTCCTTTAGGACTAGGGAAGACTGAGAGGTAAGGCAAGGGAGATAGTGTTTAATGTTTATCAATACTTAGTCAAAACTAAGGCTGAAAACAATTTATACTATAACGTTGCCTGTTCAAATAGGTGGTTAGAAGGAGGGAAAAGAGCGTGGTCCATATTCCCGGTAGAAAATTAGGGGTAAAAATTCTCTGAGTCATAATCTTATCACTATGAAATTTAAAACGTTTTCAGCTTTACCTTTGGCTAAGTGTGTGAATGAAACGATTCTGCTCCATAGCAGAATACCCTGAAGAAGCTCAAGATGTGATTAATTAGAGTTTACTGGAGTAACCCCTCACCCTGAAATTATTAACTTTTATGTAAGAACTTTTAAATCATTGGCAAAATAGTGGAGGCTTTAGTAAAAATCAGAATATCTTTTCCCTGAAGTAAATATTTAAAGGTTAAAGCTCTTGTTTGGTTGGTCAATTAGTGCAATGTGATATCTCACATGATGTTATTTTTCTCAGAGCATATAATATGCAATAATATATTATGAGTACAACCATAAAATGGTGAGAATACTAAAAAGAACCCATGACCCAAAACTTCAGTTTTGTAAATTTTACAATAATATCCAGTTGATAATTATTTTAATTTCATTTAATTAATGAAAATCTTATTAGCACATGTAGTCAATGCAACTATAAAACAAAAGTCCTGTTTTTCTTATGTATTATATTACGTTTAAATGTATTCTAGCACTAAAGTTAAAGTATTTTGGCTGTGCATTAGTAGCTCAGAGGGCTTGATCGAAGTTTTTTAAAACCAATGAAAACTAATAATTACAAAATTATATTAAAAATCAGAGCTTCTCAATGAAATTGCTTCATAGCGGTAATAATGGCCCTGACAGTTCATTTTCTTAAATATCTCACAAGCGGTTGGTGAAATTTTGGTAAAGGAAAAACAATCATTGAAAATCTAATAAATTTCCACAAGAAATATCAGTCAGAGGGAATGGAGCTGGAAGTTTCAGGTGTATTGGTTTTGTACCACCGAAGGCAAAATATTATTTCGCATCAGCCGGAAACACACTAACATAACAGAGTGCCTGCAAGTCATGCTTTTTGTTCCTACGTACAGATTTAATACAGAGTAATTGTGTGTACTGCCAAGGTAACGCAATAATTAGTGTGTTTTTAATAGTACATATACTAATTAAAATGTCACAATCATAGAATATGGAAATTGAATTATTTGAGGACCCCTTTTAATTGGTTTATATTCAACTCATTCATTTGAATCAGCTTTCAGAATGGATTACATGCTCCTCACATGCTGGGGAACCAGCTCAATCCGAGCAGTACTATGGCTCAGAAAATGTGCGACACTCTTTCTCAAGAAATGGTTGCTCACTCCGTATTCACTCAGCAGGAACAAACGCAAGGGACTGGTCTCATGGGTCCTCAGCTCCTTCGGCCTCACCAGGTGTGTAGTGTTCGTTTCTTGTTAAAAATGTAGACTTGTGATATCATCACTACCATGTCAAACTATCGAATATGCAAATCGAAGCAAAATAGGAGCAAACACATTCTATCCATTGACGAAGTAATATATCGAAAAATGGTCTTATTCGATACTTTATATAAGGCATTAAAGGCTATTCTAAAGGGGTTAGAGTTGCAACAAGCCGTATCCTCCACAATACAAGAGAAAAGTCCCGAGTCTAAAAACAATATTTTTCATATTCAATAGTTTGGCCTGGCAGGGACGATATCATCACTCCTTGAAGAGTTTCTCACATTATACATCAGCCAACATAGCACTGTCTCAGCTCTAATTTTTTAACTTTCAGGAAATACAATTATAAGATTGCATTTTAAAGATAATAATTAGCTATTAGAATTTTGTGTAATGTTCATGGTTGTGATAACTGTGATAAGGTCTGCTACTTAAGTTCTTAAATAGCATAAAAAATTGATTTTTTTATTTATTTCAGGTACTCCAAATAGATGAGTGGAATAAATATATTTTTCTAATGTTGTAAATGAATTCAACCCAAAATATATACCTTCTTTTTTTGTTGTTGTTAGGATCAGAAGAAGTATTAGGTTAGTCATTAAGTTAGTGCACATTAAAAGCATTCCCTAGGACTCACGAGTAGACCAATTCTAACCTTTCAACACTTACAGGGAAATGTCAGGGAATTTAATTATGAAAAACAAGTTTTTTTTTAACCTGTACATGCTATCAGGTACAGAATAGGTAAACGCCCTTAAACTAAATACAAACTATGCACCCCTTCGAGGCGTACCGGGCGCAAGTGGATCGATGAGAAGTGATGTTGGACCCCTTTGCCGCAAATGTGGTGAAGAGCCCAAAACACCAGCACATGTGCTGGAAAATGTCCGCATAACATGCTTCTCATAACTCGCCGCCACCATAACGTCAAGCACAAATTAATAGAACTTCTCGAGAAAAAAAACTATTGATGCTTCGAAGAGGTCAATTGTATTGACGATTTAGGATCCTCCAGATTTGCCGATATCGTTGCATTTAAAGAAAATAGTGAGCTCGCTTATATCATCGACCCCACTGTGAGGTACGAAACAAATAACAGCGACCAAGCAAACGCAGTCGATCGCGAAAAAAGATCGATTTATGAGAGATGCTTAACATTCTTCTCGGAAAAGTTCCAAGAACAAATCGGCAAAAGAAAATTCCAAGTGAAAGGGTTATGGTTCGGAGCTCGAGGAACCATAGCAAAGGATACGAGCATATTCTTGCAAGAACTCGGCCTCGATATTAATAGCCTCCCATTCTTAGCCGAACAAATATTAGTTGACTCCCTTGGGATAATTAATCTACATATCCACGGTTAATAACGAACAAAATGAAGAAGCTTAATGTTGCACCATTCACCATGCAGCGCATTCACTAAGATATCATGCCTACAACTTCTGAATCCTCGATGCATCCCAGACTTTGCTTTAAACCAGGAGATCTTCATGTAAACAATTGTCTCGGGACTGATTGTATTGACTGTGTCGCATAGCAACCCCATTAATTCAGGCAGCGGCAATTTAATTAATTATTTTAATAAAGTGTTCTTTCTTTTTTTTTATTTTTTAAGGCGGAAACAGGAAAAATGGAAAAATTCACTTTCTCTCAGTGTCTTATTTTGAATATCTCTGTAACGCAACCTGTGGGAGGGTTATGTGAAGAATCTCAACAACAAGGTCTTTACCATATTTTGAAAGCTCTTAACTAGAAATCTGTTGGGTTAAATTCCCAGCATTACTGATGTACCTGTATTTTTACCATGTGTGGTAATAGTCTGTAGTCAATAAATAAATAAAATCTATCCTTTTTTTAATGTTTTTATTATTCTGATTAATATAATAATATTTGCATATCTATTAAATTTGAAAATATTCACTTCATAACCATGTCATTATGAATCGCAAGTTTAGTGAGCATGCTCAACTCTGTCTTATAATTTTTTTCTTTGAATAAAAAGAAAAAGATTTTCAATTGTTTGTTTTCTTTGAAAAAAAAGGTTGAAAAAAAAAATCTTATAATGTGAGACTGGATTTTGCTGTTAGGGGATGGAGGAGGCCAAACAAAGAGCGAAACGTGTTTTCTTCTTCTATTGTTCTCTTTTCTTCCTAACCACACAGCAAAAACACATCTGTCTAGTTAAATCTTACCAGCAAGTTTTCCACAAAAGTTGGTAATCTTAAACAAACTGAAAAATACTGGGTTTGTTGTACTACCGAATCCCTCGGTTAACACCGAATCCCTCGGTTACTATCAATTATCACTATCTGTGAGGTCAGGGGAAAATTAGGGAATTCCATTTCCAAAACTCGGTGGGAACCTTTTTCACTTACCTTCGCTTGACTAATGTATTAGTCAGTCTGTCAGCAATTTTCGTAAACATTGGACTCATATTAGTACCCATAGAAAATTAATATTGATAATTAATGCGAACATCCTGTGTTACATTTTTCTTTTCATCTAATGAAACTGCAGCAATCAAAATGACTAGTGTACCCGGTGAGCACACTATCAGTGTAAAAACTGCCCTGTTAATGATGTTCTTAAAAATCTTGTTCTGCCACCATTAATTGTGGATCAGAAAGTATGGATTTATCCCACGGATTAAAAACCGTTTGTGAATGGTGAATATCTGAAAAGTGTTGTTTTATCATGATAATGATAGACCACCTACGGCTCAAACAATTAAAAATAATTGAATTTATTTCAGAGCTTTTGCACCATCCTGATTACTCTCCAGACTTTACCCCTTTCATTTATTTTGTGTCTTACAACATCTTTTACTAGGGAAGGAGTGTAATTCTAAACAGGAGGGGTTCTAAATGAACTTTCTTGCTTTTTTGCATTGCAACCAGTGAACCAGATAGCGAAAATACATATTATTTAAAATGTTAAACTTTGTTTTATTTACACGATTTAAAAATTCCCTTAAAGTGTGCAAAAAAACTTTTGAATAACGTAATATTAGAACAAAAAATATATTATTAACAGACACGAGCAAATTGGACTTTTACTATATTTTGTTAATTATCACTAAGAAATTGTAGTAATAATTGTCAGTAGAAAGTGATCTGCAAGCATAAAATATTTGGCACAAAATAAAAAATTCAAGTGTGTAAATTTCAATTAGACTACCACAAACATTTTGTTTAAAGTTCCGGAGAAGTTGGTTTAGTTCCACTGAAAGCAAAATATTAGTGTTTATTTTAAGATTTTGAAATCACATTGGCAATAAGGATTATATCAACTAATACTAACAAGGGGAGTATACAGCGATGGGGTCACTGATTTGGACCATTTTTTTTCTGGTGATTCTACATCGAAAAATAGTCGACACGTATCCGAACGTTCCGTCCAATGGGCCTTACAAGCCGAGAAATAAAATAAAATAGGTTGAAAATGCTTTATTTTTTTATATGGAGTTTAGAAAATGATATCGACATGATTCTTTCACCAATTCATTCGTTTTACTCAGTAGATTAAAGGAAAAATATAATCGTTAAACAATAATTTATATATTGTCAAAGCAATTCAAAAATATGCTTACGTTTTCAATTAAACTAGTATTATACATTTTTTTACACCAAAAATAATAGCAGATTCAAACTCAGCACCCCAAGAAATCCTAATGTGGTGAATATCATTGAAAACAAAAAATAATGATTTTTCCCAGTCTAAAAGAGACTAAAAATTTGTAAGCGAAAAAGTAACCAATGAAATTCAATATCTCCCCTTTAGATTATCCGATTTTTACGTCATTGAAATCTTTCAAAAGAAGAAAGACTCCTTTTTCTAACCATATAAATGACTGTTGTATTATCTCTAAAGTACTTGCAAAAAATGGTTCTCAAAGTAAAAATAAAATGTAAACGTTTTTGCATATAACGTCAATGCCAGAACTCGTAGAAACACCCCGATTGGAAGGAAATGTGTCTCATTAGGGCCTTTATCGACCCTCCAAGTTTGGTTTGAATCGGGTAAATATTCTTTAAAATATGGCCAGATTGTTGAATCTTTAACAAAATTTTAAGGGTCCCCCCTTACCAAAATTTAAAATACATTTTTTTTTAATTTTTGTAAGGTTCCCAAAATTTGAATTTAGGGGTTTTTCAATATGCTAAAAACGAATCTGACATCCGTTTTTAAATAAAAAATTGTTTTACATACTCGACTCTATAAAAGTCATTATTCTGCCAAAATATTCCATATCCCTACAATTAAAAAGTTATCTATTATAAAAAAAAAAAATTAATTTAAAAACGGATGTCAGATTCGTTTTTAGCACATTGAAAAACCCCCTTCTCGGCTTGTAAGGCGCATTGGACGGAACGCTCGGATACGTGTCGACTATTTTTCGATGTAGAATCACCAGAAAAAAAAATGGTCCAAATCGGTGACCCCATCGTTGTATACTCCCCTTGTCAGTCCTTGTGTCGTACTTTTAAATTTCTTTGACTGAGATCTTATATAAAACGAAATAAATACTGTTTTTAAACAACATTATATTACATTTTTTTGCTATGTCGGCTATGAATAAAGGTTTATTTAGCTATGTGGTGACTTATAAGTGCTGGCATTTAAAGATCAGAAGGATGAGAGTGGGTGTTACGTGAGTGAACACAGAGGATTTAAATTGCAGGAGTTGAAAGATATAAGAAGGTCCTATGGTTGGAATGATTTGGTAAAGTACTGAGCCGATGGAGTACTGGTGGCGATAAACAGGGAATAGCTTATTCAACTCAAATTTGAATGTAAATGAAGCATATTTTATTATTTTGTATACATTTTTATTTAATAGAATTATTAATACCTCTTTTGGGTTGTAGAATAGAGTCGGAGCTTGGACAGGCGCTACAACAAACAACCACAATACAACAAATAACAACAATATTCCTCAGTCATTAGAGCAATTACTTGAGCGCCAGTGGGAGCAGGGGTCTCAGTTTCTAATGGAGCAGGCACAGCATTTCGATAGTATGTATATATTTTTCATTTAGTTACATTTTTTAGCACTTTCTTTATTAGATATTTTTATCACTTTATTAATTAATTAAAACACCTTGTTTTGATCATTACCTCAGACCATAAATATTTCATTTATTTATTTTACCTCTGATTCACATACCGTTTCGGCCTTCAGGCCATTTTCAAATACTAGAAGAAAAATAAAGTAAGTGTTACTTCACAATAAACCCTCTTATTCCATCATTTATATTAATATAAACCTTATGTCAATATTTTATATAATTTAAAACTTATTTTACCTTACAACAAGCAGCCTTTTTATTAAAACCTTGTATTCTATGCCTTTTCATCCTGGCAAATTTCTCAAACAACTATACATTAAAACTTAAAATTACTGTTATATATATTATTATTATCATCAATTTATTGTAATTCTACATTATTAAAAACACCTTACATTTGTTTTATAGGTATAATTCAGTCCTAAAGCACAGTCATTCCACCATTTTCTTTACTATCCCCCACAATGACAAGAATATTTCCTGATCGAATATAATATTCATAATCTTCTTGTGAACTAACACTTACTGGGGTCTCCCGTGGTCTAATGGCTAGCGCCTTGGATTCATAAGCGGGAGATGGTGGGTTCGATTCCCAACCTCCGGCAGGAATTTTATCATCCCACGGCTCGCTGGTGAAATTCCTCGCTACACCCTGGATGTCGGCGCTAATGACCTAGATGTAGATGTGCCGTAAAAAAAAAAAAAAAAAAAAAAAAAAAAAAACTAACACTTACTTTATTTTTCTTCTAGTATTTGAAAATGGCCTGAAGACCAAAACGTTATGTGAAATGGAGGTGAAATAAATAAATGAAATATTTTTGGTCTGAGGTAATGATCAAAGTAAGGTGTTTTAATTAAGTTTGGCCTCAGAATTTTCTTTTGAAGAAAATAAAAAAATATAAGAACATTTATTAATTACTTTTTTTACTCAGAATACCAACAGATAATCATAACAAAGAGCAATTGATAGCCATTTTATACACAGCAGAAATGTAATAGCTCCTGCCTACCTGCTATTGTTTAGATCAACTCATGAAATTTATTTGAAAATTATTCTTATGCATTATTAACGGAAATAAAATTTATACTAAAATATTTTCAATTCCTTCGTTGGATGCCCTTTTACATTTATGACTGCTTGAAGTCTCCTGGGCACACGCTTGGGGCTTACAAGCACTGTAAGTGAATTTTTTCTGCTTGTGAGTTTTTTATTGTCAATTGATCCGGTTTTAAGCTTTTTAATTATATATTGCACAGGCATGAAATATATATTGATTAAATATGATTATTATTATTATTTTTTTTTTTTGTTAGTTGCCTCCCTTCTGTCATGTCTACATCAGCTTCGTGCTGAGAATGCTCAACTGGAAGAACATGTTAACAGCCTTGTACAGAGGAGGGACCATCTTCTTGCTGTAAATGCTAGGCTCGCAATACCTCTAGTACAGCAACAGCACCCTCAGCCTCCTGGTAAGATACATATTTCTTAAGATTTTATGATTTTTTTTAGAAATATAGCTGATTCAAATAAAGAAACTATACATTAAAAATTACTAAGGGAAGTTTTACATTATATAACATGGTACACGTAGTATCCAGTGCAATGTGCATCAGACAAATATTCTTTTATTTATTTTCAATAGAAGAATGTATGTATATTAAATTTTACGCATTCATAAATGCCAAGTGTCAGACAAGACGATTTAATATTCAAAAAGAATATTAGGTCTGACACGCTATGTTTGAAACCTTATATAGCGGGTGTTATCTGCAGATTCTTCTTCAGGTTCCTAATTAAGTAAGCTATATTTGTCAACAAAACATAAAAATCATGTCGTCATCTAAAAGTAATTGTAAAACTCTCTAATAAGTAATTTCGAACTGATTGATGTATATCTAAGTAAATAACTCTGCAAGTGCATTAATTTCTCATGCATTGCCTATCATCTTTCAAAAGTATATGGACATGAAGAAAATAATAATCAACAAAAAATTATCAATTTTCTATACATTATTGTATGTTCTAAGGAATTTCCAATCAGTAAATATTCATTTATTTAAATTTTAACGTTCATTATTACTAACTAAGAAAAAAAAATCATTTATACTCGAGCATCTATTTGAAATTATATTCTAGTAGTTTTAATTGCTTATTAAACTTTATTTACAGAGCATTATACTCAGTGACTTTATTTGAAAGTCTTCATTTTTCGGAAAAAGTCAACTTATCAGGCTGGAATTAGGTGCCTTGTCATTAAGGCTACCTAGGCTTCATCTATTTTGGCAAGTTAATTCGTCTAATGGAACCAAATTAATCAGATTGACTGCATAACCATTTATTTATCTGTAGCTAGACAATCTTACTAGGATAGATACCTCTCCTAGTATTTTAATGTATTAAATCACACTTAACATGAAGCAAGCCCAGGGACCTGATTATCAAGGCACACAAGTTTAAAGTTCAAATCTCTGCGTGGCAAGTTAATATTTCTAAAAACTGAAGATATAATAAAAACTTAAAAAAAAAAAAAAAAAATGTTTTGATTGATTCAAAAGCACTGCAAGATGATTGCAAAGATTGATCCTCAGCTCAAGCAAACCAGTTTTGCGAAATGGCATCCACTTGAGTAAATGTCGCCGGAACAGCGAAGATCTTTGCAATCATCTTGCAGTACCTTAGATATAATCAAAATGTCAGGCTTTTGGAATTCACCTTATTTAATGGGTATATATATTTTAATCTAAGTTTCAATCGGGTGTTCATTCATGTCCTTAAGCAAAACGTTTACAATCTACTTTTTCAACATTCTTGCTCGACACCACCTTAACAAATCTCTTGGAGTAATTTTTCCGTTATCCTTACATAAAAGTTAAGCTATATACAAATTTTAAGATGGGTGTTCGGTCGTTCCCCGATAATTAAAAATAATCAAGGATTTTCTGGCTCCCAATTCCAAATGTCTGTTACTTACTAGTAAGAGGTTCAATTTTTGTGATTAACAAATGAAGTTTCCTAAAATATTTCAAATCCAGCCGAGTATTCGATCATGAACACTTTTTCCTCTAGGTCTTGGACTAAAATTGACTGTTGCCACCAATGCACTGACTATGTGCCTGTAAAAATCTCCCTATCTACAAGTATTGAGGCGTGAGCACTTGGTGCCTAGAGTTGTGGGCTCGATCTGTACTAGGAGTGGCGGCTTTTCTTTGGAAAAGGGAAAGGCATAGCCCCTATTCTGGCAAAAATTGTGATAGCATGTCCCAAAAATCTGAGATTTTAATAAAGGGAAATATTAATTAGTTTACTCATGTGTGGTTGTTTTTAGTTTCCCCCATCCCTAATATGTATTAATGTTTTGTTTTAGTGAACAATGTTTCGAGTAACACTCCACCTATTGTAAATAATACACCAGCAGTTATTGAAAACGGCATGGCTTCCCCCGCAGAGCAAGTCCAGTATCAAAGGACTAATCCACAGGCAATACCAAGGTATTATTCTTCATAATTACTCAGCCAAATTAATATTAACTAATAACTATGAATATATTCAGCAAATTAAAATTTATATGAACTCTTCCTTCATAGCTCTGGGAGTCAAATTAAAATATTGAATTATGTCTGACATGTTATGTGCTTTCTACAGACTTCAGTATTTTTGTGTGATTTCATTTTTTATAATGATAACTTTCAATTTTTTATTCTAATTTGTTATTTTATATTTTTAACGTTGTTGTTTCTAATTAGTTTTAATATTAGTTTTCGCTTTATTTGTCTCTGAGCACTGACACTGAAATTGGATCTTTTCCTCAAAAGCGTTGTATCCTGAATAAAGTGTTAATTAGTGGGAATTGTTTAACTATTTTCTAGCCTTTAACTCATTCGAGACGACGATTTATTTTTCAAACACGGACCCCAGGGGCTAAATTTTTTCCCTTTATATTGTTCATTTCCATTAAAAAAAAAACAAAAAAAAAAAAAAAAAAAAAACATTTTTACTAAGGAAATCACTTAACACATTCGGGCTCAGCGTCATGGCATATGTGTCACAGAGATGTGTTCTGCAGGCCCAGCGCCGTGGCATATGCGTCAGCAGATAGCTTGGCTTTCTTTCTATCTCGCTATTCCGGGCCTTGTCCTATACGCTTTGTATTTGATTTGGGACCTCATTACGTATTCCCGGTTAGGTTTGCGGGTCTGGTATCGTATGATACTGAATCCACCCGAAAATTTCCGTCAGCGGGCCCGCTGTTGAGGCGTATTTGACATTTTACTAAATTGTAATTAATCCA
This sequence comes from Gonocerus acuteangulatus, assembly GCA_946811695.1. Lineage (NCBI taxonomy): Eukaryota > Metazoa > Arthropoda > Insecta > Hemiptera > Coreidae > Gonocerus > Gonocerus acuteangulatus. Next base: position 60,041,788 of record OX328130.1, read on the forward strand.
CTAAAACTACATAATTTTAAAAGTTTCTTCACTATTTTTTTTTTTTTTTTTTTTTTATATGTTTGTTGAAATGACTATACAAAAGGAAGACTTGGGCCCTGATGGAAATTTTGTTCTAATCCATCGGTCCTCAAAGTGTTAATTTGTAAGTAAATTCACATAAATAAGATCATTGCACACCAGGTATGCAGCTCGCTCTTCGGAATTTTTTTTATTGTAAGGAGTGGATTGAGCACCATGTGTGCAATATAAGATAAAATTAAAATACATCATTATAAAATTTATAATCATATTTTGATGACTAGTTGACTCAGAATAACTGATAATTGCACATTACTGTTATTGCACACAAGGTGTGCAGCCTCAGAAATCAATTGTCTACACGGTATGCAATCTGTCTCGAATGGGTTAAAAAACATATGCCTCTTCCGCCTACTCAAACTACGAATTGTAGAAACAGACTATTTGGATCATGTTAATCAGAAAGAGACCAAGCTCCATGTCATGAAAACATTATGATATCGTCCACACAAATGCAAAGTATCGAATGTGATAAAACGCATTTTTCATTTTCAATCTACACTGATTGCTGTTGGACTGATGTACGCTGTGACAAACTCTCAAAAATTAAAGGAAAATAATTATCAACTACAGAAAATCAAACTTACAAATGTGCATTAGGTATAATTAAAACATATATTAAGATAAAATTTATATAGAGTCATCTATAAGGTACCAAACCACTTTTCATATTCGATACTTTGCATTTGTATCGACGATATGTGTCTATTAAGCTATTTAGTATTTCAAAAGTGTTATCCTAGATAGAATGGGAGTGAAAATACAGCTAGCTACGTAACTAAACACATTCCTCAGCAAGACAGCTAGTGTTCATTTTGCTCAAAAATGTGTTAAACTAACCTGTATAAGTATAAAATAAAGATAAATAGTTTATTTATTTCTTATTTTATGAACAGCCGACTCAATTATTAATTTTATTTTATTTTGTTACGGAGTAAACTCCAACTTCTAATGGATTAATTTCCCCACAAAAGAGCCTTATCACTAATGTGGCATATTGTATACCGAATTTCGCTGTAAGGAAACAAAAGTTATTGTCAAATCACCAGACAGGTGCTGATTACAGCCAAATTAGTAATTTGATTTATGAGTAAACCCCAACTTCTAATGGATTGATTTTGCTTCCACAAAACATGTTTCATATTAGTTGGGCACAATGTGTACTGAGTTGTATTCAGGAAGCTCAATTAATAAAAGAAATAATTCGATCCTCAATAATCCTCCACTGCTAATGAACTGATTTTACTGATTTCATAAGTTAGGTAAGTTCCATGAAAATTTGAAGGAATGTTCAAAACCTTTCATGATAGCAACCTTACCGAATGCTAACAATGTACTGACTCTCAGTGATGCTTTTATGAGTATTTTTTTCAGAAAGTTAATACTGCAGCTTTGTCCCTTTCATATTAACGTGATCCAATTATATGGAAGATTACATGAATTGTGCATTTTTGTGTATAGTTCTTGTATCGCGATAATTTTTTTTTCAGGTCTAATTCTGCAGGATTCCCTGGTAGCCAACCACAACATCAACAAAATAGTGTAGTTGTTCGAGCTTCCTCTGCAGACCAGCGACGGTAATGTATTATTCAAATTCCTCCTTTATAACTTTTTTAAGGTTCTTAGTCCATTAAACTATCAACTATTAACTTTAACTTTAAACAGGCAAAAAGTCAAAGATAGTTGTGTTGACCACTTAAGTTTGAAGGAGATTAATTTTTTATTTTTTCATTTTATTCTCTAGGAGCTCTAGTGCAGGTTCAAATTACAATAGTAACCACAATCCTGGCCATAACAATCCTAGCCTGTATTCAACTGGACAGCAGCAACCTCCTCAGTCTCAACAATCTCAGGTAACTATTTTCTTAATTATGTGTGTTTGTGTGTCTATTATTTATAAAATATTATGACTTCCAACCTTAACGATTCAGGTACTCATTAGTTCAATAGTTGTCATTGTAGAAATGTTATTTACTGTTAGGCAGTCAATATGTATATGGCGACTGGGAAAAAATTGGCTCTTGTTCACACAATTTTACTTTTGAATAGAGCTTAAGGTCATAGGTTCGATTCCTACTAGTAGTGGCTTTTCTTTGAAGAGAAGTATCCATCCATTATCCCTATTCTGGCTAGAAGAGGTTGAAAATCTATTGATAACCCATCCTCGTTAAAATCTAAATAAATGGATCTTAGATTGATTGGAGGACTACATTTCAAAGCACCGTAAAAAGTAATAATAATTAGAGGATGATACAGGTAACTCATATTCAAAAGAAATGATTGGCCAACTAACTGCTGGAGCGGTCCACCATTGTCAAAGGGTTAAATTTCTTGGATGAGAATCTTAATTCAAATGAGCATAGATTTATGGAGTATTGATTGAACAAGGGGAAAACGTTCTCTAATACATTACGATTTGGGAAGATACATTGCTTCACTAATCGTCCTACAAAATGTCTTCATTTATGATAAAGAAACTCAAACTGTTTCCCATGCAGTATTCCGAAAACCAAAAAAGAATTTACAAAATACATTGTTTAGAACCTTTTTTGCAACTTTATTGAATAGTTAAGTGTTTTTATTAAATAAGTGATCTGAAAGTATTTGTTCAGGTGGTGATGCGAAGGGATGTTATATCCGAACTTCACCATAACATGAGTGGAGGAGGAGGCGTGAGCGGGAACAACCCAGGAAGTGGAGGGAATAATGCTAATCCAAACAGCGGCGGAAAGACATCTCAGCCATAAAGCCTTCCAACAAATAACCAACATAACCCAAGTACAAACGTTCATTTAGTCTTAGGTATTTCATCAAAACCCCAGTTTTGATAAGTTTTATGACTTATTATTTTTAATTTTTTGTTAATTTTAATCAAAGGGACTGATTTGTATATAAGGGATTAGAAGTGTTGTACATTTTAAGTTTTGTAATGTAATTATCCTTGTTTCTACATTTGTACATAATAATCTAATAAAAATAATGGAAAATGTCAATTATAACTGTTTTTTGGGTTAAAATTAATTTCCTTTTTTTTTACAGTTATTTAAAAAATAAAAATAAGCTATTAAGTATTGTAAAGTTAGCTGCGATAGAAATTTGACTTCTCCTTGTGACGGTTTTGATAATGATTGCAATTTGTTGTTATATATCTCATAATAACAATATTCATAATAGACTGGAATATAATTATGTGTACAGCTTTTATACAACCATGTGCACTTTGTTATAATAGTTCCTCTGGATTCATTATTTTTAATGTCATTGTATATAAAGCTGTGTACCCATTGGACTGAAAAATATTGTGTTCTTAAATTGTATGCTTTATGTAAATAAAATGCTCGCCATTGCTGGAAATATAGCTAAAGCATTAAACAAGTTCCTAATCGAGACCAATGCTTGCATCATTATATTTCGAGTTCGGGAAACAAGTGCAACTAGTTGAATGTAGCTGCTTTTACAGAGTTGAAAACTACTGAATTTAAATTTAATCTCTATTACTATTTATTTCGATATTAATTTTATTGAAATTTTATAATTGGAGAAGTCAAATAGTCGCTAGTTTATTGATGATAGTCATGAGACTAGGTGTTCTTAGTATTAGACTCAGAGTTGGGGGGGGGGGAAAGGTATTTCTTGGCACTGTTAAACTGTAGTGGGCATATGTATGGATTGGTAGAGTTGTATTGAATTGCTAAGCCCACTTCTACTGCCAGGCCCTTTAGGGCTCAAACCTGTAAAGGTAACAGAAGCAAAAGAAATGCTCAATAATTTAACTTTTGTAATTATTTTTATATTAAAACAGTGTGCATGTGTGTGTATGCATCCTCTGTTGTAAAGTGTATGTAGAATTTTCGAGTTCATTGAATCAATTTAAGTTATATAATGAATAAATAGTTAAAATTTTATAGTTTTATTTTTACTGTTACTTACAAATTCCCAGTCAACTTTGTTAATTTCAAATAAAAATTTATTTTCACATTTTTATTGTACATTGGTGTATTCTTTTTTTATATTACCGTATTTTAAAAAATAATTGTGAGATGAAAGGCTTTTCTTGTAAAATAAAATTACTTTAAATCATATTTTGTAGTCTTTAATCAATCCAAACTACTTTCTTGGCTTTTTTGTGGTCTTTATTATAATTGCCATATTTCATCACAGAGTTTAGTACCATGCCTCTTTGTAGTGTATACCATTAATCTCAGGAATTTACAATATTGTATTTATATATTATTTTTTCTGTGATGAATTGCCATAGTCGCGTCCTCCCAAACGTATAAATAAATTTCATCACAGAAATATGAGAGTTACTTGCTGTCTGTAGAGTAAATGTAACTGGAGAGTTAATAGGCATCCCTAGATAATACAGCGGATGTCTACATCACTTTAAATTTTATCACTATATTTTGTTGTAAGGAAAAACTTCATTAACAATTTGTTTGTACTCAGAATTATAGATTTCTACATATTCTTGTAAAGTTTATCTACACCAGGAGTGTACAGAAATTTCCTTGAATCCTTAGTTATCCCCACAGTATTAGAAAGAACAATACGAGGTCACTTTAACCCTTAGCGGTTCTTTGCCGACCTGGGTCCCGCATAAACAAGTTGTAAATATAGCCTTGTCGATTTATATATATTGCCTGTCCTACTGGTCCTCTACCGAGCTACGATCGGCAAGCATAACTAGAGGCCCTATGCCGGTGTGCCATCAGCATCGAATTTCTGTCCCTCTAGTCCTTTGCCTCTAGGTATATTTTTATTATGGCACGCTATCCTAGACAATCAGCTTATCACTTTAATTCCAAAGAGGAAGGAATCGTATTGAAAAGAGATAGGCCCTGTGTAAATCAAAGAATACAAGTGGATTCTAGTTGTCCTCAGCTTTCATATTCGTTCGCACAGATATTTAATTAGTGTATTTTGAAATGGAGGGTGACCACTCCTATGATATATTGTAGTAGGTAGCTATCATATCTGAATTGGTCCCTTTTTAGATGTTTATCGTACTCTACAGTTCATTGGGATAGTTATAATAAAATAACTTAATAAAATACAAATAACAATTTAACAACTTAACTTTTTTTTTTAATTCCAAGAATTTAAAAGAAATTATATACTTATAGTTACATAATTTGAGTTCCTTGCTTGTACTTATAACTTGGTACCAAAAAAATTCTGTCACATCTTAATTAGTATTAAGAATATGAGAAGTGAATTTCAACGAAAGATATTGAGGTAGATCTTGAGCTATCTTGTATGTTGTTTGTAAAAAGTAGTTTTGATTATGAAATGGTTAAACATTTAAAATATATTGTTTAGTTAAAGTATACACAATGTATCTAGCCAACAAAAAAAAAGAAGACTTTTTTTTTCTTTTTTTTTTGAGCCTTGCATAGGGCATATGAAATTCTTAAATAAAAAGAAAGGAGTTTAAATAAGTTTTTATTTTAAAAACAACAATGAAAAAGTAAGTAGTTTGACCGATTATGTTACATAAAACAAATAAGACAATTTAAAACCCATACAGAGCAAACATTTTACAGTTAACATCAATAATTCAAAACAAATAAATAATTATGAAATAAGAATACTATATTTTCAAATCCTTAACTTAAATAAAATAATTAAACAGATAATAGTAAAATTAACTTCTGGCTTAACTGCTTAAATTACATTAATTTATTATAGACTTTTAATTTTCTAAAAATAAAAGTCTTGTTAAGTTTATAAAAATAAAAAAGTGGCGGATGAAAAGAAGTTGTTTTTGATAAATTATAAAAAAATATGGTTTCCTTCCAGGAGTATTAAAATTATGGAACAATAATTATTAATTTAAAAAAAAAAAAAGAAGTCACAACATAATTAAGACATTAAAATTAAAAATTCATTAAGTCTCAGGCATATTGTAATTCAGAATAGAAGTGTTTCTTTCAGTTTGATGCAGCCACTACTACTGTTCCTGCGCTCTCAGGTTCTGGGGAAGCTGGGCTGCTCTGTTCCACAGGGGTCCTTGGAGTAACTGTAATGTGAACCGTCAACACTGGCGCTCTAGGATTTGTACCCTGAATCACTTCACGAAGTGTAGAAAAACTTATGACAACAGCTGAAGTTCCACTAAGCTGAAACAATTTTAATAGAGATATAAAAAAGTAATGGAACTACAATTTACACGCACAATATATTGTTAAGATATTTTATGTATTGTGAGAAAAAATAATTAAAAATTATTTTTATTTTAGAACGCGCCATGTTGGGTCGCCGTTTAATGTTATGATAATTATATTATAATGAGAACTTAATCTCAGGGTATGAACAGTTCCGATGAATGTGATGTTCCGAGTGAATAAAAAGAAACAATTATGTATTCCCAAACAGTCCTGACACACAAGTATCAATCTAAATGTCTCATCAAACTACTCGTACAACCCTCTCGGCCCATTCACCATGTCAACCTTCATCAAATTACTGTTAGTTTTTATACCTCTGCACATTCTCAACAGCTTGTTTTATCAAAATTAGTTCACTTTTACCTCCTGAAGTGTTAATATATTATATTCGTGTTTTGTTGCGTTTAGAAAAATATTTTTTTTAGTGAATGTCCTCCGTTTTTAAAAAAAGATTTAATATATATGATTAATATATTACATCTTTCATTAAATAATTGATTAACTTAACTGTCAATAATTATAATAATCTTTTTTTTTTTTTTTTTTTTTTTTTTTTTTTGTAGAAAAGTTGTATATACAAGTTTTTAACTGCGCCGATGTCATGTCTGGAGTCACGGATCAAAAAGGAGGATGGGTAACTTTTTGGCCGTAGTTTTTCAGTATATACTTCCCTTGTTTATTTTTCATAAAATAAAGGGCAAATGGTAAACAGAAAAACCTTTTTTTTACTCATTTATACTGTATAACTTTTTTATTAATTACTTTTAGACAAAGTTATTCAACTTAAAAGTATCCTGTACAGGGGGACCATCACCGGACTCATCTCCTTGTGGTTCTTTGCATACGGAAAGGGTTAAGAGAGAAAATTTTATTCTCTAAATCTGCTTGTGTGCTTAATACAGAACTTCCTAGAGCCTCCCTACATTTTTTTTTAGACGAGCTTAGGCACTCTGAGCATGTAAACTTTGAGATAATTACTCAAAAAATTATGCCACCATAAACAATATACTACGGATCTGGTCTTTCACCCTTACTTTAGAAAATAATCTTAAGAACTTAGTGAAAACTAATACATAACTATAGATCTAATTGCATTTGCTAATGAAATTCTAATAATGATGAAAGCTCGTTACAGACAAATCACGAAATAAATTAATACTGTCACGAACAAATTTGAACAAAGAGCAAGGCAGAGAATAATTTACTTTCTACAACCAAAAATCAAAAAAGGTGATCATTACGCCAGGTAGAACCGACATTTTGTATAACAAGTATACAAATGAATCCACTTACATATTTTTAAATACTAGTAGATAACAATTGCATAATATAAAAGCAAAAAGATACTCTTGAAAATGAATAGAAAACTAATGATCTGCCTTGGAATTACAGCTTGTAACACATGAAGACAACCTTCCGCATTATACATAATTTAAATTGAAGCATTACGCCATTGTTTATGTGATTAATAAATGCATTACTGATGAAATGCAACATAAAAACATTGGAAATAGTTCAGAAATTGAAGAATGAAGCACCATGAATAGTTAAGGTCTCCCCAACAAAAAATAAATAAAAAAAAACCCCATGATTGGCCCAGTTAAAAATAAACTCACACAATAGAAGGATACTCCCAAGTAGGGGAAAAATGAATAAATAAAAGTCTACCTCTTACAATGTCACCTACTTTTTAGCAAAATGAATAACAGTGGGAACTTTTGTCCAACTATATATTTAAAAATATAAACTTTGTGTGTGTATATATATATATATATATATATATATATATATACAAAAAAATATGGAGTTAAAAATAAGAAGTTACCTGTGTCCCAACAGGAGATTCTTCTAAAGTACTCCTTTTAATGACAACTGATGTATAGGGAGGTGAATCTCTTTTGAACTGAAGTTCAAAATCGAACTCAGCAGCTTTCTCTCTTGGGCCTAGGTGCATCACCAAACTGCAAAACAGTTATAATGTATTTGATAATACATTTCACGCAGAAGTGAATCATATGAAAAAAAAAAAAAAAAGGCTGTTTACATTCAGACTTATGTTATATTCCTTGTCACCCAGTGCTGCAATGAGATACTAGAAACCAAAGTGACTTTATCAGCAGTTCTCTAATTGAATGGAAAACAAACACTAGAAGCTATGGTGGACTATATTCAGTAAGAAATCTGAGTTCGTAAAGATGTAAAATGGACTATTATTCGACAGAACTCTTCAAATACTGCAGGACATTCATTGAATAGTATTTGACTAAAAGGTCAGAAACTTTAACACCAATTGTGGACAAAAATTACTTTTTATTTTCCATGGCCATAGACAGTGGCAATCAACACAATTTTATTATTATTAAAATTAGATGTGAAGATAGGCAATATATTCATATTTTATGAAGAAAAAACAAAACCGTGTCCTCACTATAGGTTTTATCGAACATGACAAATTGCATGAAATAAAACGAGTAAAGCATGTTTAAAGCAAATCGTACATCTTATATATAAGAATTGCTGTATATTACTTGATACAATTTGTTGTGTTTGATAAAACCAACAGTAAGTCGTTGCATGAAAACCGGCCTTTAGAAACGATAACACAGGTACGACTTTACCTAGTCTTCAGGTAAGAATTATTCAAAGATGAAGGGTATCACTCTTACCTTCAAAATTCAATTATTTTAAGACAAATTTAGAAATATCCACACCAAATTACTTATAAAAAGGATACCTGGCGGCTATAAACATTAAGCCATAAGTAGTGTTCCAGTAAATGGATTTTGCTCCTTAACAAACTTGACTTTTTCTTTGGACAAAGTATTTTTGTGCCAAAACTTATCAAAATTAAATAATTTTTGAGGTTGCTAGAGCATGAACAGAAAGTATGTATATATGCATACAGGGAGACATCACATGAGGGTTTACTCCCTATGGACGGAGGGAGGAAATGCATCCCGTCTATCATGGCTAGAAAAAGGTGGTAGCCCCTAGTTAACCCGTCTCAAAAATCTGTTTGCTTAATAAAGGGACACTACAATTTAAAATAAATAAATTATCCTCACCATCCAAATTCAGAACATTTCTCTTTCAGGCCACCCTGTAGAATAGGATTTCTTTTATTTTAATTTTTGAGCGGGTTATCTACAGTTTGCCAATTTTTCAAGCTAAGATAGAGTAGATATCTTCCTTTTTTTCTGGAGAAAATCCAAAACTAGTGGCGTGCTCATGCCTTAACGCTCACGGACATGAGGCCTCCAATAGAGGAGATAAACAATTTAAAATACAAAAAACCCCTTTTTATTGCATATTTACAATAATTAAAATAAACTATAAAATCAGGTGTCATAACTTACCCAACAAAAATGTCCTGCTGACAGTCGACTCCCATGACGCAATGAAATAATTCATCGAAGCAGTGCATCAAAAATGTTTTCTCCTCATTAACATGCTGTGTGAGGGTGAGAGAGACTTCCTAAAAAATCAGAGAATAATCAGTAAATCTAAAAGAAACCTTATCAATTACTGTTTAGCAATAATAACTGACAGGAAGAAGGCCAATAACAATGGAATTGACTCATTCAAGACAGATTGCCACTTTTGGGCCAAGGGTATTCTTCACTTTGGGACTGAAAGCCACTATTGTCAGCTTTTTGCGTTATCAAGCGATAAATGTTGTAAGCTCTAGTCACTCTTATATCCGCTAGAATTCATAAAAATGCAGTTTGAGCCTATTGAATGGGGTTTTCCCTCTGCTACACGGTCTCTTGCAAAGTCCGGGCCCACTGAAGGCCCTTATGTATTCTTATATTTTATGACTGTAAGACAAAGACTATGACCTTCGTATTTTTAAAAGTCGGAAGCTGACCTGAGTCAGAAACAAATCTATTCGAAGACCACAAGGAGGGTCTAATGAATTTAGTTCTATCCAAAGACTTCAAAGATATTATAACTATAACTATGAGAATGAATAATGGAGATTTGGCTTAACCAAATCCCAACCATCCTTTGACTTTGTATAAGAGTGAAGAATATAAAATTTAACTCCATGTCATCTTGTTTTTCATTGCAACTAATTTTCTTTAGAGTTCATTTTTTTATAATTATTTTACAATTTTTATAATATTAGAGTATATTTTGAACACAATTTTCTGACACTTGTTAACTTATATTATGGTAATTCCTTTATATTTATCAATTTTTACCACTATGTATTTCTTTTTTATAATATACACATTCATGTAATATATCAAAAGATATGAGACATGCTTAAAAATAAATGGCTCTAAAATAGGGTTAATATAGTTAAGAAAAATAAATATAAAAAAAATAGTACATAGTACTCACATGGTTTGAAACTGAAACAAGATTGGCAGGATGATGCTGCATCATGTGCTGGGGTAAAGACGACCTTTTACCGAGCCAGCTACACGGCTCCACAGTGCAAGGATATTGCCTATAGGGACAAACCACTTCATGTGCTTGCCTTTCTGACAATGGAAGGAGAGCACCACATCCATTATTATAGCAGGGGTAGGGCACAACTTCTGCAACCTTAAACAAAATAAATACAAAAGTTTTGGTTGTGTTTAAGGCATGTCAACCTTTGAAGCCATTAACACCAGATAAAATAGTTTAATAATTAATTAATTGTTAGCACATTTCCTCCCTCCTAGAGGGATAGCTCACAGATGACGCTGACCCGATGACACTATTCAGAAGTGTCGGCAAGAAAATTTCATATTTCACAACTCATAGATAACGAAAATAACGGTGGTTCAAATTTGTGTACGTATATACATATTTGTCAGTTCCTTCTCTCACAGGCTCAAAAATGGTCCGATTTTGATAAAATTTGGGACAAAAATTTCGTCTGATTTTAAAGGTTAAGTTTGTTAACCAGCGGGATCTGCTAACCGGAACACTATGATTTCGACAGCATTCGTGTGAAAAAAATTATGTATTTTACAGTTTTGCCTTTAAAGGCTTTCAGGTACACTTTTTAAAGGTACTATATCACGGGGAAACGAATGTAACCATTTTGAAGGCGATATCTGTAACAGTTTCCGAGATAACTTAATAAAACTAGTTTTCAGTTTGGGTAATTACAAACATTGGATTCAATTTTTAATAGATGTTTGATATTCTTCCAAACAAAAATATATTCATTTTAGTTAGGTTTGAAGTTGGGAAAGTAATAGAAAAAAAATTGAATTCATAGAAATAAAAAGTTTTAGGATTTTCGTATATTTTAGGAAATCGTGATAAGTGGAGGGAGAGTAATGATTTGAAAGCTCACTAAATTTCCTATAAAAATGGTTTTAAAGTAATTTTCGATGGGGCAATCTCATTGGGAGAGATCTGTGCTTGAAATTCGAATATGTCGGTTTCATTCTTTTGAAAGGCTTTTTTCTCTGTTTACCACAATTTTTAATTGTTTTTTTGTTTGTTTTTTTATTGCATTTGAGAGTAAAATGATTATTTTAATAAAACAAGATAAGAAAATATGTAACATAATTGCATTAATATACTCTTAATTTCCTGTCTGGTCCTGTAATCGGACCAGACAGGAAATTAATTATTAATTAATTAAATTATTCTCAGATCTCATTTTCATTTTTACATGAGTCAACACGTTTAAGAAAGAGAAAACAAAACATTTACTGTTTCTATTCTAAGTTTCTCCTCGAATGTCACTAAGGCGCTTTACTACCTTGTTAATGTTAATTTCTCAATTTGAAATGTATTTTTTGAATAATTACCTGTTCAAGAGCTCTAGCCCGAATGTCGACAAAAGGCTGCCTGCATTTGGGACAGAGATCCAACCTAGCTCTGCAGCCGCTGCACACCAGATGCCCCTCACGACACTGAAGAATTGGAGGCGAAACATATTCGAAACACACTGGACACTCCAAGACACTCAAAAGCCGGGCCATTACATCACTGGTATCACTAAAATAAAGTAAAACGGAGCTAAATAAAAACCTCATTATCTTTTATGTTACAATCAAATTATTTCATCGCCTCTTTTTGTTATTATATCATCCATTTTTGAATGAAATTCAATGATTTCCTCTTTTATTTTTTTTTTTTTTGCACATTCTGAAAGAATGTATCTAATACAAAAAATGACCCCTGTACAAATGTTCAATGAGTATGTATATCTAAGCCCCCAATCAACAAGAGTGGTCACTATGTGGCTTTTGAATTTATTTTTCTCATTGTGCAAGTTCTATGGAACTATAATGACTAAAATGGAAGTGCAGCGAGGAATTTTCCCAACGAGCCGTGGGATGAGAAAATTCCTGTCACCTGTGGGGATCGAACCCACCATCTCCCGCTTATAAATCTAAGGCGCTAGCCACTAGACCATGGGAGACCCCTGGAAGTATTATTCTTTTAATTAACAACTGTAAAAGAGATATTTTTTTTGTTTACTGTAGTCGCTGCTTTACTGAAAGTGCTCAGTTTTCACAGCTTTCGTGGGACAGACATTAACAGGTTCAATATGGCAAGCACCATATGGTGCTCATCAAGTCCTCACGGCAGGACTGAGAGCACCGTCCAGTGCTCTCCATACCCCCCTTCCAGAGACGGCGAGACCGTATGGAACTCGTGCCCATTCATTTTCTCTTTGCCCTGCTTGGAGTTCTCTCTCACCCTTAAAGTGTTCTGAAAAGGATCAAGGAGCCAAAGCCGTTGGGATTTCAGAGGAGCCGTTCATCCTGTTCCCATGACTGCAAGCATCATATAAGTGCTCATTAGTTGTTATGCAAATTATGTAGCACATTTTTTTGTTTTTATTATTATTCCAACAATGTTATAAACATTAAAACAAATGATCAATTGTAAAAAAAAAAAAACAAGTCAGATACAAATTAAAATCAATCGCAGCAGTAGCCCAAGGTGAGTCAAGGTGGCAGCAGCATTGAAAGTGTTAATAATAGAATCGGGGAATTTAGAATGGCTTCCATATCATCTAAGAAAATCTATTCAATCTGTCCATCTACATATATTTCATCTGGCTACCCCTCCCCCCAGTGCATCTACTGCAGAGGTCATTAGCACAGCTATTTTAATAATTTGTATCTATCTTAACCCCCATATTACAATTTTTATCTTTCTACCTTATTGTACCTACCTTTAAAATATTACTTCATAAAAATCAAACTAATTTTTTATTTGAAATAGATACCTGAAAAGGTGAAAATTAGGCGGCTGACCATATTACTGATCAGATTATCTCCCTAGAGCAGGCGTGCTCAAACTTGAACTGCTGGCAATCTATTTCAATATTTTTATACTAAGATTGATCAATTCTGAGAGGCTGCAAGTTATGTGTAATGCGAGAATATCTAGGCTGTATCGAGGCACAGATACAAGTTTTCTGCACAATTTGCATTATGCTAGTCAAGGTGAGAGTATGTCTGCTTTATAATGTCAATGAAAAAAGATAATTATTCAAAATTTTGAGTTTATTGGTTCTTACAAAGAAATGAGTTCAAGTGTCTGCACTTAACTAATCGTCAAGTCGATTGCGATCGACTGTTTGAGCACGCCTCCCAGAGTGAGGTACATTCATTTATGAGGTACCAGTACAGAATCTGCAACTCTCGGCCCACATGGCTTATTACAGAACTGATATATCAAAATTATATCAAATTTAAACTGCATATTTTCTGTAAACAACTTCAAAACCCACAATTTTCCTTCCATTTTAGGTTTACAACCATAATATAGTGAGAATTTCCCAACGTTTTGGTAGAAAGTATGAAAAGATAAGATGTGAGCTTACGTTGATGAAGGCCCTGGCAACGGCTCGTGAGCCAAGGGAGGAGGCGGCACTGGTCGAGGAGGAGGTGCTTGATCCTGTATTAAGTTTAACGGAGCTTCAAGCCCTGGAGTAGTTGGGAAACACAATCCATCTCTTAAGTCGCGTGACATCCAGTTGATCTCTGTGAAATTATGCATTGTAATAACAATTGAATATTTCAATAATAAATTGATTGTTTGTCTATTAGTCACATATCAATGCATTATTGATAATAAGTTGCAATTTAATTACAGTAGACTCTCCCTTATCCGTCCCTCTCTCTAATCCAGCAGTCTTCGAGAGGAATGAGAGACAGATCTCGGAACTCGCCAGCACTAGACCGGCTCAAGGGCTTCTAGAAAACCTTCCCTTCCTAGCTAGCCAAACATTTGTTTTCTGGTATTTCAATGGAAGTCAAAGAAGGCATATTTGTTTCGTTGTACAGGCAGGAACTTGTGTTTCAACTAAGAAAATAATTGAGCTTTATTTGTATAAATTTTAGTTTTTATATCTCAAGAATTATATACGCCCATGGTTTTCAGTACATGTTTGTATTGACTTGACAGCCTTCCTCAAGAATAAGCATTAAGAATTATCTGCTTCTGTGTAAGTTGGCCACTTTCAGTTTCCTGTGCTTTGTGATGTCTAATCCATTTCTTCGAGATGTTGACATTTTTCATGAAATAGTAAAAAAAAAAAAAAAAAAAAAAAAAAAAAAAAAACTGTTTATTTCCATTCTAAACTTTCACTAGGAATATGTACCGGAACCGCGATAAGATGATGCAGTTCCTGCGAGTCGGACTATTCTTGTACCTAGTAGAAACTACAGAAGCACATTTAAAGAAAGTTTTCAAAAAATCTATCAAGAGTGAATACCTCAATAATTTAATTTCTCTGTGGCAAAAGCTACTTGCCTTTTTGATTTTTTTAGGAACACGAAAGTGTGAGATTGCCAATTTTGTTTGAGAAAAAGAGGTTAAAGCAATGTTTAAAAAAATAATGATTACAAAATGGAATAAATAAGGTCCCATTACAATTTTTATAACTTAATTTTCATAGCGTTTGTGGCATTAGAAAACAAATATTTTACAGCAATTTATTGTTAAATATGTCTATAAACCAACCTAATATTATGTTAGTACCATTTTAACTAAACCCTCATTTCAATATAAAGAAACTTATGAATAATTTTGACTTTTGTTCAAAAAACTTGAAAATAAGATATTTGGTAAAGCGGGAGATGGTAGTTTGAAATCTTATTATTATATCGGTGCGCGGGTTTTTCTGATTAAGAATTTTTCCATAATTGGAGAATATTAGAATTCTCTTTCGAAGGTCCTTTTTGGATATTTCACTTATCAGAGAACGTGCACTATTCCAGGTTTTTATTCTATCGAGTATTTCATCTGAACCAAATAGATTTCCATCGAGAATAAAACAGGAACTCAGCGATTTCATTGCCTATAATTTTAAAGACTCTAAAAGGTTATTTAAATAATAGATTTATTTGTTATATCTAAATTCTTAATTGATTAAAGTTCCCTGATAATTCATAAAAATATATACATACCTCTAACTCGCCTTCTGAAATTTAGCCTTCTATTTGGATCATAACGATTGCGCACCCTGTAAAAATGATCGGTTTTCAATAACTATAATATCATAGCGTATAATACATTTAATCTTATGTCACACATACAAGATACATTATAGCCACACATATAAGATTTTGTCATAAATACTTGAATATTTTTATATTAATTCCTTACCAAACAATATGATACAACAGATGAATCAGCGAACTGATTTTGACAATACTGCTAAATTTTTAAATAGAGCCGGTATATCACAGAATGTTAATTTCCTCTAAAACTTCAAAATGCTGCTGGACAGAGTCAACTGTGGCTTTTTATGGTTTTCCCCAGAAGCCCTCGAATTGATATGTATGGAAGACCTTGAATGTGGCACAACGAGTCTTACAGGCATCAGTGCGGCTCATTTTGGACCAATCCAGGCACCCGTATTCTAATTTTAATCTAAGACGTTGAATGTTTAAAATTTACATGTACAATTTAATCCAGTTTGGGTTAAAAATTGGTCCTGAAAACATCGTTTATAAAATATTTAACACAGGTTACTATTGATGTTATGATATTTATATTATTAAAATATATATATTAATATATTAACTGGTGTCCAAAAATAATTTTAATTTTACTGTTTAAGTATTCTTAAGTTGCATATGTATTAACATATATTTATCTTTATATTAAGAAATTTCCTAGTGTCTTATTAATATTGACTAATAATTCTATATTAAAGACAATTCTCAATTAATTAATAGTTGTTAATTATTATTATGTATGTTCATTTTGCTAGTGGCTTTCTGTTACTTCAGTTATTATGTCGGCTTTTGTTCTATGCTACAGCCCGTAGATAGAGAAAAAAGTGCATTTACTTACTCTCAACTAAGTTTTGTATAAAACTAATGATCAATTTGTTCATAAAAAACAGCCTTTGCTTACCTAATAAGTAAATTTAAAAAAAATGTTTTTTTTTTTAACCTATTGGCATGATGTAAAATTTTTCTTACTGTTGTGATCTTGTTTGCAATTATACTATTCTTGTTTGTAAAGACGTATATTTATTTTTTAGTTGAAGAAGGCCGCCAAAGAGCATGCCGAAACGTTCAAAATATAGATTCTTATGAAAATTTGACGTTTTCTTTTAGCCGAATCCTAACCATTCCTTGACTTCATCTCATTATGCACACTTAGCACTGTGTCTTTTAAATCAATCCCAAAGTTCTTTCTTTTGAGTTGTGTTGGCATTCTTCTATAAACATAAATCTGTCAAATGATAATAACATTCTCAGATCTAAAATAAATTAACTATGTTACCAAAATAGTCTAGTATTAACTGAAAGTTACCTGGAATCTACAATACTATGGTCTGGAGTGGGAGTTCCAGGTCTTGACATATCCACCCCTGTCAACAACAAATCATAATAATTAACAAAAGTAACTTGCGCTTTATATGAAACTGCTAGAGCGAGAAATCATTTAATTTTATATAAAAACCTACAATCAACATTATGGAATCTCCCTGGTCTTTTAGGGCGTTGCATTCTTATACTAATAATCAGCGAAATAGTGAGTTAAGAATACAAATGTAGCACAAAATCACGGTACACTAAAAGCGGGACTTATTTAGGATTTCAGGTCAAAAGGCAATAAAACATCTGGATTAATATGATAAGAAAAGTATGACAATTGTATACAACAATATAGCTTTATCACAAGACAATCATGTCTACCAACTTTATTTACTGTTAAATCAACCAATCTAAATATTCGTTTCGATTTTAAATATACTATCCTTCTGGTCATATGTTAATTCCATGTACGCATATCGTCTCCTTAAGGAAATTACTTTAAAATATAAAGTTATAAAACCTCCGGGCTTACAAAATTGGGCCCTCTTCTCTAGGTAGACGTTTCAATGTAAACAACGATTTTTTTTGTAGGCATAAGTTTTCTGAAACATTTAATACTCCTGTTTAGGAAGAAAATAATAATTTTATTCTGGTTTGATTGGTAAAAAAGTCTGTCTAGTTAAAGGAGTTTATAATTCTAGGAAATCACATAATACAGCATTTATTTTAATTTAACGCATCGGTTAATAAATCATAAACATTAAACATAGTTTCAAGTTTTTTTATATTATATAATAATCGAATGTTTTCAGTATATATGAATTTTTTAAATTCAAGTAATTGCCCTTCTGAGAGAGATTTGGTCTGTTGGTCATATTGATATTTATAAACAAACTATACTGGTTATACATCGTAAAAGTTATGTTTGCTACTGTCACTTTAAGTTCTAGAAATGGTTAAAAAGTACTTCTTAATTAGCCGATTGATCCGTATTAACGTTTTTCTGCTACATTAAATATCAAATCAGCCATACAATTACAATATTTACATTATCAAACATGGAATAGTTGGGATTCGGCTAAAAAATATTTACATATATCCTGTAGAACTGTTGTATGTTCAGTGTTTTTAAATGTAGACCATAGATTTGAGATGTTTTTACCATTTCTAGTACTCTTTGCTGTTTATCTAATATAATGGCGTTGTCCAAAAGCGGGGCTAGAATATGGTATTGAATTGGTAATTTGTGTTGATCTAAAATTCATATATCATTCTTGTTTCTGCCACTTATTTAATATTGCAGTATGACCTCTGACTTCTTCTATCCCAATGTTGGTGGAGTCGAGGAACACATCTTCAATTTGTCACAATGTCTCATCAGTAAAGGCTTTAAAGTTATTGTTGTGACACATTCTTATAATGAAAGGGTTGGAATTAGATACATGTCTTGTGGCTTGAAGGTAAAATATTTTTGATAGAATTTCATTGTTATATTGCTGTGGTTATTTTATTATATTGACGGAAACTGCCTATATTTCTATTGTGTTAGACTTTGATTTTTTAATTAGCTCGTATTGACAATTACCTGAGTTAGACCATGTAAATATTTCAAGATCTAATTTTAATTAATTCATATTTTCAGGTTTACTACCTTCCTGTCAAAACATTTTATAATCAATGTGTTCTACCAACTATGATTGCTTCATTGCCGCTAATAAGACATATACTCATTAGAGAACAAATAACCATAGTTCATGGGCACAGTGCTTTTTCATCATTAGCACATGAAGTAATGATTATTGGAAAAATTCTAGGTCTTAAGGTAAGATACTTTTTATTAATAATTAATTAATTGAGTTTTGGTAGTGATAGTAATGAGTATAGCCTGTTCAGCTCGATGGAAAAAGCTCAATTTGGCATGCAGGAACTTCTGGGGGAAATTTCCCTTTGTTCTTATCTACTTGCAAAGCTAAATGAACTGAAAACAATACTCAAACTACCTCATTCAGTCTGAAATATTTACATTTAACTTCACATTCTGACGATTTAAAAATCATTTATTCACATACTAAAATATAAATGACACTTCATATTAAAACATTATGAAATATATATTTATGGTATAGTAAACAAATCTGTGGAAACCTCCTAGTGGTAAGATTATAACAGAGGGATTTTTCCAGGGAATATATGTAGGCCATAACATATTCCCTCCAACTAAACCAATTGTTTGAACAGGCTATCATTTTAATTGTTTTCAGTCACAGCTTAGTATTGGCAAACATTAAACACTATCTCCCTTGCCTGACCTCTCAAAGCATCTATTGCTTCTAAACGAGACATAATCAGTTTTTATAGTATGCAAAAGTTTTGTTTGTTGAACAGGTTTGCAAATAGCTGAACAGAAGGGAAAATTCCACTCCCTCAAGTTCGCTTATGCGCAATGTTGGGAAAAACTAAAACTAAAATTTAAAGTTCATTCACTTTTTGGAATAAACTAAATCTAAACTAAAAATTGCAACCTAAAAAAAAAAAAGAACTAAAACTAAAATTAAAGTAATTATTGGATATTAGTTAAACTAAAAATAAATCATTGGGAATTGATTAAAAACTAAATTAAAGGTTTAGTTTAGTTTCACAGAAATAACGTGAATTAATGTAAATTATATGTTTGTTTGTATTGTAACCTCATTTTATATTTGTTTCCATTATTGTTCATAAATAAGCATTCTTTATTTAAACAAAAATACATACATACCTATTTTTTTACCCTTGTTCTGAATCAAAGTATGCATTAGTTTAGTGAATGGAGGAAAATCCATAGTATATTTTTTCAATAAACTAATTAGTGAATTAAAACTATACTAAATTCATAAATTAATGTCACTTTTTCTTAAATTAAACTAATTACCATACTAAAAACTGATACTAAAACTAAAACTTATACAAAACTAAAACTAAAAAGATAATGTGAGTTTTCCAGGCTTCATACAAATGAAAAAGGCCCCCAGTTACAAAATTATTAAAATATAAAAATTTTGAAACTGGGAAACCTGATTGGCCTTCTTAATTTTTATGAAACCTGGATAACTTAGTGGAGGTCTCAAAAACGTGGTAGTATTTATAAACTCAATAATGTGCGTTTATTTTTAGTCAGAGTAAACTTCTTTGTGTGTGTGTGTATGTTTAACGGTGTATCAACAGTTTGGTATTAACGCTGGGCTATCTACAGGTTGCCACCCTTTTATAATGCCGATGGCACGTGGTCGGTCACCCATTCAGGTACTGGCCACGTCCGACATTGCTTAACTTCGGTGCTCTATGGGAACCGGTGCATTCAACGTGGCTATGGCTGTTGGCTGTCAGAGTAAACTAACGTTAGTTTTGCCCAACACTGCTCATACGCAATTGAACTATTCCATCTACCTGAACGGTCTATAGTAGTGAATATATGACTGTTTATATTCACATCTGTGTTCAATTTAAAGAAACTTCATGCTGCTTTAGCCCTAATAACTCTGATCACCCTGGGTATATTGTGCCTTGCATCAATAGTTTCACTTCCTCTATGTTGCACCTTCTTGCCATAAGGCATGAGGTCCATAGAAGTAGCCTCAGCTGTTTCCTTGGTGGTATGATAGCCCTACTAAAACATAAACGTCTGCTTTAGGCTCATGCTTCAGCTCAAGCCATTGATCTTAATCAGAATTGAACCCATGACCCTGGGAGTGGTTATACCTCGGAATTTTGGGCCTCCTGTTTATTAACACTTTCAGGTCCGATGGCTTCGAACAAAATTTCCATGAGGCCCAAGTCTTTCTTTTGTGTAGTTATTTAGGCAAAAAAAAATAAATAAATAAGAAGTGAAGAAACTTTTAAAATTATGTACTTTTAGTGGATTAATTACAATTTAGTAAAATGTCAATTTTCGGGCGGATTCAGTATCATACGATACCAGACCAGCAAACCTTACCGGGAATAACGTAATGAGGTCCCAAATAAAATAAGAAGGGTTTAGAACAAGGCCCGGATTAGTGGGAATAGAAAGAAAGGCAAGCTATCTGCTTATGCATATGCCACGATGCTGGGACCGCAGAACACATCTCTCGGATGCATATGCCACAACACTGGGCCCGAATGTGTTAATTAATAGTGAATATAAAAGAGCAAAACTATTTATTATGTTTATTTTATATCAATATTGGCTAGTTTATGCATATTAATTAGCAATGTGGCTAATCACCTTGCTGAGGGCTGTGCATTGTTACGCACCTTCTGTATAACTTTTGTATAATTTCAATGACATTTTTTTTAAGATTTCACTTTTTTTAAACGTTAAAAAAAGAATTAAATGAAATGCAGAACCTTGTCTTAAAATACTATTATGTTGTTATCTTCCATGTAATCCTTCAGTGTATTCAAAAAAAGAAAGTAGATGAAAAATATTTTGCTGAAATTTTGATTTTTCTGGTCACGATTCTAGCATTCCATTTTGTAGTGGCTCTACTGAACACATGGAAAATAAATAAATTAATTGGCATTATAAAAAAATCTAGATTTAAATTACTTGATATTGACATGTTTTATTTTATTTTTTCTAGACAGTTTTCACAGATCATTCACTTTTTGGTTTTGCTGATACTTCTGCTGTAATAACGAATAAGTTCCTTGAGATTTCATTGGCAAATGTTGACCATTGTGTTTGTGTCTCTCATATAGGGTGAGTTATATTTATTTATTGTTCTTCACATTAGGTTTTATATTAAAAAAAAAAGATTTCTAGTGAAAAAAAAAAAAAAATCATAGTGATTACAGTTTTGCACCTATAGGCTCCCAGGTACACTTTTATAGGTAATTTGAAGTGGGTAATCAAATGATACCAGTTTCAAAAACATATCTACAACCGTTTTAAAGAGTAGTGTAAATAAATGCACTTTTCTTGGGATTTTTTAAAATATCTCAAAACCATGGGAAATCATGATAAACAAAAGGTATCTATTTGATGTTGATTTTGCGTCGCTAGGATCATATATTTGGATGGAATGGCGTTTTTATCCAGCGGTGGTACTCCTCACTTCTTCCATGCAATGACCTGGTTGATGAAGCTAGAGAGGAATCTAGCGAAATATTACAGGAAGAAGTGAGGAGGAGTACCACCGCTGGAGAAAAACTCCGTTCCATCCAAAAATAAGGTATCTATTTGAAAACTTATAAAATTTCCTACAAAAACAGTATGCAATGTTTGATTGAACGATCTCATTCGGAGAAATTGGTGCTTAAAATTTGGAAAAGAAGGCGGTGTTAGTAATTTCCGTTTAGTATGCTACCTGTGCATTGTGGCGTCTAAAATCTTGCTTTTCTTTTAGATTTCATTGGAGTAGGTGTTTAGATTTTTCACAAAATATAAAAAAAAAAAATTATTAACTGTTTCTTTTCCAAAATGACACCAGGAATGAGAACAGAAACGTGCATCGGATTTAGCTTAGTGCACTCAGTTTGGGGTTAATAAAGTCATAAATTTAAACTTTTTTTTTTGTTATTCTTGAAAATGTATTAATTTAGTTAAATGATTTATCCCATTTGTAGTAAAGAAAACACAGTTCTTCGTGCCCGCGTTCATCACTCAAGAGTCTCTGTCATACCTAATGCAGTCGATACAAAAGTCTTTAAGCCAAATTTATCTCTAAGGACTCCAGATAGAAGTTAGTATCATTCTTATATTTTTACTGAATCATAACAAAATTATTCAATTTGAGTAATTATTCATTTTTTTGTTTAAATTCTTGACTCAGAGAGTTCGATATGTTTAAATAATTGTATGCACTTTTTTTTTTAATTTGATCAGATTCTTAAAATTGTTCCTTCCAATGCTTACTATGTATTATGTAAATAGTCACTGTTTGGTCACAATATTTCATAAAGCTACTTTTTAAAATGAAGATTAGTTGTTATTTTGATATGAAGTTTTATTATCTATCAATAAATAAATATAGGGCTGATAATTCATCAGTCCTTTCATACATTTTTAGACGATGAAAGGGCTGATGAATTGTCTAAAAATAGACCTTGAACTGACAAAATTAAAAAAAAAACAAAAAAAAACAAAAAAAAAAACAGACCCAACATCCAGACAACTGTACAAAAACACATTTTATTCATGATTGACTGAAAATACAGACACCTTTTTTATTTACACTGAAGATTCAAAATCAGCGGAAGATACCGGAGCAGCTGCTGTAGTAGGAGAACAAATCATATCGTCGAGATTACCACAAATAACAAGTTCCTACTCAGCTGAGCTCCACGCTGCTACTGAACTAAAACACAAAACTGTAACTATGTACTGGCTGTCAGGCCATGAAGATCCTAGTACTCAAGTAGACATTCAAGCAAAACTTGCAGCTCGAAAAGATCATCTAGACATCGACAGCTCGACGTACAGACAGAAGCTCAGGCATTAATTTTAAAAATGTGGCAGGAAACATGGTATGAAACACAGGACAACAAAATAAGGGAGATTAAAGAAATAGTCCGTACGAACTACATGTTATTTCTTTAAATTCTCATGAACGAACTTATATGAAATATAAATACAATTGATTAAGAAACTGAAGCCAACCTCTACAAGCAAGAGACTTTGTCCTCTTCCTCTATTATTTTATAATGTGAATTTATGTTATGTGAGTTGCAAGAAACTAAAATAAATATTAATATTATCTATAATGACTAAACCCCAACCATCTACATAAAAGTTAATCTCCACGATCAACAATCTCTTCTGAATAATATTTACTATTTTCAAATTAACCCTTTCTTTGCTGACGAATAAGCGACTCGCAGCGCCCAGTATGCTCCATACTTTTCCGTTTAACTCCCCCCGTACGCTCGCCAATCTCTCCTCATCTCGACTTCACTGCCGTTCGACTCCTTCCTCT
The DNA here is from genome assembly GCA_946811695.1 of Gonocerus acuteangulatus. Classification (NCBI taxonomy): domain Eukaryota; kingdom Metazoa; phylum Arthropoda; class Insecta; order Hemiptera; family Coreidae; genus Gonocerus; species Gonocerus acuteangulatus. Next base: position 60,065,722 of record OX328130.1, read on the forward strand.
CTCTCTCAGAAAAAGAGGTGCATCGTCACTCATATTGAAGGAGGCTATCTATACCAACCCTACTATACAAGATCCAAATTGTGACTGAAAACTATAAACAGAAACAATATGGCTGGAGAGACAAATCTGAGTACGACACTGCAAATAGGCGGTGAGGTGCGCCAGCTTCAACAATTACACCTAACAATGTCGATTGTAGGACTTTACATTTTTTTTATAGATAATAATAGACTTGCACAATGAAAAATTTCAATTATTATACGAAGAAGATTTGATGAAATCGAAAATTTTGTGAGGAACCGGATGAAGCTCTATTCTTAAATAATAAAATCACTAGCAATTATAGGATAATTGATATATAAAGTCTCTGTTACTTTAACCTTTAGAGAAAAATTATTAGTCATTACAGATCCTAGGAATGCTCAGAAAATTATATTCAATGCATCATTTCATTATGGCTTCTTTAGATGTCTCGGAGATAAGATATTATTATATCTTACATCTTATGGTTATTGTATAAACACATTAGTTAATTAAAAATTATAATATTTCATAGATTTAATGAACCTAAGAACCATCCTTAATATCGCTAGGTCCCACTGATTTTATGCGAGTTAATAGAACTAGGCCGGAGAAGCGACATACGGAGCCATTACCGGCCACGAGGTAACGCGTGAGGAGCACCGACAGTGGAACACAAGTTAACTCGTGTGGAGCGTCTGGGACACAGCTTTTCGTACACAAGTTAACTTGTTCAGAGCAACGAAAGGGTTAACACTCCATACCAAGAGTCATGGGTTTGATTCCCACTAGGGGTGGTGGCTTTTCTTTGGAAAAATGGAAAGGCATCAGCCCTATCCTCGCTAGAAAAGGGTGGTGACCTGTAGATAACCCGTCCTAAAATTCTTAGTTAATTAATCTAATGTTATTTGTATGCATATGCACACTAACACTCATACCCACTCAATATTTAAAAAGATTTCATGTTCATCTTTCAAGGTCATTAGCTGTCATTAACATCTTTCAAAACATATTTCACTCATTTTGGATATGCAAAATAATTGAAATATGTTTTCTATCTCAATCTTATTATTTAATGTTCTGCAATAATTATAAGAACATTCTTTCTAAAAAATAATTAAAATGTCTACAATTCACTCCTTCATTATTTATAATTTTCTTTGTATAATTTGTTTTTGTGTCTAACATAAAATTTGATTTACCCAGTTGTTGTAGTCTTCATCGGCAGGTTGGTTTATAGAAAAGGAGTTGATCTTTTGGCTCAAATTATTGCTGACACCTGTCCAAAGCATTCAGATGTAAGGAGATTTAATTTTAAAAACTTTTTTACTTTTTGAATTCATATTTTGCATGAAACTTAGGTAAAAAATTGTGTACGCTCTCAAGCTTTATTAAGTTTATTTACACCCTGATTTTTTTTTTTTTTTTTTTTTTTTTTTTTTTTTTTTTTTTTTTTTTTTTTTTTTTTCCCCACAGAATTACTGCAGTAGTAGTTATTTAATATTTGTCTTAAATTAACACTATAATGTGATGTAAATTTCTATATTTTTTTGTTGTTAATTATTGAGCTGAATTATCTGAAACACATATTCCCTACTGTGGTAGAATTATATGCAATAATTAGAAATAGTTTTCTTGAATTTACCATCTTACTTTGGAAATAATATGTTGAGAAATTTGCTCAAATACTTTTTGCTAAACTACTGAATGAATATATACAGGGTAGTAAACACCATCAGAGACATTTTCTTTCAACGGGCCCATAGATGAAAGAACTTCTTCTTCTTCATCCAATGCCCGTCTTTGGCTTTTCAGCCATTCGACACCGTGCCTCCCAGTAAAGCTGTGTGTGTCCTTCTGTGGTGTCATCTCCAGTGTTCGCCTGTAGAACTGAGCAATGGGAAAGGTGATCCGCTGTCCCGTCCATTAGTTAAAATTAAATAATGGATATTAACTGAACTAAAACTAAATAATTGGGGGAGGCCCGGTAGCCGTGAGTGTTAAGGCTTGAGCATTTAACACTCCGTGCCAAAGGTCGTGGATTCGATTCCCACTAGGGGTGGTGGCTTTTCTTTAGAAAAAAGAAAAGGCATCAGCCCTATCCTGGCTAGAAAAAGGCTGGTAACCTATATATAACCCGTCCTAAAATTCTTAGTTAATAATAACGGACGTTAAAATTAAAAAAAAAAAAAACCTTTCAGATTCTAACATTTAGAATGTAAGGATAAGATTAAGGATTTTTATATTTATTCTTCTTCAGGTGGATTTTGTAATTGGAGGCGACGGAGTAAAACAAGCTCTTCTTGAAGAAGTAATATCTTCAAGAGGCCTTCAAAATAGGGTTAAACTTTTGGGACCTCTTCCACATTCAGAAGTGTGTGGTGTTCTTAATACTGGGCATATCTTCCTCAACACATCACTTACCGAAGCATATTGTATGGCTATTGTTGAAGCTGTTGCTTGTGGGTAAGTTTTACAACTTCACCTCTATTCATAGAACAGTATAATTTAATGAAATGCTGAATTATAAAACAGCACATGTAAACTTTTAATTAATCCATAATAGTGAAAAATTATTTAAGTTTTAACGTCCATTATAATTAACTCAGAATTTTGGGACGGCTTATACACAGTATTCCATTGGTCCCATCAAACAAAATACGATCTGTCGCTGCAAGCTTGTCTTTATCGCTTTGTCGGGCGATACAGGGGGAGATCAGTTTGGTAAAAAATGAGCGAAGGAACTGAATTATTCATTGAAAATCATTTATGTTGTGGTTATGTTGTTTTAATAAAAAAAATACATGAATTTTATCTTGCTAGTTGAATGTATATGCTTCAGTTAAAATAACAACTGTATTGCTCAAAAAAGGTATCGCGTCCTATGCGATGTCCTCTTAATACAAGTAGATCGCCCTGCCGCCCTGATATCACTGCCTGCCGCCCTGATATCACTGCCTGCCGCCATAGAAATTGTGTCCGGTGTGCCCGAGCCTGAAGAGTCACTTGTTTTTTTTTTTTTTTTTTTTTTTTTTTTTAAATTGTATTCCTCATATATATATTTTTTTATTGTAGACTTGAGATAGTGTGCACAAAGGTCGGAGGAATCCCTGAAGTTCTTGAACCTCGCTTGATGCATCTCTGTGAACCATCTGTTAACGGTAAGTTGATTTTCATATTTTGATGGCAATACTTACAGGATGGCAAGGGATCTCAGAGTGGCTGAGAGATCATCAGCATAACATTCTATCAATGTAGAGATGCTGGTTCAAATACAGAATTTATTTCAGCAATGGGCTCGTTGAAAAAAAACTACCTACTTCAATATGGATGTTTAGAAAGGTTGACTATCACTAGATAGCTTGGCAATAATGGCTTTAGAAGGCAGTGTACCAAAAAAACTACAAAAATTATATGTCTAAAAAATAGTAAATAGTTCACTTCTTGCAATTTTAGCACTGATTCTCTAACGCTTTCAGAAGAAAGTCTTTGTCAGCCCACACCAGGGGAAGGACTCATAATCCACAGGACTAGTGTTCCCTCTCCATTACCAAACCCCTATGTGTGTGATATTCTCGGCCATCACTATTTTGCAAATTTTGCTTTGTTTTTCTAGTTTTCTTACTTTTTTTCATCTAAGACTAATAGTTGTGCATTGAAGGAGGCATTGTATTGTAATTGTTGCAAGCATACATTTCTAAAATTCTTACAATTAACACATTCGATGCGACGCCCGAGAATACTCGCCGGAGAAAGATGTTCACCAGAGGCGACGCCCGAGTATTCTCGCCACAGCTGTATCTCTTGATCGCGAGCCCTCTTTAGCCTTGAGCATGTACAGAGTGCTCTAGCAGGAATGGGGGATAATTGCTGGTTTAACCTTTAACAGGTAACATACAAATTTTGAACGTTATAAGTAACATGCGTCTGTGAGACGTGTGCACGGTAAAAATCTTCTTAGGGCATTTTCTTAGTGAAACTGTAAATAATAAAGGAGTAGCTTATTCTAATAATAAATAAAAAAACATTTTCATTGCTACATTTAAAAATCACGTCTAAAAACAAGCAGTGGTTTCGGAATGAAGTAGAAAGAGAAATATAGGGAAGAAAAGTAAGTAAACTTTGTTTTAAATGGTTATTATAGGTTTGCTGCTTACCTAAATTGTAGTAAATAAATTGTTTCAAGTAATACACGTCGTCGTTCACGTAAGATAAACATGAAAATGATGATTGGTAACGAGCGCCTAAGTAAAAAAAAAAATACGGGTGCGTACGGCCGTTCTTGGAGAGGGAGTTTGGTCCGCCTGTGGAGGGAGTAGGCAGCTAGCCCACGTCGCATCGAAAAGGTTAAAGAAACATGACTATTTTTTTTTTATGGCGTATTAGCGCCGTATGTTTATTAAAATTGTTATTTATATATTATAAATAATACGATTCTATTTATAAATAATGTAATTTTCTGAAACAAGACTGAGCAAAATGAAAATCAAATTTGTCAGAACAGCATTAATTGTACTTCATATGGTCCTAACATGAATAATTATAATTCTCTTTTTTTCAATTATTTTAACTATCCTAAGGACATGTAGCGTACTTTAAGAGAGACAAATTTAAACATTACATGCCGGTTTTACGGTGAGTCTAGACCCAGCGGACCCGACCATTGTCTCATTATTGAGCAGCACACGATAAATTACTACTATAGCTTGTCCAGATAGATCGTGCAGTTCAATTGCGCATGTACGAACTTCTGGGAGAGAAATACTCCCTACAGTACCACCATTTCAATGAGCAACACGCTACGTGAAACACTAAAACCTGATGATTATGTCTCGTTTAGGATCAGGGAAGATTTTCAAGGGGACAGAGTTTAATATGTTTATCAATACTTAAAGCTAAGACTGAAAACAAATTAAGCTGGAGTGAACACTTCCCAGTGATAAAGTTATAAATGAGGGAATTTCTCCCAGGGCTATGTGAATAGAGGCCTGCAATCTATTAGGACTGGCTATATTTTTACCAGATCACAACCCATTTCTCCCAACTTTGCCATTTAAGTGGCTTTGCACAAATAGATGGAGAATGAAAAGGATATTAAAAGGTTAATGGCTTTGTTCAAATCCATAGCTATTTTTTTAAATACATATTGACTTACAAGCTCATTACGATATTTCTATTATATTGAAGACCAAAACTACAACAGTTGTAGTTTTGGTCTTCAATATTACAATTATTGTAGGTGCACCAAAATGAAATCAACTTGAATGATCAGATTTTTGCTTTTATACTGTTTGCTTTCAAAACTACTTTTTTCAAACTGGTGTTCAAACTCTACTCAAAAAATTTTGTTAAATTTTCCAACACATATTTTTATAATATTATTTAACCCTTACGAGACGGCAACCCGGAAGACCTTAGATGCCCACGGAGTGGAGCCCGTTCCACTCTCCTGGTTTAATAGGAGCCACTGTGAGTTCCTAACAGTTTGTCTTATTTTTATTGCATTGGTGCTATATACTTTGTTATAATTTCAGCCTTAAGCGAGGGTTTAGAGAAAGCAATAAGAATCGTGAGAGAAGGGAGTGGTGTTACAGCCGAAGAAAGGCATGAAGCAGTGTGCAAGGCCTATAACTGGAGGAATGTCTGCCAACGAACTGTCACTGTTTATTCTTCTGCATTGTCTTATCCTGATATAAACTTCAGAACACAGCAAGCCAAGTAAAATATTAAATCATTCAACTCTTCAAATTTTTAATAATTTTAGCTGCATAAATAATTCCTTTAAAAGTATTTGATTAAATATATGCCTTTTGGAAATACCTTAGACAAAACTATAAACTTATTATGTTATTGGGTATATATGTTATGCACAATTGTTACTTTGATTCGAATGGTAGATATTTATTTTATATTATAAGATTGTAGCCCTATTTATCACTTTGTAAATTTAGCTTGCAGAAGGTCAAAACAAATTTAGAACACACTATTCCTCAATATTCAATATGCTCTACGTTTCATGTCCTTATATTCTTTTTATGGTGTAAAATTTAAGTGTATGTATTTTTATAGCATGACACTCCAAAACACTCAAAAGCATCTCATCACTGGTATCACTAAAATAAAGTAAAACAGAGACATAAACTTTTATGTTACAATCAAATTATTTCATCGCCTCTTTTTGTTATTATATCATCCATTTTTGAATGAAATTCAATGATTTCATCTTTTATTTTATTTTTTAGCACATTCTGAAAGAATGTATCTAATACAAAAAATGACCCCTGTACAAATGTTCAATGTGTGTGTATATCTAAGCCCCCAATCAACAAGAGTGGTCATTATGTGGCTTTTGAATTTATTTTTCTCGTTGAATATTTGAGCAAGTTCTACGGAATTATAATGACTAAAATGGGATTTTTTTTTTTTTTTTTTTAACAGTGCTTTGACATCTAGGCCATTAGCGCCGACATCCAGGGCGCACCGAGGAATTTTCCCGAGCCGTGAGATGAGAAAATTCCTGCCGCTGGTGGGGATCAAACCCACCTTCTCCCGTATATGAATCTAAGGCATTAGCCACTAGACCATGCGGAGACCCCTTTTATTTGGCAATTATTCCAAAATCAATCATAAATCAAGGCCTTTTTTTAGTCTAACACTTTCAGGATCGATGGCTTCGAACAAAATTTCCATCAGAGCCCAAGTCTTCCATTTGTATAGTTATTTCGGCAAACATATAAAAAAAATAAATAAGTGAAGAAACTATTAAAATTATGTACTTTTAGTGGATTAATTACAATTTAGTAAAATGTCAAATACGCCATGACAGCGGGCCTGCTGAAGGAATTTTTCGGGCCGATTCAGTATCATACGATACCAGACCTGCAAACCGAACCGGGAATACGAATTGAGGTACCAAATCAAATACGAAGCGTATAGGGCAAGGCCCAGAGTAGCGGGATAGAAAACCAAGCTATCTGCTGACGCATATGCTACGACGCTGGGCCCGCAGAACACATCTCTCGGACACATAGGCCACGATGCTGGGCCCGAAGGTGTTAATAATCGATCTGTGTAAGCTTAGTCACTAGTCAAAGCCTGTTTAAATTATATGCTAGAAGTAGTTAGACGTTACTCATGCTGAAAAAGGATTGATCAATCAATCGTTAGTCACATTCCGAATGAATATTTAATAATTTGTCATTACTTACAAAATTAATCACAGTTTGCCATACTCTGCTCTATGGTAGGGATGGATAGAATATCTGATTCCTACTTAAGGAGATGCAGGTTCGAGTCCCACCTGAAGCAGGTTTGGTTTTTTTTCTACAGGCCTATTGAAGGAATTCCCTGCTCCACCAAGTATGTTTAGGAAGGGTGACAACATATAGACAGCCCAGTGCTAGATGTTTATGGACCGTAAAAAAAATAAAATAACTACTTGATTATAAACAGCTGATCTGCAGCAGCCAAGATTATTCTTATCAGTCTAGACAAGCCTCTGCCTGCAGAAAATATTCTTAGTTTAAGTAATTTTCTAGTTTATCTACTAATGAAGCAGAAAAATTGGGATGTGAAACATGTAGAGCATATTTAATAAATGATTATTGAGGAATAGCTTGTTCTAAATATGTTTCTGCCATTTACAATGAAAAAGATAGATATTTATTTTTCTTAGAAATATTAAATTGACGACTTTTTGTCACTTAAGGTTGAAAGCATATCCCAATTTGTAGTATAGCCAAGCCACTTTTTTTATGACTCTTATTAAATGATCGATAAAGATTTGAGGAAAGTTTTCAAAAATTCTTCATAGTGTGTTTTATGTTTGCAGGCCGAGGGCTCTATAAACATTTGCCAGCTTAGGGTTCTTCAAATATTTGTCACCCTTAAGAGCGAGTCGCTTAATTTGCGAGCTCTATAAAAATAAATAAATAAAATGTTTCGGCTCGCACCATTACCAATCTCTGCTTTATCATAGCTGTTAATATTCCCAAAATTTATTTTTATTCATATCGTCATTGTCCCAAATGCCATCTAGCCATCTGTGAGTGATTCGGCTCGCCTGTGGCACAATCATGATATAAATAAAAATAATTTTTGGAAATATTAGATGAGCTATATAAAGCAGAGATTGATGATGGCATGAACCAAAATATCTCAACAAATAAAAAAAAAAAAAAAAAATTGAAGCCCTTAAGCAGAAAAAGTTTATAAAAACTTTTTCATGAAACATTCTCAATTGCTACATTCCTTTGGAATTTGCTAAACAGCTACTAATCATTCTTTCGGAGATCATTTGATACAAACAAAATTTACTCCCCTACAAATTAACTTAGAATCACCTTTTCTTACATATTCTAAAATAAATTAACTAACATCCCCAAAATTAATAAAATGAATTTTTGAAAAAGAATGATTAGCAGACTGTGTATATAGCAACCAATTTTATTTTGACAGCATGCTTTATTTACCAGAAAAAAAAGGTTTTCTTTCTTCCACGAGAATTTCGAGGTATATTCTAGTTTTTCTGTTTCAGTTATCTGAAGAGTGGCGTATGGCCATTTCTGCTTGTGACTTCCCTCATGTACCTGATTCTAAGTGCCTTGGATTGGTTCGTTCCCTCACAGGTAACAAGCATATATATAATTCATTCATTATTTATTTAAAACGTTATTGTTAAACACAAGTGAAACAAAATTGAAAATAGGAGCATGGACAAAATAAATTAATTTAATGGAATGTAACACTTGAATTCATTGTGCTGTGGCTTTAAATCCCACTGGTTTTTGTAATGGGAGAGTACTGCGGCCATTAAATCATTTTGTAAAGTCTGTTGAAGTCGTACATGAATCCAAGCTCCTTAGCACTCTCCATACATTATTTAATCACAAAATTATTTTTGTTGAGAAACTTCTGCAACTGTATTTCCATCCATTTTGTAATAAATCATAATCTCCTTGGATTTGATATAATTAATTTAATTATAATTATTATAAATTAATGTAGTTCATTCTGAAAACATCAGCTTTTCTTTCTTATTGTTTCAGAAAATCGAGAGAGCCAAAGATATACTTAAGAAAAAATGAAGAATACAAATTTGTCGATTTTGTTTACTAAATATTTTTAAAAATATAATAATTTATTTTTTTAAGTGTTTGTATCAATGACCATTCCTTTCTTAGAAATTAGTTGTTGCTGTTTTTGTTCGAGTGCCAAATTCTGTGCATGGTAAAGTGTATACATTGCCTGGCTTCAGAATCATGATAAATATGGAGTATCCAACCAGTTTTCATTTTATTCACTTATACAGTTTAATTTGAGTTTTTAACAACCACTTTACCAAATATGAAGCAACTAGATGTGAAGAATGTAGCAACTAAAATATTTTTAAGGCAGCTTAGCCATGAAAAATGTAAGTCTCACAAGATAAGAAAATTTTGGAATTCATTGGTGAATACATTTTTGTATATTGGTGTAGAAAGGCCATGTCCAAAAGAGTTTAGTATTAGTAATTAAAGTATATTACAAATTGAAAATAATGAAAAAAAAAAAGTAATCTTATATTCATTTATAATTTTTCAAATAAAAAATGAAAGTTTTGACTCGCCTTAAAAATACCTTCACCTCTGAGTAATGTCAGTCAACTAGGGTAAACGCACCAGTAGCGGACAGGTGCACCAGTAGCTGACAACATCTTCGAAAAATATAAATAATAAAGGTTCAAAGCCTTTCAGACCCCCCTCTCACAAAGCCATGGCTTCTGTAGGTATTTCTGCGTTGTTAGGTTGCCTATCCTGCTTTATTTTGGCCGGAATTGTAATATCAGCTAATCAAATCATCTGCATGTTCTCTGTCACTAGTTCAACGCCTTCCAAGTAGAGAACACCCGGCTAAGACACCAAGTTACGGTTCGTGTTCTCCTCTTTACTTATTCTGTTATATTCTCAAATTAGTGTGTTGTTTTTTTCTATTGAGTGTTTATAGATTATGTTTTATCTGCCTTTGAACCTTATTTCTTTGTGAATTAGGAAATTCTATGGGTGTCAGGTATTGGACCCTAATATTGGGCATATCACCAATAGCTGACAGACCCTCTGGCAAGAAGAAAAAAAAAAATGGATGAGCCTCAGACACTCAATACAGCTCTTGAAGGGATCCCAGCATTCAAAGAGAAGAACAAGCTAGCCCCAACCGATGTTACAAATTTAAGACTTCCCAACGAGCTGTCAGATATGACGAAACATTTGGGCAACACGATGATTCGATGTAGCGAGTATCTCACCAAGAACAGCTGGTTGTCCCATAAAAATCCTGTTTTGTCTACTATTGGTCATGAAAGAAGTTTTGCCATAATTACACTAAGAAACACAAGAAGAGCTTATGAAGTTGTTGGTAAACAAGATGGAAAAATCTCTGCTTTTGCACTGACTCTATTGAATAGCTTGCGGGATGTGTTCATGAAAATGGAAAATAAGCCTAGAGTTCTAAACGAAAATTTGATCATGGAAAACAATTGAATATGAGATACCAGTTTCCTCAATCAGTTAATGTAACTTTTTAATTTAAAGACTTAAATTGCATAACTATCATTATTTTAAAATGTTCATTTTGTTCAAATGTTTGATCTCTGTTGACGAAAACCGAAGTTACCTAAGTACTAAGTTTAATTTGCCTTTAATAGAAAATCTTGTTTACTTTAATTGGTATATAGGTATTTTACTCCCTAATATGATACCTAATTTAGATTGACAAGAGGCTAAAAAGTTTCTGATTATTTGTGTACGTAACAGCTTATGAGTTACCTGTCTCGAATTTAAGGTGCAAAGCCAAAAATAGAAAACTCAAGTTCCTACTATTGTAATAGATGATAAATTTATAATTCCTGTTTTAAAATAAAGTAATACTAAAGTTTAAGCTATTTTTTCCCTGACTTATTGTCCCTGTCAACTACTGGAGCAATCCCTGTCAGCTATTGGAGAATTGCCTGACAGCAACTGGAGCAAAGTAACTTTTCTCAAAATTGGCATTTATCCTATCATTGAGCGAAGGTTTTTCAAATTTGAAGGTGTAGTAAGCAAGAGGAATAGATTTTGGACAAGATAAAAGTGAAAAAAATGCACCGACATCACCATTAGAATATTTAAAGCTAAAAATGGACTGAAATTTCCTTAAGCATGTCAGCTACTGGTGCGTTTACCCTATACCAAATGCGATCTAACGGTACTATAAGTAGCCTCTAGTTCTTATCTCTCACAGATACCTCTCTTTACCAAGCCATTATAATGGCTAGACAAATTTAGACGGAGAACGACTAAAGTCACAATAGTGGCTTCCTGTATCACAGGACAATCAGGCTCAAGCCACTACAGTGGCTTTGCATTCTGGAAGGGTATTATATTCATACAATTGTGGTTGGGTTTGATTCCCACTATGGGGTGGTGGCTTTTCTTTAGAAAAAAGAAAAGGCATCAGCCCTATCCTGGCTAGAAAAGGGTGGTAACTTGTAGATAACCCGTCCCAAAATTCTGATTTAATAATAATGGACGTTAAAATTTAAATAAATAAATTGTGATTGGTTGGCTGGTGAAGGTTCATCATAGTAACTAGAATGAAGAAAAGATCAAACACTTCCACTTTATATTTATTTTATTTGACAGAATGTTTTCAACATCACAACCTCATCCTCGGTGTCCTCAGTGAGATTCACCTGGACCTTCTTCCGACAGTACTGCGGTATTATCTTTGTTCAATTTTTGATAAATTATGAAACTAAAATTGTCTTCTTGATGTTTTGTAGAAACTTGATGGGTTTGAGGACTGATTATTTCTCTCTGAAGATTACAGTTAAATCAACTTCTTTGTAGCCTTTTCATTGATGTTCATCTCAAGGATTTAAAAATACTTCCTTTTATCACTCCTGCTCAATGCTAAGGGTCTTTCATGGTGTGTATTGTGGCCTTTAATATCACTGAAATCAAAGTCATTTAAAACGTGGAGTGCCATGGAAGAAAGGGTGAAATTTCGTAAAGGGCCAAACATTTTTTTCTTCAAATATAACATTAATAAATTAAGTATGTAAGTAAATAATAAAATAGAAAACTTGAAGAATCCAGTATTAGCCTCTTTTTGTTGGGCAGTGTATACACACATAAAAACTTACATTAAAAAAAAAAAAAATTGGGCAAATTATGAAAGCGAATTGGTCTCGGCCAGAGCGATCCCATAATCAACCTCGGTGGGGGTCCCTGTACCCCCAGAACACTGTTTTAGATGGTAGGAGCAGGCATAACCTGAGTACCACCTAGGCCCCAGTCAATAGTTTATCAACGGTATGATTACACCACTCGGTATAAAACATGTTAAGTGAAATTAAAGGTCACAATATTCAATATTTGATTTCATGTTTTCCAAAGGAGGGGAAAAAAATAACACATAGGAAAATGAATAATTAACATGTGAATAAAACTTATTTATTTATCGATAGTCCATATACAACACACTTAATATAACAGTGTTTTGTTTTTAAAAACAAATGGAAAAAATGACCGAATCACTTTTTTTTTATAAATTATATTTATATATTTATAACATTGTTTTTGTTTTGGTAATTACTTATTATTGATATATAAATATACAATATGGGCATTGTAAATTATATATTTATTTTTATAGAGCCATTATTGCATCTAAATGAAGCAAAGACAACTAAGACTGCCAATAGGCAGCGTGGAATATATATATATAATAACTATAAGAATAATAATAAATAATAAACAGAGAGAAAACCTTTTACCTGATTAATTGACAGTTGGTTCACTTTTATCTCTTCTATGTACAATTCACTAGATAATATCAATGGAGATAAATATGTTTGATACTTCTGTCAGTGCTTCTGTTGTAACTCTCCGTAGCACTCGAGTGCCATTAACGATATATAAATGTGTGCTATTACAGTATTATATTAGGTAATATGTATATAAAGGGGTAAGGAATATAGTTGAGCAAATATTATTATTATTTATTATTATTTATATATATATATATTTTTAAATAATAAACAGCCCTTAGAGGAATGTGTAACATTCACAAGGCTTGAGCATGTTTTTTCCTCCATTTTTACTTTTTTTTTTAGAACACAATTAATTTCTATGCTACAAACATTCTTAAATATGCATAGAAACGTAATACATTCTCCTGCAGAATTGACTCATCACCAGTTCAGCAATTTCTATAATTTATCTACCAAATCAATGTGGTTACAATAAGACATTTTTTATAAATTCTTAAAGAGTGAATATTTTTGATAAACACAAAATAAGTGAATATATGATCAGAGTAAAAAAAATAAATCAATTTACATTCAGCACTTTCCCCATCATTTTTTTTCTTCTGAAAATGCTTTTATGCTATTATTCTGGAGTCATTGAGGTAAAGCGTAGAAATTACTTTAATTAAACCACCAGACATTTAATTTATGTACATTCCTTTTTTTTGTGTTTAACAACAAGTACCAATTTATTTAAAAATGATTAATATGCGATGTATAAAATGATTTGTTAAAAATCTGAAAACGCAGATAAATTATAACTACCAATGAAAGAGGTAATTTCATTGTAACATTCGAAGTCAGACATTTTCTCCGGAAAGAATGATCGGCAAGGTTTAATGTTTACTTCAAATATCTCAATAAATAAAAACATTAAATTTATTTTTGTATTTACTTTTTGTTTAATTTTTCTTATAAACAAAGAAATATAAACAGTTTTACACAATTAATCTTTGATTAAATAATGAAAATATTATTTTTTTTTTTTAACATTTCTCAATAATCCTTATCCATTTACTAAACTCTTATAATACTTACTCTTAAAGGGTGGAACTATTCTCAAATCTTAACATCTTAATACCAATTCTTATTTGAAATTGAAACTCATAAGACAATAAAAGTAAAAAACTGAATAATAATAATTTAACATTTTTCCTCTGAAAATTGCAGATAATATAATTCGTTGATTAAAATTTGAAATATTTACACTTAACCTGTAAAGTAATCATTTTGTAGTAAATAAAACTGGTCAGCAATAAAAAAATTAACATTTATCCAAAATAAAAAGAAATAATGAATCTATGAAAAAATTGTGAAGATGGGAAAGAACAAAGCTGTCAATCATTTATGTATAGAATTATTAATATTATTTTTTTTTTGTTTGTTTTTATATTTAAATAGTAGAAAGTGATGAGCTAGATATGATTAAAACTAGTTTTATGACACAATAGAGAATGAAAAAATACACAGAATATCCTTACATTTAATTTCTTACATCTTTAATTGCTAAATGTACTTATTACTTCAAGAAGTAGAATACTGTAAGTAAATATATTATACATTTTTATTTTAATAAATAAAAGAACTCAACTTTTTTTTTTTTTTAATTTTTATAAACAATGTTGTTTCTAAATTTGAAAAATTGTCTTTTTACCACTTTCAAGCTATCCCATGTCCACAATTCAATTAAAATTAACCCTATTCTTCAAGGATTTTCTCAACATCTTAGAGCCAACTCAGGATGATTTTGGTACAATATATTTATTATTTCCTTGTCGGAAATGAAAATGGAACGATCAAAATTCCAATAATTACACAAATACTAAAAAATTTGATACATTTAAAAAATAACAAACCTGAATGAGGTGATTTCGGGGAAATTAATGATGAAAAATAATTGTTTCCCTCTAACCTGTCTAGTAGATTCATCACAGCACTCCATAAAGTATAACTGCCGTGGCTTATCTCCTTAACATCTTAATACCAATTCTGGGGTTTATGTGTCCTAATGCAAGGCGGCTATTGTGTGGTTTATGTGCACAATATGTTGCCAAATTTCTAAACAGCACTATTTTGCCGAAATCATATCTTAACTCCCCCACCCATTGAAAAATAAAAAAGGTAGTCGTAACGAATTTCCAAGTGATACCAATTGCAATGAAATATTTCTTAAACCCTACCGAATTTGTTGTGTTAAAAGTACAGTAATGTCAACAAGCACATTTTGATTAAATTTTAAATTTATTTTTTCAATATTTTTGATCACACATCCATCAAAATGATTGTTAGCACTTCATTAAATGAGGAAAAATAGTTCTTCAGAGTGTAAATAAACAATGTTCACTGTAATTA
The DNA here is from genome assembly GCA_946811695.1 of Gonocerus acuteangulatus. Classification (NCBI taxonomy): domain Eukaryota; kingdom Metazoa; phylum Arthropoda; class Insecta; order Hemiptera; family Coreidae; genus Gonocerus; species Gonocerus acuteangulatus. Next base: position 60,080,921 of record OX328130.1, read on the forward strand.
AAATATTAGTAAAAATGAAAAATCAAATTCTTGTAAATTGTTTTCTATCCGACAGAAAATAATTAATAATTAATATAATTTTTAAATAATTTCATTTGCAAAATAGAATTAATATTAATAAGAAACTTGGATTGTCCAATTACTTCAAATGTAATTGCTTACCCAAATATCGTTTTCATTTTTATTAGTGAAAGAACATCTAAAAAAACATGCTCAAACAGGCTATTATAACTTTTTTTACAAGATAGAATATGAGAAGAAGGCTGGCAGCTCCCAGGATACTAGAGTATGTCAGTCTCATAGATTTTTGAGGTGGTTGTAGTTGTAGTTGTAGAAGTAGACGACGTTGTTGTGGGAGCAAGATGAGACAGGGATCCAGTCGGAGCGAGGGTGAGGCCCATCTTCCCGAGGAGATTGGACTCGGAGCCAGTCTTCTTGAGTTGGAGAAGGTCTGGAGGTGCCTGGAGGCTCTGGAGCCGAGTATATTGCTCCTGGAGAGCTCTCTGCTTCCGTAGCAGCTCCCTGTGCTTAGCCTCGAGGATTTCGGCACGGGAGGCGGCTGGCTGGGAGGCAACACTCTCTGCTGACGAAGATTCCGACGGGGACTTGGAGGAGGTGCGTGGAGGAGGTGGTGGAGGAACTGAATGGAGCCTCCGAACACCTCGGAAGGACTGAAGCTCATCTAGCAGAGCGTCGAGCGGGTTCTCCGCACGCTGTGCCCCCCCTCCACTCCCCCCCTCTCCGTCGAGCTGCTCCGCCTCTTCTCCAGGGACACCCTGCATATAACAAATTCATGATTAACAATAACTATTCCGACTGAACATTAACTATTCAGATATATAAAATCTGAATTAATGGTAAGACATTTTATTTTTAAAATGTTAATAACTACATATATGAAAGGAAATATTGTTCATTATATAAAACAAATAATTCATTAAATTTAGAAATGCTTTTAGAATTCTTTATGAGAATATCGCTTGTCATGAAAGTATTGAAAAACATTTAGAAAATAAAGTAGCAATCAAATAACAGTTTTAGAATCAATAATTACGGGATTTTATTGCTACAAAAATTGGTTACTTGTTAATTTCTTTATTTTGGATAGTTGGTAGAGATGTAGAAAAGTTAGCTTTTTTGGGATAAGGAATTATTTGACTAATATGCTCCCCCCCCTTAAGGTTATTTAATTTGTTAGGGTAGCCATTTTTGCCAGATTAAATTTGTAATTTGGATTATACATTAGCATCTACCCAGGAAATAACTTTTAGGAGATAGTCTACATATTATTTCAAATAGGGTGAAGGTGAAACACAAGAAGTCAGGGATATTTAAAGGTACATTATTTATTTGCTTTTACCTCTCGCCTCTGGCCATGAAGTCCCTGAATTTCGGGTGTTGTAAAAAGGGGTTTGTTTCAAAATAACAACAATTATAACCATTAGGGATGCATTAACAATTAAAGTATACAGTAAACACCTATAGTGGGAGAGGTATAACTTGTCACTTGGGGAAAGCGTAAAGAGGGCTTGACGTTGCCAGTTCTACAGCCCTCCCTGCTCCGCTCTGCCTAGGAGAGGGAGGAGTAGCAACCCAGCAAGGCTGTCATTGGCTAGAAGCGCCTCCACCTTCCCATACCCGTCCACAGCCGAGTGACAAGTTATATTTATCCAAATATAGTCCTAACAGATCAATTTTTCCCATTTTAATAATACAACTTTATCATTAGTTTTGAGCATTGTACAGAATGTACACAACTGTTAAGGGCACACGAATAATTGGTAGGATTAAAATCCCCGCTACTGCTACCTGATTTTGTTTATTTTAGTAATACACTTCAATCATTAGTTTAGGATGTTGTATAGCATGTTTTTTTAAAAACAAAAATTATGAACATATTAAGAGTACATTAATAATTTGGGTCTGGAGTAAACCCCCACTCCTGATGCCCCGATTTTATTTATTTGTATAAGAAAATATGTGTGTATTTGAATGTATGATTGTATCAAAAGTCAAAACTTTTTGAGTTTTGAGGGCACAAACATAAACAGGCTGAATTTTTATTAATAAAGAGTTTTGTCTACTGTTGTGTATCTTTTTGTTCAATGCTAATCTTTTCATTCCAGTCAAATAGATTATTTTTTCACGTGGGTGAAACCCATAAATATTTGTTCATTTTATAATAATATATTGAATTTCACTGAAAGAGCTTAAATCTAAATGGGAGAAAGGTTTTTTACAACTAAATCCAATTTATCTTTAGAAGTAATAGTTTAGAGCTAAACAATAATATTTTTACAGGACGGCTTCCTAATAATTGAAATTAAGATGGATCACAAGTAATATCAATATTACTCAAAAAAAAAAAACGTAATGGATCATGATGTATATGCCAGGCGGAAAGGTCAGCAAAAATAGAATTAACATAAATGTATTTACTCAAATCAGCTCAACCATATTCTTAAATTACTAAAGACAACAATTTTAATTTTAATCCGTTTTTCTTTTTTCAAATAAAATAAAAGATAAATCCTAAGATATAGGAAGCTTGAAATATTACTTGGAGTCAGGAAAACAAAATGAATAAAGGAATTATACTAGAATAAAAGACTGACTAATCCCGAGGATGCCAAAAATAATATAACATAATATAATATAATATATATATATATATACACAGGGTGTCCCAAATAAGACGGCTCAAACTAATTTTGCGGCCAAACGGTTAGTCAGAGAAAAAAATGTCAAAGGTAAAAGTTCTAGGGCTTGGCCTAAGCTTTCTAAATATGTCGACTATTTAACATACTTACCGCGCATGTGCGCTCGGCGCTAGATGAAATGTTGGGGTTTGCAGATGACCCCTATTATTATGCACATCGTTTTAAAGGGAATTAAAAAACAAACCTTTTGCTGCAAACCATACTTCGATATCTTTAAAATCAAATGAGTTTCATGCTATTCAAATTTTATTGGTTTAAATTAAAAAGATTTTTTGGAGGCACTTGTAGAGGTCGGTTATTAATGTGATACATGACTTCGAGATATTTTTTCCTCAACATTCCAAACCGAGTTTCGATGCAATATAACAAGACCTACAGCCGGTATGGCCAAATTAATATTTTGGGTCTGGAGTAACCCCCCCCCCCCCCCCCCCACCTTCTAGGTGGACCGATTTTGCAGATTAACGAACTTGTTCAACTATTTGCTAAGAGAATTCTATATACCAAGTATTGTGGCAACAAAAAAAAACTGGTGAGTATCATGTTAACAGACACAATATATACAAATATATAACTTTTAACGGGGGCAATTTTCGGTATCTAGAAAGTAGGATCGAAGTCTTGGAATTTTTCAAAAATTCTTTCATAACACCTCCAGAAATTGCTAAAAACGTATTTGATTCCACAAACGTGGAAATTATAGCAAAATTAAAAAAACTAGACACAAAAATATTCCTATAGTCAAAAACAGGAATAAAATGTTAATAAAGAGAGGAAAGATCCAAATAGCATATTTTTGAATTTGAAAGGCAGAAATTAATATTTCATTCATTGACTAAATCCCCAAGAAATGATTTTAAACGACTAATCTTCTAAATGATCAATTATAATTTTGTGGATTCTTATCGATTGACACAGCTGATTGACTTGATACATTGTAATCATACTCTTGAGATACCATTATAAGGGAAAGCTAATCTTTGTACAATAGACTGTATTTGTAGTAAAGTGAGTTTTTTTGGCTCCTGAAGAGGTCTCTAAAAGTGTGAAACATGTAGAGCTGTTATTAATGAATAAATTGATGCTGTGAATTATATTATTTGTTGTCCTTCTGCCTGGCACCTATATGATTAGAGAAATTTGGGCCAATATAATATATTGATAATGGATCATGCAAAAACAAAAACAAAAACTGTAAAACTTAGTATTTACGCTTGAATTTCAAGGATTTACTGATAAAGTTATAATATAAAAACTATGTATAAAGTCATGCTAAATTGGATTTCCTATTAAACTATTTAATCATAGGAAATGGATGGGAGAAAAGCAACTGAAAGAAATTAAACAAAAATATGTATGAGTGAACAAGACATTATTCAAGCCGATGAGGAAGAAGTACTGATTAAGAAGCAACTACTAATTACAGACTGCGATTACACGTTACACACGCACCTCTTGAAGTATTATTCATGAGGGACAATCTCTGAGTATATTGAGAAACAGCTTCAACCATTCACCAAAGTGAATCTCCTTTTTACGATATTTTCTTCTAAACGCTGAACTCATTTTGACTAAGCCGCTGTTTCCATAAAATCCTCTTACAATCTTGTCTCGGCAGACACCACTCTTCCGGAAAATCACTACACAAATTAATATTTGAAGATTTTCCAAAATGCATTCCTCACTCTCAACTCTCATGAGTATTTAAAAACTTTTTCGGGGTATATGATTTCTCATTTTAGTGTTCAATTTTAAAACTAATTTTTATTAGTTGTGGCAAGATATTAATAAAAACTAGTAGTTTCAAAAGAAAATATAAACAACTCAGTTTAATTTAATTAAAAAATGTTACAATAACATTTAGTTTAAAATAATTTGAATTTATTTAAATAAGAAGTACTTCCATTTGAGATTAATATAAAAGTATAAAAAAGCCTTAAAATTCAGCACTAATAAAAACAATTTATAGCAATGGACTGATGGGGAAACTATTCTAATAAGAATTAAAATAATAAATCGATATGGTGCTAATGACTATGGCAGAAAATGTACAAAAAAACAACACGATATTGTCCTGGATGTTGTTGGGAGGGGTCATTAACACATTCATTGCCCATTAGGCGAACGGTATAATTGCAAGTGACCCAATCGTTTTTTTTTTTACGGGGGCTGGAGACCCGCATGGCCGGTCACAAGCCTGGTGGGAAAGGACGGGTGCACAGAACCCCGTGCACCCGCGGACTCTGGGCAATGAACGTGTTAACAGGTTGAAAACACTGAAAATCTCTCCACAGATGAATTTCCACATAGCGTTTTCAAGGCAAACATCACATCATCAGTGCTATGAAAACCATAACATGTGAAAGAGCGCAGTCTTATATTAAATAGTATAATAGAAAAATGTAAAGTCATTATTAATCAGGTATAGTAATATTATTAAATAAGTCTTAAATATTCTATTTTGTGTAGTTAACTAAGGTAATAAATTTGAATAACTTCTAGAATTGTTTAAAGTTCCATAGTGGAATTTTTTGTAACCAATTATTGAAAAACTCTGAATTCGCTCAGATGGGCGAATTCAGAATCTGTGGGCCAATTAAAGATAGGACCCCAGAGCTCAACTCTAAGGAGTTTTATTCACATATCAGAATTCAATAAAAAACCCTGGGGCTTCTTAGGTGTATGCTGGCCTGTTTATCGCCCACAAATAAGTAAAATGACAACTATGAATAAAGTTTCTTAATAACACAATGAACATTTTTGTGTTAAAATAAATTATTTATTGTTTTAAAATCTGAGAGGAAATGTATTTAGATAGTTACAGGATATTGTGCTGGACGTTGGGTTGATCATCAATAGGTTGGGAACAATAAAGCCAATCGACAGATGTTTACTTGCATATTTTGCATTCATTAACACATCATTGCCAGGAGGGATGTCCTATTTCATTTTCAGAAATATTTAACAACGGGAAAATGAAGGGCAACTTTGACGGAGAGATCACAGGTATAACTTATTTTCCTTGGCAACAAGGGAAAAGTAGTATTTTCATCAGACTCTATTTCAGACTTTCTAAAGAGCATCACCATGATGAACTAATTCTACTTAAAGAAAGACTTTTAAAGCTTCAAAAAACACCAAAACCTGACTACAATGGGTACCTTGACAATGTAATATACAGGGTGATTCAGGTCTAAGTAGCCAAACTTTAGGAGGTGATGGTAGACATAATTTCCAACAAAAATGTTCATTTCAAGTATGGTCCAATTCCGAAAGGAATAGGAGCTATGCCCAATTTTCTGTTTTTTTAACGTAGTCATGATTTTTAATGAATAAGAAAGGTTTTCTCAAGAAATATTCAAAATAAATTAATTCTAATTATGCCATCATAAAATAGACAAAATTTTCTTTAAAAATACATTAATTTAATTTACTAAAACCATTATTAAAAGATACTTTCTGGACGTCCTATAACACACTTCTGTTTTTATCAATGAATCAGAGTATTTTCGCGATTTTTTTCCTCAGCTCTCTAATGGACTACAGATTCAATACTTACAGGAAAATTTCTAAATTTAGTTGGCATTAAATCTATGAAAATGAAGCGGAGGTTTATTAGGGAATAAATTGAAAGATTGGCTCCCTTTTGTCAAAAAAATGTGGAATGTAGTTCTGTTAATTTCAAATACCTTGTGTGAAGAAATTAAAAATTATTCATTTTTTAATGGCCAAACTGTGGGTATCCATTGTCCATTCCAGAAGCAATAAATGTAACTGAATGAAACGAGTGGAAAAGTTTTTCATTTGAGAGATCTGTTACATTTAATGTTTTTCAATTTTTCAGTGATTTATGTCTTACATGATGTATTTGGCTCCCAGTTTTGACTAGAAATTTTGAGCGGAGACCTGAATCACCCTGTATACGGGAATGAAGAAACCGACAGTCAAGCCAAAAAAGGATGCAAAATGAGCCAACCACTTCTTCCCGTTTCTCAAGCAAACATATGTGATGTAATCTCTTCCTATATAAGGACAGATATTGTGGATTCTTGGAGGAGTGTTGCAGTTGGCTATCTTTAGGATGGCTACAGGCTACAATTACCTGCAGAGCCATTTACATAAGATTGGTATAGCAGATTCCCCGACTTGTCTACTGTGCTCCCAGGAGAATGGGAGTGCAGATCAGCTCTTACAATGCTGAGCTCTGCTGAGGGACACAAGAGATGAGACCACAGAAAGACAGGCATGGCTTTACTGGATGGCACAGCATCGATTGGTGAAACAGCCAAGGGCGGGTGTTGGCTGAAGAAGAAGATATAAACTGTTGAAAGTCTGTAGTGTCTTGGAAACTCGTAAGGAGGGAAGCTGCACAAATGCAGTACCCAGAACAGTATAACTACAAGCTGGACAAAGGTCCAATACTGGAGTTGATCTATAGGGATTATGTGGGATATGATATGAGGAGGAGTTTTTAAAGAGTTAGGCCACATAAGTTTGGATAAAATTTGAGATATAGAGTTGTGACTAAGGGTTCGATAAATGGGATATCCAAGCCATTATGAAGAGTCAAATTGGAGACTAGAATCAATTTAAATGTATTAAATCACTGTTTATTACACTGGTGGTACACCTATTTGATTCTCCAGCTAGTATTCCAGAGGAATTAAACAATAGGCTGAACCCGATCAGCAATTACCATTATCCTCAGCGACAGAAGGACTTAAAATGAATCAGTAACAAGCACTCTCATGACAAAATCGGCATCTGGGAATGAGACCAAGAAATACTTCCCTACAGTAGCTAAGAGACAAGCTTACGATTGGCTTGCCCCCAGCTTCCACAGTACCCAGTCTTTATCAGGTCATGCCAATTTCAACGCTTATATCTACAGGTTTAAAAGAAGAGATACACCAATCTGTGCATGCTGTAAGGAGAAGAAACAATGATTCGAGCTCTCCTAGAATGTGAAAAATACAACGTGCCTCCTATCAAGCTCTACCAAGGTGTATGCATTTATAACCCAAGGCATAAGGACATGATGGCATCTTCAATTGTTATATAGCCTTCGATGAGTAAATAAAATCTTGTAAGTGCATCAAAGAAACCCTAACGGTTGAATACACCCTTCAAAAGAATAAAAAAAAAAAAAAGAAACCCTATGATCAAATCCCTTGACAAAGGTATAAATAACAAAAAAACCTTCCTACCCTAGTCCTGATCTACACCTCTGTCCAATAAATAGCAACGGCATGCCCTGCCTGGCGCTACAAAAAAAAAAAAATAAATAAAAAAAATATTTATTTATATATATATATATATATATATATATATATATATATATATACACATGATTGATTATTCCCCAAACTTTTTATATCCCCAGTTGGCGTTTTCACAGAAAATGGTCGTCTGACATATGGGTATACCAAAAAATAGGATTTCAAACTTACATAGATAGAACTAAAAGTTTACATGTGTAACCACATTAGCCGGATGGTAATGTAGACATCCAAAATTTATTTATACAAAAATAATTTTTCATACTATTTCCAATAACTGTATATTTTGGGGGGTCCTATATATATTCTCTTAAATTCAATAACCATTTTTCTTTGATCCTTCTATGTTGCCTAATTTTCTACTAATTCAGGAAACTATTTGTGCCAGGATATAACAGGGAAAATCAGAATGACAAACTTCAAATATTAAACTTTTGGAGTCACCAGGAGAGAAAGAAATGTACGTTTATTCAATTCTACAGCAGTCAAATATGAAACCAATTCACATTTGTTCATCCTACTCTCAAAATCCTTACTACAATATATATTATAGATTTTTCAATGAAATTTAAAAAAAAGTTATTTTCTGTTGCCATCAAAATAAATTACAATATTTATGGCCAGTTAAAATTATGAATGCATTGTTGTGATATATTTCTTCCATACAAATTTGGAAAAAAATAAAGAATCTAAAAGCATTTCTTTATAAATAATGAGCTCCTAATTCTTATAAATAAAATATATTAACATAAATATAATGTTATTTTACTTTCATCAATATTTCTAAAGTATTTCTACATAAATTTATTAGACTTTGGCTCGAGTATCAAGTTTTTAGTTTTTAAAACACTTAATCTCAAATTAAAATTTGGAGTTCCTTAAGAGAATGGACTAGGGAGATAAAAAAAAAATTACTTACCTTTATTTAGACATCACTATTCACCAAGGTTTTGACATTTTAAAGTAAACATTTTTGCTTTATGTCTGCTTTGGCACTGGTATTAAACTTAACAAGGATGAATAATTTTGATTACCAAGTCTCATCATACTGAACTTTTAAAATATTTTAACCGTTTTCAAAATCCCAATGTTATAAACACCAGAAGCTAAATAAGGTTGAGATATACATATAACAGAAAGAAAATAAAAATATTACTACTGATACTTTAAATGAAAAAATAATAAATTTTGTGGTATATTTTTGGCAAAAATTGATTCGTGAATTTATGAGATCTCTTCAGGAGCTAATAAATTTTTGAAATTTTCATATATTTTCTAGTCGTTTTTTGTAATCAAAAGTAAATTACGTCTTCACCACTATTTTTTAGAAATGATCTAATAGCAAATAGGTATATTATTAGATTTGTAATAAATTTAATTTATATAGGAGAAAAAAAAAAAAAAAAAAAACTAACTCACTTTGGCAAGTAGTAAAGAATTCTGTTAATTACTCACCATTGTAGGTCATTTTCATAATTAAAGACATCAACATAATAAAATGGCATTATCAAAAAATGAAAAATTATTTCTTTTTTCTCCAGTATTTTTTTTTTTAACAACTTTTCTTATACAAAATATCTGGGGCATTGGGAAGATCTTAAACTTATGACAGCCAAAATCTAATAAATTACAAATAAAAATGAACTGTAAATTTGTATATTTGTTTAAAAAAAATATCAGAAACATTCATTCATTGTAAAATGAATAATTGTCCAAGATTAGATTTCATATAATTTATTAAGATAAGTGATTAAAGCATCAAGTTCAATTAACATTAAATAACGTATATGTAATATTTTGTATAGTAGAAATATGAAATGAAATAAAAACTGCTTCATCCCAAATTTCAAAGTCAAAAGCGCATCAAAATAAATCATACTGCGAAGGCAACTAAGTCCAATTTAAACAAAATGCTTATAAATTACAAACAAATTCAAATTGTGTCTGACATGCTGAAAGCAACTAATTTCAAACAGGATAAAATTTACTGAACTAAATAAAAAAGCTCATGCTCATATCTATAACAAGATCTCCTGAACCACAGAAACTATATTACTTCACTACAAATATTCTGAGTCATTTTTACGTTTTTCTTATATTTATACTAATTAAACAAATAGATATATTTTTTATTATTTTTATTTGCCAAGATATTTTCATGAACTAATGGTGGAAGTCAAGATTTTTAATTTAACCACCGACGTGAAGTAATGTATTGATATTACTTTGCCGATAAAAAAGTGGTTCAATCGATGGTGTTTCCAATCAGAAAAAAAGCATGAAGACAGAGAATAAAGAAAAATGTATAAATTAAACTATAAACTAACTCATATTTATTTTTTAAAAAAATATATGTAATAAAAATAATAACTCACATAACAGAAGTGGTAAAGAGTATAGGAAAAAGTCTCGTGCTATTTTTTTAGACTCCATTCTCCTCTCCACCGACTTTGACACACTGAGACAAACAGACGAACATGCACAAGAACTTGACTCTCATATTAGTGCATCTTTTGTGTTTTTTTTTTTTTGTTTTTTTTTTTAAAAAAAAAAAAGCTTATTGGCTAATAAAAAAAAATATGCTGCATGCAATTTAATTTTGAATAAATTGTTTAAAAAATATTAATATTAATTAAATTCATATGTCAACAATACAATGTGATATTTCAAACATAAAAAAAAAAAAAATGTATATAATATAAAAACACATTTAGAAAAGCAGTTGCATGCAGTGTGTGAAATGTGTATGGTGTTTTCAGCCCCACTTTCTCCCAAGACATTCCTAACCAATTTTTACATTTCGTGTCAACATTAAGTGTGTGTTTTGTCATATATTGAAGGAAACACTTAAAAGATCTTTTAATCTTTTCTTTAAACTTCTCAAAGTCGGATGTAAGATGAATAAGCAAGAAGCAAACTATTTTTTTTTACTAGGAATTATCATACGTAAACATTAATTTAAAGAGTAACTGCTAAACTGTCCACGTTGCGAGCAAATACATAAATAAATATAGCAAAATGTTAAAATTGTGAGATGAAAAGTTGTCACAAGCCATCAAAGCTCTCAAAATTCAAGACCATAAACGGACAATTATAAAAATTTTAAATATAAAATCAACACTAATTATGCTGATGGTTTACTATTATATTCAGTAACTGAACGACCATTGTGGTTGGAGAATGTTTCAACTGGCAGTGGTAGAAATATCAAAACCAGTAACTGTGGTCTCCAATAATAAGTAAAGACTTCATTTTGTAGGAATCTCCAATCCTCTAGGTCAGAAGTCTTCACATTAGGCGTAAAGGCGCAAAATCCGGCCCACCAGTGCTGTGTTAGATTTAAGGGGTTATGCCATCTTGTAATTATCCAAGAAAATCAAGTTTTTTTTAGACTTATCCTAATTGTTGCTCCTTCATTCTTAAATTAGAATAGAAACAGTTAATGTTTCAAACAACATTGTTCAAACAGGTGTACAAGGCATCTCGAGATCTATTCAACCTTTGTTTTTATGTACACCTCAATAGCTCACAAGGCTAAAAAAATCATTCAAGTACCCTCTAGTGACTGAGAGGAATACTAGAAGTGTCCTAGGGTAAGACTAGATAGCTCTAAAGTCGAGAAACGAGAATAGAAAGAATGTGAGAGATATGAGGAGCTGCTGGACAAGTGAACGGTACACAGGTCCCAGTCACTTTCGACTGCTGGAGCAGTCAACGGTGGAGAAAGGGATAACTGATGAAGTCGGGGTATCACTGCTAATTAAAATAATTAAATATTATAGTATTTAGCTAAGATTCTTTCAATATTCACATTAGTTTGGTTAATAAAAAAATGTTCATTTTATAGTTGTAAGAGTAAGGTAGCAGTGTAAACAAAAAAAGCTGAACTTCTTTAACCTCCTTGGAATACATTTATATTTCTGTTAGAAATTATTTATTTCATTTTTCTGCCCTTACTCAAGAAGAGAAATTGTTTGGTGAGTTTTGTTTACACTTGTAATTTTATATCTTTCCATGAGTCAATTACGTTCCATGTGTTATTAAAATTGTCCTTCATTGCCTGTGACTTTTCGTAATTTTTGTTAAATATTTCGAAGACTATTGATGAATTATGTTATGGGAAAAGTCAATCAAAAGCTTAAAAGTCATATCCTACAACAGACGTCAGCAGTTACAATTGTGATATGTTTGATATTTTCTAATTAAGAAGTGTTGGTTTTAAAAAACGTCCTATTCTAATGTTCTAATATTATTGCAGTGTATATAATATATTATTGAATTTCTTCTGGTTTCATGGTCAACCAAATATTTACTCCGTCATTACATCCAGATTTATCAGGTGGTGAAAGGTCCTTGTCTTCTAAAGAAAATTCAAGAATCTTCTGGCTGTAATGCTGGAGAAAATTTGTTGTTTACAAAGCCAAACCGCTGGCAAGAAAAGCCACCAGGACAGAAGAAATGAAATAAAAAGTGAAAGGAATTAAAAAAAAAAAAAAAAAAATACTGAAACGTTACGTAGTCTGCATTAGAGTAAAGAGGACTCTACTTTGATATAAGCAGTGGGACATCATAAAACAGAGGATCCATTGATATTTCCAGTGGTTGTAATTTGTCTTGGCAAAAACAATTTTGATTAATCTTGGCTATTCAAAACTCCTGAATACTTGTGATGTTTCTTTTAGAAGTTCACTTTGACCACCAGTGCGGGGGGGGGGGGGGGGACATGGACAAATTAAAATTTTTACAATAACATATCACACACTGGCAAGAACAATGTTATACCTCAAAATTTATAAATTTGGCGCACCTATAAAATAAATAATCTCCTTTCAAAGAAGAATAATATTCTTATAATCCTGCCAGAAGTGCTAGTGGCAGCCCCAACTCAAAAAGTAATTTTTAAAATGAAATACTTTAGATACAGGAATGGTATTTTGATGAGATTCTGTATGAACTGAAATGACTTTATCAGAGTTATCACAAAGAATGAACATTACTCAAAACATAGGTAGATGATTATTTTATTTAAAGCAATTCTGAATCTTATAATTGCCTTTCTTGAAAGTTCAGAAAGTAGAGTTGTGACAGTGTTATTGAGAATGTGCGATGTGACAATTTTCTGGAGTTACAATAAAATACACTTAAAACTTAAGTTTCTTCTATACATATTTAAAATGAAGTTATTTTATTTAATTATAATGGACGTTAAATTTAAATTATTCCATTTCAAGGCAATTCGATTTTCTCAAAACGATGTTTTCAAATCGGGCGATACTCTAGGGCCTTCAATGTTCACCCAATCAACTTCAAATTTTAGCTGCAGCTTCCTAATGATATTTTCTAGTACAATATGTAGGATTTTTTTTTATTCATTCAAATATAACGATTTTATGGCAAATTTTCGACGGATGTTTTAATAAAAAATGAAGAATTGTTCACAATTTTTGAATTAATTAATATTTCCTAAAAATCCTACGGACTTTACTACATTTTACTTTCTTCTTTGAAAATAATTTTATTTTTTTGTTCTAGATTAAAAATTGCCTGCAGACTATCGCCAGTGAAAAAAGAGGGTTTCTGTTCGTCAGACGCAGTGCCGCCACTTTGTTTTTGAAGAATTAAAACTTTTTTTTTTTAATACTTTGACATCCCATATAAAACTTATAAAGAGTTGAAAAGGGGGCGAGGTTAGCTCAGTAGTAGAACACTGGACAAATAAGTTGGAGGACCTGAGTTCAAATCCCGAGCAAGCACTAAAGATTTTTTCTTCTTGTGTCTTCGTTCATGGGTTGAATTCGGCCTCCCTGACCGTCCCTAGGCCAACCCAGCCTTTAATAAAATTATCAATGGGTACCTTGGGTGCTAGTAGTCTAGCAGTCGAAGCAGCCAAGGGGAAAATCAGGCGGCCGGAGCATAGTATTGACCACACTATCTCCCTAGTGTGCCGTATGGTCATGAATCAGATACCTCTATAGTATCTGTCCCTCAGGGCCTTTGTGGCCTGTTACGAGACTGATTTTTTTTTCTGAAAGAATTGAAAAATGTTGATTTATTTGTTATTCATAAATTGGAGAAAATGGCTTTGATTTTGATCACACAAGGTAGTTATTATCCCTGAACTTTAAATTTGATTAATATTAACGTGTTATAAAAGAATATTTTATAGCATTAACTAAATTGATGTATACACAAATTGTGAAGGTTCTAATAGTCCAAGCTGGTAACGCACATTTCATGAAGTTTTTTATGCACCTTGAAATTTTGCTAACATGCATCTCTTGGGTAGATATGAATTAAATATGTGTTGTTTACAATTATCGTAGAACACCAGGTACTGCGCAAAACAATATAGTTGGCCCAAGAAAAGTAGTTTATTCAGAAGCCAACAAACTTAAATGTAAAATTAAGGCAATTTTATAATGAATAATGTAGTAACATGTAAAAAAAAAAAAAAAAAAAAAAACCAAAGTGTTTTAAAAAAAATATTAAATGACATCATTAATGATGCGATTTAAAAAGCATCTTCAATAAGCATAATTAAAAATAATTACAAAAGGACAGACACTTTTTGTGGGGTTTAATTATCAGCAAACATGAAAATAAAGCCTATGATAGACTGCAATACACTGCGTGTAACCGTAAGAGTGAGTGAGGGCACCGACCATAGGTTCTTGGTCTGGTGATCCTGTACAGCTGTACATTTTCAGTCTATCATAGGCAACATTTATTCTTATGTTTCGTGATAATTAAATCCCACAAAAAGTGTCTGCCCTTTTGTAATAATTTCCAATTATATTTATTGAATACGCTGTTTAAACCGCAGCTTGAATAAAGCACTTCATTTAATATTAAAAAAAAAATGTTTTTTTTTTTATTTTTTACGTGTTAACCCCCTTATAAGTGTCTCCCTTATTTATTATTCATTGTAAAATTGCCTTAATTTTACATTAAAGATTGTTGGCTTCTGAATAAAACACTTTTCTTGGGTCAACCATATTGTTTTGCACTTTTACCCTTTGCACAGTACCTAGTGTTCCACGGTAAGTCTAGCCAACACATATTTACCTTCATATCTACCCAAGAGATGCACTATAGCAAACTTTCAAGGCGCATAAAACACTGTGACATGAAACGTGTTTTACCAGCTCTCCGACTATAATGGCCTCTAAAGAGCTGGCATTGAGGCCATGAATCATGTAAGGCATTTATAAAATAAAGTAGTACAAGAAAAAGGAAAGTAAGTAATATTTTATAATGGCCTACACCATATACATTCAAAAATTGAATGTACTTAATTGGGGGCACAAATAGCCTGGATGCAGGTACTCCATAAATTGAGTCAGAAAATACTGCAGATTAGTGCTTACTGCAAATACTTTTACTTAAAATGCATCAAGCTATGTTACATATACTTAAGCTGTACAATTATCATTAAAATGTATGAAAACATTCCTTTTGCTTTTAAAACTATAACACAGTAAATATCTCGCAATCATATTATAATGAGAGAAGCAGCCTTAAACCACAATATTACCTCTATCACAATAATTAAATAATTTATAAAATAAGATTGAAAAAAAAAAAATCAAATTGGGCACTGTAGAGGAAAAACAAATTTAAAATATAGCAAACTCTTAATTCAAACTAGGGTGAAAATCTTCAAATGCAAATACATCAGAGAGCACATCAACATTCAAAGGGATTGCCAGTAATCTGAAAAGTGTCTTGGCAGAAAATTAAGACTGAAAGAAAAGATGAAGAGTAAAGAGAAAAATTCTTTAAACATACTCTGCAGCTTGAAGGACACTGAATAACAATCGACGGAAAGATATGCTGAATGCAAATATGGCAGAAAATAGCTAGGAGGTTGAGGGGAGGAAGGGTCACTTCAACCAAAGAGAGAGAAAAGGGTAAAATGCAAGTTAGGGTATTGCAAACATTAAATATATAAATATATATATATATATATATATATATATATATATATATATAAAACAATGATATCCAACAATTAACATGTAGTTCATATGGTATGATGATACTTCATCCAAAACAAATAGTCAAAAATAAAATTATCAATTTAATATTATCTGTGATGTATGCAGCGTTATTTGTGGAGTTCTCGATTTCGTAGAAGGTAGAAAAATAATGTCTCTCCACTGTTTTTCAAAGTATTTATTAGCAAAAGCTTTTCGAGAACATGGTTCTCATCGTCAGTGCATCTATTACTCCACCGGTAGTACTGCTAACAGCCTCTCCGAACATAAATTATCCTTGTATTCCTATACAGTTACATATTATCCTTGTATTCCTTCGGATTCTCCACACCAATATTATCTTAGTCAGAGAGCTGGTAACATATGTTTATTTTTAAATTTGCTAATAATTAAATGCCACTAAAAGTGTCTGCCCTTTTGTAATTATTTTCAATCATGTTTATTGAAGATGCTGTTTAAACCGCAGCTTGAACAAAGCACTCCATTTAATATTAAAAAAAAAAACTTTTTTTGTTGTTGTTTTTTTACATGTTAACCCCCTTAAAAGTGTCTGCCTTATTTATTATTCATTGTAAAATTGCCTTAATTTTACATTAAAGATTGTTGGTTTCTGAATAAAACACTTTTCTTGGGCCAACCATATTGTTTTGCACCTTTCCCCTATGTGCAGTACCCAGTGTTCCACAAGTCTAGCCAACACATATTTACCTTCTTATCTCCCCAAGAGATGCACTATAGCAAAATTTCAAGGTGCTTAAAACACTTCATGAAACTTGTGTTACCAGCTCTTGGACTATCTTATGTCTCATGGCGCGGTGGGGTCAATAAAAAATTATACACGGATTGATTTTTCAAATACATTTGGATTCATTAGATTTAAGGTGTGTCAACCTTTAAGGTCATTAGCATCAATACTTTATTCAAATAATTTCAACCTACATGTTTTGAGGCCATAATTTACCAATTCAGTAGCCATTCCCACCTATAGAATTGTTTAAATCCATAAATTATCGTCAGGAATCATGTAGTATGCACAGACATTTCTGGTCAATGTTTGTAGAAAAAAAATGTAAAATGCTAGAAAAGTGTGGAAACCTATGCTAAAATTCTATACTAATTATAAATGGTTGTCAAAATTTAAATTAAATACATATGATAACATAAAAAAAGTACTGAGACACAAGGAGCCCGTTTCCACTTAATGGGTTGGCTTATATTCTTTGTCAATGTGTTAAAAATAGTTTGTTACCAGTAGTTTTGCAATGATTATTACAATACATGCAGCAATATATATTATTCAGCTCTATCATTGCCACAATCATAAGAAGACTTTTAATCACACATTGTAGTTTCTGTGAGGGGAGACTGCAAGTGTTCAGAATTCTAGCTGGGCATTTTAAACATAATTTCTGATGACTAGAAGACTCGAAGCAAGCGAATTAAAGTTTTGTATCACTTCATGAAATTTAGAACTGTGAGGCACACATCTAGTATAAATAGTCATCGTAGCTCTGGGGTGTTAAATTGGATCGCTCGGCTTCATCTCTTAGGTGAGCACTGCGGCCATAAAGTTTCATAAAGTACAGCTCGTTGAAGTCTCACACGAGTTCAAGCTCCTTTGCGGAGCATGTGTTCCTTGATGATTTTAATTTGATCAAGCAAACAATGGACATTAGCCAATGTTTCTTCTTCTTATCTGTCTTGTTTTATAACAATGTTTAACTTATCCCTCATACAGGATGGTATTAAAAATACAAAAAAAAAAAAAAAAAATAAAAAAAAATTATAAAAACTTAATTAGGTTTATAAAATAATAAGAAAGAAGTTCTCATTATTTATATATAAGTCCAGAAAATTCAAGCTAATAATTGCAGACCTGGCCGAAATCATTGGATCAGAATTTACTACCTCTTTAGAGAGAAATTGAATGAATTTCTAACGGTCACCTTCCACTTGCTGCTGAAAAACTTGCAGAACTTTCTATTTTGAAAAATATGCCAAAGGTCAAAACAATTAATAATATTTTTTAATGGACTTACCATGTTCCAATCACAATAAAACATTACACCTTTTAGTTTGAATGCAAACAGGTAGCCAAATAAATTGATAATTTTTGCTAATAATATTCTTTTATTTCTTGATGTGTTTCTACTGATTGTTGGGCTAATTTTCAGAGTAATCACATCTGTAAATAATAGTTTTGACAAAAAAAAAAAAAAAAAAAAAAAAAACTCAATTTAAACTCTTATTTAAGCCCTCCAGTGTGCATTTTTAGATTTTTGGGGTACGGTTTTTTAGATCTGGCTGTATAATACAACAATTGAGGTAGTAATTTCATTGATACCACTAACAGTTTAAAAAATATGTTCGAATGTGATTATCTTTTCAGACACAATCTGTTTGTGTACGCACACAAAAGTAGACAAACAAACCTAATGTTATTTTGTCGCAATTTATGCACAAAAAATAAATAAAATATTCAGCTGGATAATTTTGACTAGACAAATTAAACTTTTTAGACCAAGTTTCATTGCAATTGGTGCAGAGTAAGTTCATTAAAAATGTCAAAATAAAATATCTTATGAAACTTTTCGAGCTTTTATATTATGTCAAATGTGTTAAAAAAAAAAACCCCTTATTACATTTTATTAAAACCAGACCAGCCTGCACATTTTGGATGATTTCATATAGAGAATATTAAACCTTACTGAACCCCTGGTGTGTATAAACTTTCTGGCAGACACAAAGGAAATTTCAGTGAAGTATGCTGGCAGCAGTGAGCCTCTAGAATCTAGTTACTCACTGCTGCTAACATAATTCACTGAAACCCTCGTGTCTGCAGACACTTAATACACACCAGGGGTTAAATACATTAAATCAAATTCGAATAAGAAAAGAAAGGGTTAGTATGTTAATCAGCAAAATCAGTCCACAAGAAGTGGGAAGTAACCACAAATTATAAATGTGCTCCTAGTCACTAAAAGTTTTATTTTCAAGAGACAAACAAATTCAGCAAAGTCAGACCAGTGAAAGCAGGGGTTTATATGAAACCAAAATTTAAAAGCACTCCTTGAGGTCAAATTTTGAATGCTAATGAAAAATATGAATTTCCAAAATCAGGCTACTGGAAATGAGTAGAACCACAAAACTCAAATTCTTAAAATCATTCAAATTCAATTTTAAACAACACAGCTGACTCATTTTTTTCTGTTTAAACTAATTAAGTGAATTGGTCATCAGTGTTGGGCCTAATCGTAATTACGATTATAATCACAGGCTTTCGAGGTTTGATTCCGATCACAATCATAATCAAAGACTCCCGAGATGTAATTACACTCGTTAGCACATTTTTCTGTGATTATGACTGTAATCAATACTTCAAATGTAACAAAAAAAAAAAATTGTTTCTCATTTTATGAATCCTGTTTTACTGGTTAATACATTCCCCACTATAAGCAATTACAAAAATGACAAGCAATAGAAAACTAAGGGAAACAGACAAAAAAGAACTGTAAAAATAAATGAACCCAAAAACTTCAAAGCGAATGTTCAAACAGTTTTAGAGTTTTTTAAAGAAGATATACGAAAATCCTAAAATTACTCATGTCTGTTAATGTTTGTTTTTTTCTTTTTTAAATACTTCCTTACCTCCAAATGTAACCAAAATTTAAATATCTTAGTTTCAATGAGTTTCAAACATGCAGAAAATATTTCAACAGAAACGTGTTTGAAAAACTAATTTTATCCACTTTTCTCGAAAACAGTTACAGCTATGAAAATGGTTTCATTTGTTTCCCTACATAAATAATGTAGCTGGAAGTCTACAAACGAAAAGCAATAAGCACAACAATATTGTTCGCACAAATTTTGTAGGCGGATTCTGCTGGTTAACGAAATTGATCTTTTAAATTAGACAAAGCATTATTTTACCAAATTTCGCATTATTTTACCAAAATCAGACAATTTTTGAGCCTGTGAGAGAGTGAACTACAAATGTGATGACAAGAAGTCTGTTATTTTGACTAAAAATAACTTATTTTATTTTTATAAATTAGAATGTCCAACGAGTTTACTAAGTAGTCTACCTCTTTTCAAGTAGAATGATTCTAAATTATTTTATGTTCCAGATGCACAGATTCAAACTAAAACATTTTAAACACAACACACAGCTCAGCAGGAGGATTGGAAAGCAAATGACATTGTGATAATGAGAGTCATAGATCGAATCGTAGACTTTTTGATTTTGTCATCCGTTTGTATTATGATAAGGAGCCACTAATAGTATTCTAATTTATAAAAATGAAAGAAATTTGTGTTTACAGTCATAATTACAGAAAAATTAGTGATTATGGTTCTAATCATTGAAAAACAAGTTGTGTTAACAGTCGTAATCACCCCTTAGATAGATAGATAGATAGATATACTCAGGGCCCCTATCTTATTTTTGAGGGGAAAGCAACTCGACCTAAAAGATCTATTGTACCCCTGACACTCTGCTGGGTCACTTATAGCAGCCCTGCGTCCATGACAAACCCTCTGATCTTCTGAGGTGTGAGCTCAGAGTCTCTTCCTGGGTCAGTTATTCTAACAGATCCTAGGTACATAAAGCGCCTGCGTGAGAGTACTGTGCAATCACATATTATGTGTGCGGGTGTTTCCTCCTCTATCCCACATAACCTACATAGAGAGGTTGTAGCCAGGCCCATATTGTATAGATGTTTATTCATCTTAGCATGACCTGTGTAAAGAGCCACAGTCTCCTTCATAGCTTTCCTATGTAGGGACAGAAGCATCTTTGTTCGTTTCCTGTCAATTTGGTTTAGGAAACGCTTTGACTGTCTTTGCGTTTGGACTCTTTGCCAAATGCCTAGATGTTGTAGCCTCGCCCAGTCATCAATTATACCTTTTGCTAGGGTTAGCGATATTCCACAAGCTGGTTCTGGCCCACAAAAGGACTCCTTGGCCCCCTGTCTTGCCAGCTTATCAGCTTCCTCATTCCCGAGTATATCTGAGTGTCCTGGCACCCAGTGAAATTTGACCCGGTTACTGACAGCTAAACGATCTAACATCTTCCTGCATCATCCACAACCTTGGATTTAATGCAGGTGCTCTCGATGGCTGATATTGCTGCCTGGCTGTCAGAGTGTATATTGACCCTTGCACGAGAAATTCCGCTTCTCAGCAGCATCTCCGTGCAGGTCCTTATGCCAATGACTTCTGCCTGGAAGACCGTAGGATGTTTCCCCAACGGGATTGATATCCTCAATTCTTTTCTGCTTGCCACCCATATTCCGGCTCCGACTCCTTTCAGGGTCTTGGAGCCGTCGGTGAAGCAGTGAATTTCCCCAACCGGGAGATTAGACTGCCAGGTTCGGGCAGTATTTCTGTCTGCTTTGATTACCTCGAACCTCTTGTCCAGTCTAAAGATGGGTAACATGTAGTCCGAAGGCATTTGTAGCATACACAGTCCATCATTTCCTGCGAGGATTTGCTTAAAACTTCCACAGGGTATCATGCTTGAAAGATTCTGCGCTTGGAGCTTATATGCAGAAATTCTGGCCAACCTCTCCACTTCTAAGTGCAGAGGCCGCAGATCTAGTAATACCTCCATCGCCCTGGTGGGTGTGGTTTTCATGGCTCCAGTGACTAGTAAGCAACCTAGCCTCTGTATTTTATCCAATTCTTTTTTGTAAAGTTCCACTTTACACCTATGCCACCATACCAGCGCCGCATAGGTGATTGTGGGTCTTACCACCATGGTGTATATCCAGTGCGCCACCGATGGCCTGATCCCCCAGGACCTCCCAACCTCGCCCCGGCAGGACCAGAGCACCCGTTTGGCCTTTTGACAGACATACATTATGTGTTCATTCCACTTGAGTTTTGAGTCTAATATCACTCCCAAGTGTTTGACTTTCTTGACAAAAGGTATCCTTGACCCAGAAATGACTGGTTCTAGGAGACCGTCAAGTTTCCTCTTGTTCGTGAAGGGGACTATCGCCATTTTGGACGGATTAATTTTAAGTCCCCTTCTATCACACCACTGCGTGGATCTACGCAGTGCTGCACCAAGTAACTCTGATATAACATTCAGGAATTTACCACTAATCAGGATCACTATGTCATCAGCATAAGCCTGCGCATAAAAACCATGGCCCTGTAGATCGGCAAGTAATGAGTCTATCACTTGACTCCACAATAGGGGTGAAAGTACACCCCCCTGCGGACATCCAGCAACAGGTCTCACTCTTACCGTGGATCCCCCTAGGGATGATTCCAGGACTCTAGAGTCCAGGAATGTTTCCATCCAGGCCTCGAGAGCCCCGTGTAACCCAAGCCCCTGTATCGATTCCACGATGGCCTGAGTTGAGGTCCTGTCAAAGGCGCCTTTAATGTCAATGAAGGCGCCAAGAGTGACCTCCCGCTGTTCGAGCGCTTTCTCTATCTGATTAGTGAGATGGTGTAACGCCAGTTCGCATGATCTCCCCTCTCTATATGCGAACTGGGGATTGTTAAGTGGGTTTGCCTTTAAGGCATTCCCGTGTATGTACCTAGCCACCAGTTTCTCCAGTGTCTTCAATAAAAAGGATGAGAGACAAATGGGTCTGAAGGCTTTAGGGTCACCCCTTTAATTTATGATTACAACCACAATCGTAATCACATCTCAAAAGCCTGTGATTATAATTGTAATCGTTATCACACCTCGAAAGCCTGTGATTATAATCATAATTGTAATTATGATTATGATTAAGCCACAATTTACACAAACTACTATGGCTAAGGGACAGATTTTTTCTTTTAGGATATAATGTTCTATTACAAAAAAGTTTGGTGTGAGCTTCACATGAATAGAAGATAGTGACATTTCTCTTCTGAGCTTTTCCAAATATTCAGATAATTTATATAAATTTTTGCATTCCCTTTTTGATAAGACAGATTTTTTTGGGGACAGGTTATCTGTAGGTTACCACCCTTTTTAGCTAGGATATTAGTGATACCTTCTTCTTTTTTCAAAAGGGAACCACCCTCCCTATGGAGAATTGAACCCAGAACCCTATCCATGAAGTGTTCTTGCTTTAACAAAAACAGTTCCCTGGACTCCAATTATAGATTAAGATAAAGCAGTTTCTGTGTTCACATTTCAGCTATAGAAAATGCATATAAGAATTATTTCAACAATTTAACATGATTGAATCCTAGTTGAAAAATGGCTAAATTTTAGTCACTTGGATTTATTCACAGCTTAAAACAATATTTTCTCAGGCTGAAATTTCTATCAAACCTTCTTACTTCTCCTTAGCTTCTTGGATTACCTTTTAACCTTCATGATTTTCTTCATTTTCAGAAAACTTCAAACTGAAAGAAATCTACTTAATCTGTATTATATATGTTAGTACACTAAAGACTGTAGGCTAAAAAAAAAATATGAATTTTCTAGACTTGCTGTAACACACAAAACAACATCATAACTTCGTGCAAACAGATAAAACGTAGAGCATGCTAATCATTTAACTGGAAGTTGTTGCCTTCTTGGACACAAATGTGATTCCTGCTGTACTCTTATTTCGCTGCTTTACCTTGAATGCTTTTTGTCTCACATCGATAAAACAAAAAGTCCGTCACACAGAAGCTACATAACTAAGCAAATTATTCAGCAAGGAGGTTAATTTACACTGCATTGCTCAAGAATGTACTAAAATAACCTATTTATTTAAATACAAAATAAAAATAAAGAGTTTTGCTTCTTAATATTTCTTGTAAAGAGCTGACTCTAATTACACTCCTATGCATGAAAATCAGGCTGACAC
The DNA here is from genome assembly GCA_946811695.1 of Gonocerus acuteangulatus. NCBI lineage: Eukaryota > Metazoa > Arthropoda > Insecta > Hemiptera > Coreidae > Gonocerus > Gonocerus acuteangulatus. The sequence continues at coordinate 60,104,725 of OX328130.1, forward strand.
CATTCCAGTTCTTATGTAAAATGATCTCCTGAATCCGAATATGACATGACCCATTTTGTCCCATTAGCCACAGTTTTCTCGGAACGCCTCCATTATTTTTATCACTATTTGGTAACATATTAATGGCCATGAATTTCATTTGGGGGGGGGGGATTTAACCGTTAAATACCTTCTGAGGGGCTGCAGAAGTGAAAAGTTCTAAAACATATATAATTTGTAACAAGGGTGGAGTGGAGAAAAAACTCAGAAAAATCGATCATTTTCATTGTTTTTTTTCTTCTTAATTTATGGGGGTAAATCTTACACTGCCCCCTTACTACAAATTACATATGTTTTAGACCTTTTTACCTCTGTAGCCCCACAAAACGTATTTAACTGTTATATTATCCCCCCTCAAAATCAAATTCATGGCCATTAATATAAATTACCAAACAGTAATATTGCAAGAAGGCAAAAATAACGGCTGAGAAGGGCACATAAATAATTTGGTTCAAGAGTAATCTCCCATTCGTAATGGACTGATTATGTTTATTTCGACAACACATGTATCTCTTCAGTTGAGCATGATGCATAAAGAGTTTATTTTTTTGCAATATAATGGAAGATCTATTACTAAGGGCATAATATAAATAATTTGGGTCCATAGTAAACTGCTTTTCCATATTTAGCTAGTTCAATTGTTTGTCATAGGTATACTATATACCGGGGCGTGGTTAGCTCAGTGGTAGAGCACTGGACTCATATGCTGGAGGACCTGAGTTCAAATCCCAACAAAGCACTTAAGATTTTTTCTTGTAGTGTCTTTGTTCATGGGTTGAATTCGGCCTCCCTGACCGTCCCTAGGCCAACCCATCCTTTAATTAATTTATTAATGGGTACCTTGGTGCTAATGACTCTAGCAGGCGAAGCAGCAAGGGGAAAATCAGGCGGCCGGAGCATAGTACTGACCACTCTATCTCCCTAGTGTGCCGTATGGTCATGAATCAGATACCTCTACAGTATCTGCCCCTCAGGGCCCTTGTGGCCTGTTACGGGACTGATTTTTTTTTTTTTTATACTACATACCAAGTTTTGAGGTGAAAAAAAAAACAAAAATTGTGACTGCTATCGTTTTAATAGACTCACACGCAAACACACACGCAAACACACACACACACACACACACACACACACACACACACACACACACATACATATATATATATATATATATATATATATATATATATATATATTTTTTCCTCTTCTTTTAATAAGGTCTTATAGGACACAAAATTGCTAGAAAACATCTTTTAAACCATTTTATTCATGTCGACTAGTTTCTGGCAACTAGGCCTCTCATCACATTTCAATTACCAATGAGCTTATATATCCATGATAAAAAATTAAATCATAAATTCAGTAGAGGATGCACTGGTGCCACGCGATTTTTCATAAAGTTTACCGTAACATTATATTACCATTAATATCACCTTTCATAAAAATTGTCAAAAGTAAATTATAAATAAATATTCCAAAAAATCAGAAGGACGTATGAGTCAGTAATGCAATATATATTACATTATCTAGAAAGTTTGTAGAGATTTTAAAAATTTATTTTACCTTAAATCTTTCAACTTATAATGAATACGAAGGCTATTTTTGTTTATATAATTTTAATCCAGTTAATACACAGACGATTCAAGGAATAAAAGTAAAAATAGACTTTGTATTCATTGAAAGTAAAAAATAATTAAGATAAATCCATATCGTTGATACAAATGCAAGGTATCAAATGTGTAAATCACCACTTAATAGACTGAAAAAACTTTTATTCATTACTTTGCTTATGGATAGTCAAAGTCAAATACTTTGCTTATGGATAGTCAAACATTCACGATACTTTGCATTTGTATGGACAATATTTCTACAAACTTTCCGGACAAATCAATTGTTTGCTGGTATACTCTCTAATGAAGTCAAGTATTTTTCTATAGTCTTTCCTATTTTATTTTAAGTGGATTGAAATATTACAAATTTCGTAGATGCAGTGTTCAAACAATATTGCAAAACTTGTAAGCAAAAAAACAAACAAAAAAAAAAACACAAAAACAAGTGGCATTGACGAATCTTCCCTGATGCAAGTTCAAAAGAGAGCTACTCAATATAAAACGCACTTTCAGCTCAAAATGCACCAAAAGGAGACTTGCGGAGGAAAATGCCACTAATTAATGAACTACTAAATCTAGTCTAATATAATAATTTATTATGACTCCACAACCAATCACTATAAAACATTAGACCTAAAAGATGAATCACAATTTAATAGCACAGAGTTTGAATAATTTCAACGCTAATTCAGTAAATTGTGCAAACTGTATTATCTAAGTCAAGATCTTGTTGTCTTGTAAGTGCTCTAAACAAGTCTTATCAATAAAGTAAGGTATTTAAAGCAAATCTCAAGGGAAAAATATGTTAAAGAACAGGAAGTTTAAAAGAAACAAAAATGTAAAATTAAAATTGTTCAGAGACTATCATAATTTCTATAGTCCCTAAATGAATAGGAGAAAGTCAAATGCAAAACACTGCTGTAAAAATGGGCAAAAAAAAAGTTTGACATAACCTGGACTTGATTTCACATTTTTGTTTGTTTAGAGGAACACAGCTAAATTTGCTTCATAAATGAAATGTTTTTGATACATTTTGTTCTTGTAGCATGGCATCACCATAATGCATGAATGAAGATAATAACAGTAATTATAAAAAAATAACATTCACAGTTAACATTCAAACATCCACCGAGGGCAGGAATCTCAAAAGATTTAAAAAAAAAAAAAAATTAAAATTAGTAAACGCCGATTCGAAAAAAAAAAAAAAAAAATCTGAACATTCACGATCCTGATGAGACAGAACACATATACAGAATGCGGGAAAGGGCAACCATGCAGTGGATTGCTTTGCTAAAGTCTCATTTCTACATGCCCAGGGGGTTTTGGAGCGAAGTTCCATACCTTATCAACTAAATAGTTTTTCTAAGAGGTGTTTTTATATAATTATTTTTGAAACATCTATTTAAAAGCTTAATACTTACAATAAACAATGAAATTTTCATTTAATAAAGTTTAATATCATTTTAAAGTCTTGCAACCTTCAACATATAAAATCAAAATTATGAATACATACCTACTGTTATAAAATTTGAAAAAATCAAGTCCTACGATGAATCTGATTAAGTAAGGTACTTTAATATTTACATTTGTGAAGTTATTTATTGTTTATGTTGAAACCTCAGATGTACATATTGACAGTTTTATTTCTTGAGAATTCAATATATTTTGATCTGAATTGGGGCCCCACTCCCAAAAGCCCACTCCTAATGAACCTATTTCGCTTATATTCAAAATATTTCATTCATTAGTCCCATGTTATACAGAGAGTTTTGTTGCAAGAGACCAAATTTTATGGCCAGTAGAGTACATTAAAAAATTATTTAGAGTGAGGGTTTGGATAAACTTTCACTCCGAATGGGCCGATTTGGTCTATATTTGGAATATGGGTGCTGGGGGATAGAAAAATAGTTTTTTTTGTTGTGGAGAAAATAGACCAATAGACCAGGCTGGGATTTACGGCACAAATCTTCCATTTTCAAAAAGTACCCTTCATGATCGTTTAAAGAAGCTTGGGTACGTAAGTTGCTATGATGTCTGGGTACCCCATGAACTGAGTGTAACCTGACTGCTCGCCTTTCCGCTTGCGATTCTTTGTTGAAGCGGAACAAAGAAGTGCCATTTTTGAAAAAAATCATCACAGGAGATGAAAAGTGGATCCTTTACACCAATGTAGTGCGCAAGCGATCATGGAGTCTGCCTGGCGAGGAACCCCAGACGACCGCATCCAAAAAAAATTATGCTGTCTATCTGGTGGGACTTTCGAGGCATTGTCTACTACCACCTGGTAGAACAATAACAGCAGAGGTCTACTGTGCCCAACTGGCAAATTTGAAGACAGCTCTAGAAGAAAAGCGTCCCGGTTTGGTTAATCGGAAGGGGGTCGTTTTTCATCATGATAATGTCAGACCTCATGTTTCCTTGTCGGTTCGCTGCCTGCTGATGGAATATGGTTGGGATGTTATGGTCCACCCACCATACTCTCCTGACCTCGCACCTTCAGATTTCCATTTGTTCCGGTCCCTCCAAAATTCTATTGGAGAAACAGAATTTAAGTCTGGAGAAGACATCAAATCCTTCTTGGACAACTTTTTAGCTTCTAAGCCGGCAAGCTTCTATGAGAGTAGGATTCTGCTGCTGCCTGAACGTTGGCAAAAGGTTGTCAATCAAAAAGGAAAATATATTTTGAAATGAATTTGTTTCATTACTTTACAATTATTTTTAATATTTGACCTTAAAAAAACCACAGGACTTTCCGGACGACCCAATATTAGCACAAGGATTTTATACTTTAGAGACTTCCTGATGGATATAAACTGAACAAATTGTTTGATAAACACGAAAACTTTTTATTTTTTAACCATTAATCCACGAGTTAATACTTTTTATAACCGTTTATAAACATCTGGCCAAAAATTTGATTAGTTGCCAAAATACATTAGTATTTATGTTGTTCTGTTAATCATACCACTCCTGAGAAGAGCCTTGAGGCCGAAGAAGTAACAAGTAGATTTCATGATCCTTGTTTTTATGACTGCTGCTATATTATTTTCAACAATTATATTACATCCAAGACATGTAAATTCATTGACTTGTTCAAATTTATATGAGCCAAATGTTTTCCTTGTTAAACTTCCTATCCCATTGTTGTGCAGTTGGTCTGGAAATATTGATTTTTAAGCCCAACCATCTTGTAACTTGGTCCAATGTTTGGAAAGCATCTGTAATGGTTCTTCCCACTAAATCCTAGTCATTTGCAAATCCAAAGAGCTGGATAGACTTATTGACGTTAGCTCTGCCAATTACCGACAATTATTCTTCCTACCTATTATGACGCCTATTATGGACTTCCAAGCTGCAAGAATATAAACTTTCTAAGCACCCGTGATAAAGTAGGGACCCATTGATACAAAAACTGATGACTGTCCGGCCACTGTAATGTCCTTTTGAAATAAATGAATGAAAACCAGTTTGATATGCAGACAACTAATAAAATCAATGAGATACTAACGGGATTTAATTGTTACCACCCACAGTTAAAATTCACGATTGAAACCAAATCAAACAACTCCCTGCCTTTCCTAGACTTTCTCCTTATAAGAATTTCTCATAAATTCTGGTCAAAAAAACTGTCAAAATGCACAACTATGGTTCGACATATAGTTGAAGATTAAAATAAAAAAAAAAAATTAACAACCTGTTTGTCATTTATGAACTGAAATGTGTATAACCTAATTTTTCTGTTTAAATTATTCGCTAAAGGATATGGAACAAAGGTTTTTGGATCGAATAAATAGTGAGATAGAGAGGCACACAACATGCTTCGTCATTTCTCAATGCATCATCATATAGTATCATCACTGGCAGGAAACACAGCCTGAGGCTAGCCTCAACACTCATCAAACTCATCGGCCACATACTAGTTGAGGTTAGGTCCACTTGAGAATATTTCCTTATAAAAAAACACTATTGCGCTTCCAAAAATTGAACAAACACATCAAAATCACTGGCACTTTAATTTTTATTTTTTTAATAATTATTTTTCCCGTAAATTATTGCACACTATTTACTAGTTTGAAATTATTTTTCTTCATTTTCATTAAAAGCCATAACATTAGTCTTCCATCCATCAAGATGAAATGCAAACATAAATTTAAATCTACTGTTTTAATCAATTTGATTTACTCTAATGGAGACAAAAAATTGTGTAATTATATACAACAGATTTTCAAATGCACAAATAAAAAATAATAGCAAAGAAGTAATAATAATAGTAAAAAGAGCAGATCAATATACGTAAATACAAAATCAAATTTTAAATTAAAGTATAATCATTTTCTTGGGAATTAAAAGTGCCAAATATTCCAATCTGACTTACATTTATGGATTTGTACTTTTATAAAATTTAAAAAAAAATAAATAAACAAAATAAAAAAGAATAGAAAAGAAAGCAATTACTATATTTTAAAAATGACTTTATCTACAAGATAGATAAGGTATCTAATATAAATTCCAAATACTCCAATTTTATCATTAAATGTATATAAAATATAAATAAGATAATTTGAATTATTTGATAAATAAAAGTAGCTATTATTATATAAATATAAAATTTTTATAAGAGCGAATCAAATAACTAATGCACATACTCAAGAGATCATGAGTTAGTTTAGCGTGAAAATAGGGTTAAGGAAAGATTTAATGTGAGTGATTAAAATAAAGCTAAGTAAACAAGCCATACTTTTTGTGCTTCAGTGAATACATATTTGTTGTATATATTAGAAATTCTAATAGATGTGATTTTCATAGATGTGAGAGGAAATGGGCGAAGGCGGGAAGCGGGTTTAGTGAGGAGATAATTCATCATGCTCGGAAATCGCGAACTTAACCTCAACTCTCAAGGATAGGGGATATTCATCGCAATAATACTCTCAAAATGAACAAAGACCTCAACACAAAAATTTAAAAGAGAGATGCCGAGACAAAGCGCCAAAAACATGTAAAACAATGAATCTTTATTAAATAATATTTAACATTTAATGCATATAAAAATTAACAAATAAAAATAAAAGCAGGCCGAAAGACTGTACAAATTAGACCAATTTCATCATATTAAAATTGAAACTAAGTAAATAAGTGTCTTCAAAAAATAAATTGAAACCAAAATAATAAGAGAATGAGAAATATAAAAGTATGTAAAGAAAGAAAGAGATAGAGATAGATAGAGAGAGAAGTGATTTTGAAATTTACTCGTGGCTTGAGACAGCTTCTCTGAAGTGCGAACTCCACCTCCATCCGAACTTGAAGTGGCAATATGACAAAAAATAAAGTTAATACATTTCGAGTGGTATGTGATGTCTGGTGAAAGGGGGGTTGTAGGCGTGTGTGTTTTTTGTGATTAAGGCCAATGGTGGAGGGAAACCGAGGCTCCGCTTACCTTCCCTGATGTTGGTGTTACTGGCGGTGTTTCGTCCAGGCTTGGTGATAACCTACTCTCTGGTAACCTTTGTTCTTGAACAGATGCCAGCCTAAAATAAGAAGTTCAACAGTTCCAGGTCTATATTATTATTTTTTTTTTAATATTAATACAAATGTTATTACTAGTAGTAATAATAGCCGTCATTGGAAGATGCCGGCCTACCCATATAGTGTGTAATACTCAATGTTGGGAATAATAATAATAATAATAAAGGTTGAATGAACTCCCAGAAGCCTTATTCATTGAGGTTATGTCAGAAAATATTCAAATACCTAACCTGTTTGGTAATTTAATTATGTTAAGTTGTCGATCTGCTTCTACCTCTTTGGAAAACGTCAATGTCTTAATCTTGATCAACAGCTTGGATGGCTTAGAAGTGGATTTAACTCTCAAGACTGCTTCATATAAGGAACACACGGAGAAGTCACTTGAGTCAATTAATTTATGAAGCATATGAGCTTCAAGTTGATGGTTCAACTTTTTAATATATTTTTGTTATACAGTCCACTAACGAACATTTAGTCTCATGTTGTTCCTAGCTCAGAACACTGTACCACTATGAAGCCAAATGAAATATTAGTGTTAATATTCCTAATGTAGACGAATTATTTACTAAAAAGTACGCTACATAGGGGTGTAGAGAACGAATTTGTTTCAAACTATTTTTCTTTTCCAATAATATGTTCAAACACTAATAATACACAGGATAGTAAACATTGTCAGTAACTGAATTTCAAAATATTTATTTTTTTAATAAAATTAACTTGTCATGTTTGAACCCGGATCCTCCCATTTCATACTTGGTATCATACCAATTATACCAACTGGCTTCATATTACAGCTTTGAAAGTATGGATGTATTGTAAATATAGCCCTTTCGGTTAGATGGAAAAGTTTAATTCTGGATGCGCGAAATTCTGAGGAAAATATTCCCGACGGTTCCATCATTTGCAAATTCCCATTTCAACGAACACCATGTTATGAAACTCAGTAAAAACTGATTGTGACTCAGAACAGAAACTGAGAGGTCAGGCAAGGAAGATAGTGTTCAATAGTTGGAATTCTTGAAGGTTTATCAGCTCAATATGTTACACTAAATTGATCGCTGAAAGTTTTTTTTACACCAATCGTTGGTTCAAATATCAAGGATGTTGAAGAATTGATATATTTAAATTTTTTTTAGGGAGAAATATTTGTAGGAGTTTAAATCTTACAGTGTGGGTGTAAAATTTTGATAGGTCATTTTTTTAATATGAGGTTATTGCTGTGTCATGGAGCTTTGAAAATGAAGCCTAATCCCAAAAAATGTTTTACCATAAAATGAGACAAGAGTGGAAATTGGTTTTCTGGCTGGGAATTGTATTTAACATATTTTCCTTATTTGTATAAACTTTTACAATTAAATGTGTAATTATGTATTAATGAATACTTTAATAATTATAATGTTTCTTATAATGTTTTCTTATACAATCACGCATGGAATATGCCTTTTGGCAAGAAAAATACAAAGAAAGACAACAAATTTTCTCTCCATAGGGATACTGTCCTAGGAAAACAGAGAGAAAAAATTGATCGCCTCTACTGCAAATCTACAACTAAGCCTTAGACATATAGAATTAATAAACAGAGAACTCAGGGAGCTTGTTGAAGAAAAAAATTCCTACTTCACCATATAAGATGCTTAGGACGGGTTGACAACTTGCAGACAGTGATGTGAAATACCCGGGTATTTATTCTTCAGGGTAAATACCCAGGGTATATACCCAGGATATATACCCAGGGTAAATACCCAATTTCATAAATACCCGGGTATTTAACTAAACCGATCTAAAGTAATCGAATATTGTAAAATGTGATGGATCTCGCCAGTTAGAGGTGTTGCAACACTGAGAAACTATTAAAACAATAATAAATTATAAAATAAAACCACTGAGAGGTTAATATCCGACTACCAATAAAACAAGTTGTTTGCCTAAATTTGATACTACTGTACTTCATTCACAAAAATGTCGCCTCAGCTAAAACTTTGGACTAGGATTATCTCAATTCCTCAAAACACAAATTAAGTTACCTATTCTTTGATCATTATCAAAGTTTGTTGTAGCCTAAGCCTAAGGTGTTTTTTTTTTTTTTTTATGAAACATTCTGTCATCAAGAAGCTATATTTTCATTTCTGGTGAGATTTCAGTTTCCTGTAACGTTGATATTACTGAATGAGCATAATTTCAAATAATATATGGATCACAAGCCACTTAAAATGGTTTTGAACTATTATAATAAACTATAAAGCCTGTTTTTGACACCTGATAAGTGTTTTGTTTTCTAACAGGTATAATTTATTAAATTTAAATAATTCCTTAATAATTGAATAGGCTTCATTAAAACATTTAAATTAATTAACCTTCTCCAATGTAAAAGTAATCATGACAATTCATAGATACGCATAAATTTGTAAATACCCATAAATACTCGGACCGACTTTTAACTTTCTTTAAAATATTACTTGGTTAATAGTAATGTTTATTTAGTTTTTATAATCAAATGAGTTAGTTTTAGTCATTCTTTGCACCAATAAATATTCAAAGAAGTTGTATCACGTCCAAAAACTGAAAATACCCACTTTTTGGGTATTTACCTTCCCTGAGGGTAAATACCCAATTTATATTTACCTACCCACTGGGTATTTACCCACCCCACATTACTGCTTGCAGACAATGTGCTAATGACCTCAACGTTGATGGGCCTTCATAAAATACACAAGTTGATAAGGGCAAGAAGGATCTTGTGTTTGCGTTAAATTTTTTGATTTCAGTACTTCCTGAGTGCTATACCAACTCATCCAATCCCAAAGACGTCCAAATATCTTTTAATTCCTTAAATTAAAATCCTCTGTTCACTCCCATATGGAGTGTTCCCTAGTGTGTGCGTTCACAATTCACTCTCATGGAAAATAGATCTCATTGGCCCATAAGAAAAAAATCAGACATTTCAGGTAAAAGGGATCTCTGTTGTTTTATCAAATTTGGCTCAAACTCATTCACAGGGATGAAACAATGTTCATAAGTTTTATAATCAAAAATTGAACTCTAATTTACAAGACTAACTATCCAGTTAATAATGCTTCCAAGATTGCAAGCCTATTGATGAGAAATAATGTACAAAACATGGAGACTGCAAGTCACTCTAGTGACAGGCTAAGGAGGCCAATAGAGACACAAGATCTTCCTTGATTAGAGAAGTGGAGGTTTTTGCACATTTCATTTTAGCATACAAGTGAATTCTACATTCTGCTATCATAACTTTTCCCCATATTGAATACTGTCAATCAGCTCAGATTTTATATTCAAAACGCAATTAGTATTTTCGAATGTTGTTCTGTCATATAATATAAAACTTTATATAAACGTTAAAAGTCGTGAATGGCTGAAGAGTAGTTTTCTTATTAAGTCAAGGTGTGTTAGTATATAAAAAACTACCAGAATAAGTGTCTTCATGTAGCTATTGTCAAAGTGTTACAACAATATCTCAAAACTCTAAGAATGAAATTGATATCATGCTAATAGTACTAATTATATACGAAAATGGATAAAATGATTTTTTTTTTCTTTATTCTCTGTAAGAGAAATTACAAAGATTCCTATATCAAGTCGACCAAAGTTATTACCTTTTAAGAGTGACTAGTGTTCCTGTTAGCTTTTTACATCTTCTTAAAGCGCTTTCTAACTTCTCGGGTTCATCTTTTAGGAACCTAAACAAAAAAAATATGAATATTTCAATTTTTTTTTTAAAGTTAAAATAATATACATAGATTGGCAAATATTCAAAGCTACTAAACATTCCTGATTTTTCAATTATAAAACACCATTACAAATAAAAATAGTTAAATCGTTCATACACTAATGTATTAAGTCTAACATTAATTTCAGGAGAGTCTGACAACATTACCCGATGTTTTAACACGTTGACTGCGTTGAGACCATATGCTAAATTATCGATTAGTGCATTACGGGTTAACCCAAACCCCATACAGGTTTTCTTGTCTAATGTGATACAGGCTTCTGTCGTCCCGTATAGTTTTAATGTTTTTTTTTAGTAGAATTTCTTAGTAAAAGGTGTTTTAAGAACCAAATAAGCTGTTTTAACTAATTTAATCACAAGAATTTAGTTTTGTTGTAATGTTAACATAAATTCTCAAGATTTTAATCTGTATGAGCCTAAACATCTTGGTCTCATTCAAAAATATTGATAATTAAAGGAAATATGTGAAACATAGTAATAGCTGTATAAATGAGGAACAGATGCGCGGTTAACACTTTGACACGTAAAGGGTTTATGACATCCCCATTAACGTGTTAATGTTGTTTTTTATTTTCTTGTTAAATTATTGATTGGATCACATAATGAGAAGGGACTAAACAACAGTATTAATTTTTTGGGAAAACTAAAATGTTGATACTGCTGTTTAGTCAGATGGTTGAAATATCACAGGGATTCCGTAAATTATTATTTTTTTTTAAATCGCCTGTAATCAAACTACAAAACAATTCTTAAATTCTTTCAGAATGTTTCTATTTAGAATAACATTTCTGAAGTACTAAATAGCTGAATGGAACGAACCATCACTTTAGTTTTCTGATTAATCAGAAAACTAAAGTGATGGTAAAGGTCACACACACCCATGAGCAGATCACACATTTATAAAGTAATGACATCAACTAATTTTAATAGCCAATTGCTAATGGACTGAATGTATGTAAATTAATTATCTTAATTTACCGGGCTTAAAAGCACTTAAACTGAACATGACATACGTATTCGAATGTATAATACACTTTGTCTTAAGCTCCATCACTGGGCTTTGTTATTTTTGTAAGCCAGTTAAACAATTTTTCGCGGCCCCTTGAATATAGACTTATTGAGAGTTGACTGTATATTGTTTATACTCTTCAAAGTTTTTAAGATTTCTCTTAAAAGATAATGGAGAAGAAATTGAATTGGGAGATCAAGAAGCATGAATGGTCAGAAACTCTTATGACATCTTCTCTTAACCCTTAGATTACGACGGGTAGTGCGGGCTGACCGAGCCTTTAGTACGGCCATCTCTCTACCTGGCCGGGCTTTAGTTACGAAGCTATTCTCGCCCTTCTCTCGACGTGGGTAAAAACGTTCATATAATTTCCTCCCTTAACATTTCTAATAGTAGGAAAACTCAATTTTATTATTCATTTACGTTTACTTTTAGCTCTAAATATTTAGGTTGAATTATATAATTAGATGCTCCAATAAATATTTTTTATAGTCTATACTTTTTAGTACGAAAAATATTATTTTTTTATGATATAGGTATTAATAAAAGAAGCTAAATAAATAAGTAGCCTCTTTTTTATTAAAAACAAGAAAAATACATCATCCTTTTCGATTGGAATCGAGTTGGATCTAACACTGGTGACGTTAATTTTTACGATCCCGACCCATGTATCCATAATCCGTAGCTCTCTCTCGACACAAATAATAAATTTTTCCTGCGACCAGTGGTAAAAGGAATAGCTAAAGCTTCTCTAAATCCTTGCTTAATAGTCCCAAGGTCAAACTCCTGGGAAAGTTAGCCCTAGGGAGCTGGTAAGCGAGAGAGAAGGGTCGGACTGCTGTACAAGTCCTTCCTTCCAGGGGCACGGCAGCTCTCGACTGCTGTACAAGTCCTTCGATCCAGGGGAACGGCAAACTTCGACTTTTACAGAAGTCTTTAGTAAGGAAAGAGTTAATAACAAAGTGCAACTTGATATACATCCAAGTAAAACCAATTAAATATTGAAAATTATAAAACAAAATCAAGGTAACCAAATTTTATTACTATATATATATATATATATATATATATATATATATATATATATATATATAGAGAGAGAGAGAGAGAGAGAGAGAGAGAGAGAGAGAGAAGATAAAAGAAAACTTACTTTTCTTCAGCTACAACTTTTTCCATTTCCTGAGCTATAACACTTTTTATAGCATCCTGCAAATTAGGAAACCTCAACTTCAACTCAGCAACTGTTTTACTGTGGGATAAATTTACAAAAATAAAGTCAACAAAGTTAATTCAATAAATCAAAAAGTAAAAAAAAAAAAAAAAAAAAAAAAAAAAATACAAAACTTACCTTGATTTGCTGAGGACAAGTGCCATACTTTCTACATCAGACATATTAACTCTTGTTTTCCTATTGATAACATTGCCTCTTAGTTCTTCCACAGTACCTTCCAGCTCCCTACACAGAATTTAAATTAAAAAGTAGACTCTAACACAAAGAAAAATCTACAAAATCCAGTCCAGTCTTTATCCATTGTTACTCCTATAACTACCTTCTCCTGAGTCCTTATAGAATCATTTTTTTTTTTTTTTTTTTTTTTTTTTTTTTTTTTTTTTTAATTTTGGTGCATCTACTACTGTGGGTGGTCATTAACTCCTTATAGAATCAGTTAATTTTCTTTCAAGACTGAACTGTATATATATTTTGCTTTACTTAAATTTATTTTTAGTTTAATTATAATTAATTATTTAATAGCATATTAAATGATTAAAACATAAGGAAGTCATTTTTTGAATTAAATAAAAGTGAATTATTTTACTTACGTTAAATCAGATTCAAGTCTAATCATCTGCTGCCTATACAGATCACCCTCTCTGTTTACTCTAAGTCTAGATTCATCGCCATTTGGACACCAAAGGCCCTCGCCACCGGCAGACATGAGAACAGCTCTAATTATAGTAGGGATAAACAGAAAATAATAACATTTAAACATAACAATAAGAAACAAAGATAAATTGTGCAGTTATTTCAACAAAATAGAACCTTATTTTAAGGAAAGTGTCTCGAATAGTTTCTCGAACTGAATGAGCCTGCGCTTGTGACATCCTTCTTAAGGCTCGAACCTCCTGTCGCAAATCTTTGGCCTTTTTCTGTAAGCCTCTCAGGTGGTTGTACATTTCTGCAGTCAACTGAAGATCTATAATTTCAAAAATCCAACAGCAATTTAATTTTCATTAGGAATTTCTTTTTAAGAAGTTAAAAAATAAATCATAATATACAAACAAAAAGACACATCTTTCTCATGTTGTGGGCACGATGTATACAGAATTTTGACATAAGGAAGCAAAAATTATGCGTCTTAAAGGAAAATTAATAATTTGATTCTGGACTGAATTCCTATCCCTAATTAACAAGTTTTGTTTATATTCTTAACCCATTAACATTACCGTACGGTAACACACCAAATGGTTAATGCGCTAATGCATTAAACCAAAATTTTTTAAATTTTTGAAAAAATAGAAACTCTGGTGCTAATGGGTTAAAATAAACTTATCATTAGCTTTGAATAATACAAACTGAGTTTTATTGCAAGAAAAAAAAAAAAAAACATTATGCCCACTAAGAACATATTAATAAGTCAGTCCGGACTAGTGGGTTTTAGGAAAACCCTATCCTATAATGAACGGATTTTGCTGTTTAAAAAACTCATCCAATATTTTTTATGGGAATGTGTGTCGAATTCGGATGCAACAAATCAAAACACACACCAATATGCATGCCTAAGATATATAAAAATCTTAAGTGGAGTCTTTTTTGGTGTCTATTCGAAGTTTTAATGAAGATTGGTAGAATCAAAAATGTTGACATGAGTGCAATCTCAATAGCTAAATTGCTTTGGGAATGTGCTAAAAATATTAGAAGAAGCTTAAATTTATGAAATAATTAAAAAGTAAGCACAAATGACCATTTTTTCATTAAAATGAGAATACTTCAGGTGATAATAATTAAAAAATTCGATACTCTCGACATTTTCACCATGGATATAAAATGTCTCATCTTAAAAATAACTTTTTATCTCTAACTAACCTCTATATACATTTCTGCTTTCGTACTGACCAGGTGAGAGAGATACTGGTTTAGGTGGAGGTGTGGGTTTATGACGATCTCTATCTGTAACATTATGTAAAATCAATTAGACGCTAAAGTTGCACTAAGCAAAAATTAATTATTACCAGAGACATTTAATTAATACAGCACAAAGTACATGAAACTACAGATTTTTTTTTAAATTGGGTTAAAATAAAAATGACTAATTTTTGGACATAGGAAGGGAAAATTACTGATAGTTCTAAGGAATGATAAGGAAATCATTATACAAGTTGCACCTTGGACAACTAAACTTCTACAAAATTTCACAATCACAAGAAAATACATTAATTCAAGTAGAACAGTATATATCACCTTACTGCAGGACTTTGTGATAATAAATCGTAAAACTTCAAAATAAATTAAGGTTAATAAGTATACAACTTGGTATGTCCACCATGACAAGTTTGTATAAAACACTATCTCTTTCCATAAGTAGGTAGCTTTAAAAGTGAACAAATAAATAAATTGTGTTATTTTTTAATTGATTTGAATGCAATCATCAGTAATTTGTTACTTAATCTTTAAAAAAGCAAAGGATTGCAACATTAGCCGTAGTTTACCCAAGCATAGTACTTGTCACACTCACTAAGATGGCTTAGTGACAAGTGACATGTACTCAATCAAAAGTTGGTGTGTATTAAACTCATAAGTAGCAAGAAGCCCGTTCAGGAAGGGAGCATTGTCACTGTGCTGCGATGAAAAAAGGGTTTAAACATTACTCAAAAGTTGTTTTATCGACAATTATAGAAGAATTCAAAGAAGAATTGAAGAGAGGAAAGCGATTATGGGGCAGTCAGTATTTGTAACGAAGAGATACATGACATCTGACCAATTTAACGTTTTCTTAGGAGAACTGCATAGTATAATCATGGTGGAGAGAGCTTACTTGTCGCTCAATAAGCAGATCAACTTCCTGTTCGCTTGCACTTAATGCGTTTACTAATACTTGTCAATGAACACCTTGTTTACACGTAGGTACAAGTGCTTGAGTGATAGGTACTAAGCTCGTGTAAACTTCCTGTTATATAGCTCCCTCAAAAAAATAAATTATATATAATAAATAGATTACTTGTAATAAGTTGTGAAACAAATCAAAGACTGAACTACTTTTACAATAAATTTGCGACTGAGAATTGCAATGATGTTCTAAAGAAACCATTTATATTAAAATAAGTTTTATCTAAAATAACTAAGAAAAGTACATTTATGTAAAAATTTTTATAAATTATTTATAAATTTTAGTTTATTTATTGAACCAGAATAACTTTTGTTGTCATCTAATAACTTTTCTGACTTGTAAAAAATAATAATAGTATACAAAAAAAAAAAAAAAAATGAAATATGAAAATTGTAAAAACAGAATTTGAGTGGAGGTTTTTTGAAGATTTAACATATCGTTTTTTTTTTTTTTTTTTTTTTTTTTTTTTTCATTCCCAACAAATTTACAGTGTGGTGTATTTATATTGTTTACGTTAAAACTATTTACACTGTAATTGAAAAATAATGGCTATTAGTGCGGCTTTATTATTAATATTATGTGTAAGATATATGATTCGTTCAAAATAAATGCTTTTATTAAAAGTAAAAATTTGAAGGAATGTTATAAATTAAATTTATCATGAGTAGTCTAATATGTTGGCAATTGATCGGGCAACCTAAAACTGCACAAAAAGAAACGAAGTCAAGAAATGTTTGGGATTCGGCTAGGAGAAAAACCAGACCTTCAGGCACGAATCGTTATTTACTGGAAGATCTGACGTTTCTTTCTCCCAGCCGAATCCCAACCATCCCTTGACTTTGCATCACTTCAACGGCTAACTATCTCTATCTCATCATACAAAAATAAGTTACAGTCTGAGCCAATTTTAAATTACACTAATCAAGGAAAATGTTTTCTACATTTAAGCTTTGAAAAATACTCGAAACATCGAAGAGGGTCTTTCTATAGTCATTCATGCACAAACAAGGTATATAATACAACAATGATATTGCACACGTATAAAAATATTACACTTGTTTATAATTTACAAGTAGCATTAAGTATAGACAACATGGGAGTCTAAATTAGCAAAAGCAATAGTTAAAACAATGTTCTAGGGGGGCAAACCTGCAGCAACTGTAACAACAATTATAAATGGATGATGATGTTGCTGAGATCTTTGGCCTACTCAACTCTTTGTGTATTTAAACAACAACACTGTAGTATAAGTATTGTTGGTAACAAACAACTGTCAAGTTTGGGGCTGAATAGTAAGAAACAAAAAATAAATGCTTGTTATCAAGACAACAAGGTCTGATATTTAGTTGTATTAAATAATATCTTCCTAATTTGAGAGCCCCAAAATGCCTGATGAATAAAGGTAGGTGGGAAAAATTCTGAAAGTTTGAAATAAAAGGAAGACAAAATAAAATAAATAATGTTTAGTGCAACATTTTTGAAGAAAGATCAATAGAGCAATAAAAACATTAAATTGATTTATCTTTTCTTTTATAGAAAAATGAGTTATTTGAACGTTGCTTTGTGTAAAGATTAAGACGGCAATGCAGGATGATGCTTTAAAATCATAAATAAAACACTTTTGAGATGTCGATGATTTATCTTTATACAATGCCATGGGCGTATATAGAAAGGAGGGGGTGCATTTGGGGGTATGGAATACTAACAATCTAGAACTTGGAATAGTCAGCCACCTAATACACTATTTCACCCCAAAAAAAAAAAAAAAAAAAAAAAAATTAAACTAAATGTTCTTATTTAATGTATTTTTAAGGTTTTATGACTTATTTTTACAGATTAAATCGAAATTTCGGGATGGGGTAGGGGGGGCGGCTGCAGCCCTCCTTATATACTCCCATTTACAAAGTAGAGATCTTTTCAGTACTTTGGAAGCACAAAATTTAAAATATGGTAATCCATGTCATAATATTACATCACATAAATATTTAAAAAAATTAAAAACCATACTTTTTTTGTGATGGAACAATAACATTCCTTGTAGCCCACAAATAGCCTCAAGGAAACCCTTGTACAGTCCAACCAGCTCTAATTAGGAATGGGTTTCATTCTCTCCCAATTCAAATTTTTTTTTACCTTTTTTTAAAATTTAATTTTCTCCTTTTACTGTAATGAATTTTTGTCCACCTTTTTCTAATCTCATTTTTTTTTTTTTTTTTTTTTTTTTTTTTAGATCCTGCACAGATAATACATTTTAAACTTATTTTTATTACATTACAATTCTAATATTATATTAGGCTTATTTTTGCAGTAAGCATTTACAGGACGGTGTAATAAAATATTGTGACCGTAGGCATATTATTACTGTTTAAAATTAAGAATTTTGAATTATATTTTTGCTTTATGTACAAAATAATGTATGCTAAAGCGGCTTTGCCATAATTTGATCTACACCTAACATTTATAAACCTACAAAATATTTAAGAAACCTAAAAGAAAAAGACGATGTCACAAATGTTATATCAATACAAACACAACTTTTTTGCCATTACTTGTTTGTAGTTTTAGGGTTTTTTTATATAAATGATTCTTAAATATTAAGTAGATTATTTAGGAACTCCAGACGAGTTAACTCATCGTCGGGGGCACGTTCTCGACTCTAGACGATTCAGTTTAGCAATAGTTTGAGAAGTTAATAACATCCAATAGCCACCATGAGCATGCAGCTTTGGACAAATAGGCTTGAAACAGAGTTTCCCATTGTATGCAAATTCTAGCTCTGTATCCGCTATTGTTTTAGCTTCCCTTTTTCACACTTTCCTGACAGCATTGGGAGGTATTTTCATTATTACTTTAGAAGTAAGTGAAAGGTATTTGTTTGTAAGACATTATTTGATGTGTGGAAAATATATTTTAAAAAATACATTAGTTATTATTAATGATAGAAGTAGGGGAGGGGGGCAAGGTCGAGAGGGGCTTCTTCAGCTCAGGCCAGGAGGAGCAGTAGCCGACCAACTTTCTCAGGACTAGGCTCACCAGCCTCTAAAGGGTTAAATAACCGTAAGGTTATTTTTATATTTATATATAAGAATACAGTAGACTCCTCCTTATCTGTCACTCTCTCTAATCTGGTAGTCTCCAAAAGGAATGAGCGACAGATCTCAAAACTCGCCGGAGCTAGACCTGCTCGAGGGTTCCTAGAAAACAATCCCTTCCTAGCTAGCCAAACATTTTTTTCGTGGCATTTAATTGAATAGAAGTCAAAGAAGGCGTATATGTTTGTTTTAGAGGCAGGAACTTGTGTTTCTACTAAGGCACGCCTGATTTTAGCCAGTCTAGTTTGATAATCCATCATGGAATTTAGTTTATAATTCGGTACCTTAAATGTACTTAAATTTGCAATATTAACCCTCCGTCGACCACGTGGGGTCTAGGCGGATCCCACGCACACTATTTCCTCCCCCCCTTATAGCCATCGTATCTCTACCTTTCTGCTCTTTGAGTAGCTTCCTAATCAGTAGTGGTCCGAAGATCAGGAGTGTCAAATCGCTCATAAAGAATAGTCTACCCCTCAAATTGATTATTTTAAGTTGAAAAACGGGGTTGGAGTCTGACCGTTGGCTTCCGTGATAAATTTTTTTTTAGGATATTTACATGTATTTTATTTTTCCAATTTAATTAGTTTGCATCATGGAAGTATCTGGTATCAAGATAAAACCGAATTTGTCAAATTTTACAATCTGATGAAAGGATTCCATTTTCCTGTGTTATTTTCTTTCTGTAATGCAATTTCAAATCCTACAACCACAATTTTGGATCCTGAGACTCCATATTTGGAGGGTTTCTTCAAAGACACCTACAAATTGATTGAATATTTTTTGATTTTATGAAGTATTAGCACGTTACCACCATAAATGTAAGTGGGGTCCTGGTGGACCCCATGTGGGCGACGGTGTAACTCTCTCTCACGTGGTCGAAGGAGGGTTAAAAATTGTACCTATTATTTTATCCCTAAATAATAAGGTTTTTCAAATACATAAGTGACCGCTTCTAACTGCATTCTCTAATCTGACAATAGGTTGCCGTATCTTGTGGTTCCGGAGCACTTAAAATGAGACAATAGTCTCGGAAGATCCTCTATTTTGAATAAAGGAAAGATAAATCATGGATCTATTTTGGTGTTTTAATTTATTGATTGTAACCATTTTGGAGATAATATACCTATGTCCATTGCCCCCTCTAACAATGTAGGACCAAACATTTTTATCAGTGGAATCCAATAACTGGTATTGATAAATAAAGAAAATGGACAAATAATGCTTTGAAAGAAATATTGCAAAGTAGGTAGAAAATTAAAAATTAAAAAAAAAAAATAAAAAGTAAGGCAGTAGATTTGAATGGGCGGATGTAAGAAGCAATCAATAATAACCTAGAATAAATACAGGCTGCAATAAGAATATATAGCTGGAATTCAGGGCAAGGATTAACTTCTACTCTGTATTAAGGATTAAAAAATTAAATACTTCTTATCTAGAAGAAAAATACCAGCAGTAGAGAAGATTGCTTTGTTGGCTACAAAAAAACAACAAAAAACAAAAGAAACATAAACATAAATAGAATGACAAAGTATTTTATAAGCAAATAAATAATATGTACAAGTTTAAAAGCAACATATAAGAGAGAACTGTGTTTCAAATAAGAATATTTTTTATTTTTTTATTTTTTTATTATTTTTTTTTTTTTTTAACGTTACCTACCTTGGGATGACATTCGAGGCAGAGTTGAAGACTTGATGGCAGGTTTCGTTGGTTTTGAGTCAGCTGTAGTAAATTAATGAGGGAAAACAATATGTTAGTAAATAAAAGGCATGCTTTATCAGCCAATGCTGCTTTTTTTCTCTAAATAATTATATATATACAAGTTACATAAAAAAAGTACAAATAATTAAAAAAATGTATATATAAAATTATTTTTATTTATTTAAATATTGATACACATTAAAGACTATACTTCAGCTCAAAAGTAAATAAATTGAAGTAGAAGCAGCAAGGGCAAAAGCAACATAACAAAAAGAAAGTGGATGCAGTTAATCGTAAAGCTTCCACCTCCAACCATTCTCACATTTCAAAACATGCTTATTCACAATTAAATAATATTTTACACCTGAAGAATCCATAAAACCAAATCATCATTAAAAACAATTTATATAAATACGGTGCAATTTATAATGTCTCATTTTAATAATATTCTTACAGAGGTTACCAAACATCTAAAAATATACAGCTTGGCTGGAGTAAGTTAGTCATTTTTATAATAGTCCAAAAGCTGGTAACGCACGTTTCATGAAGTGTTTTATGCACCTTCAAATTTTGCTATAGTGCATCTCTTGGGTAGATAAGAAGGTAAGTATTTGTTGGCTAGACTTACCATGGAACACCAGGTACTACGCATAGGGGAAAGATGCAAAAAAATATGGTTGACCCAAGAAAAGTGTTTTATTCAGAAGCCAACAACCTTTAATGTAAAATTAAGGCAATTTTACAATGAATAATAAGTTAGACAGATACTTTTAACCCCTTAAATGTATCTAACATTACCCAAAGTATTTTTTTTAAAATATTAAATAACATGTTTTATTCACACTGCGATTTAAACAGTGTCTTTAATAAACATAATTGAAAATAATTATAAAAGGGTAGACACTTTTTGTAGGGTTAAATTATCAGCTTATATGAAAATAAATGTTACCTATGATAGACTACAATACGCTGTGTGTAACCGTAAGAGTGAGTGAGAGCACCGATCATCGGGCCAGTTGTGGTTGTTCTCTGCGATCTCATATTGTCTTGGTTGGGTGATCTTGTACAGCTGTAAAGGCTGTACATTTTCACTCTATCATAGGCAACATTTATTTTCATGTTTGCTGATAATTAAACTCCACAAAATGTGTCACACTTATGTCATTGTCTGCCCTTTTGTAATTATTTTCAATTATGTTTTTTGAAGACGCTGCTTAAAACACTTCATTTAATACTAAATAAAAACTACTTTTTTTTTAAACATGTTAACCCCCTTAAAAGTGTCTGCCTTATTTATTATTCATTTTAAAATTGCATTTTACATTAAAGATTGTTGGCTTTTGAATAAAACACTTTTCTTGGGCCAACCATATTTTTTTTTGCATATTTCCCCTATGCGCAGTACCTGGTGCTCCAAGGTAAGTCCAGCCAACACATATTTACCTTCTTATCTACCCAAGAAATGCACTATAGCAAAATTTCAAGGTGCATAAAACACTTCATGAAACGTTCTTTACCAGCTCTCAGACTATAAGAGGAAACTAAAATTAATTTTATTATAATCAAATAGTATTGCTATTCTCTTAAGCTACATTTCATGTAAAATCTTTCATCGACAATACCATTCAATCGCAGTATTTCATTATTACCTCATTTGTTTAAGCAGTTTCATTTAAATTTATATGTATATTTAATAAAAATATCCAGTGAAAATGACACTTATGTTTCATATAATATGATATGAATATAAAAAGCAAAATAAAAAAGCTCTACTTGCAGCTCTTGTTTTAGTCATAGACGCAGTGCAATCATGGGAATAACAAAAAAATAAACCAAACTTAAAATCAAAATAAATACATTTTCATGTCTTTTCTATGAAAAGTGGAACAATAAAACCTCTTTGGACATTACATTGGTGGTACCTACATTTGGGGAGGTTAAACAATTTTAGGAAGTTATTAAACTTCCCCACAAAAAAATCCAACAATTTCAATCAATGTAAGAATGAACTCAGTAGATTGAATACAGAAGTTTTTGCAAAATTCAAATAGTTTTCAAAAAAAATATTCCAGATTTTCCTGCAATAGAACATTCACTTCTTGAGTTCACATAGTTCATCTTATGCCTAATCATCAGTTGGTTAAAATTTGTTTCTTAACTCATTGTACTCATTTTTGTTTTTATAATTAATAATTGACGTGGACCTATTGATCGGAGGTTCTCTTCCTCGAGTTGAGGCTGTAAGCCTTTTAAGTGTTCTCCCCAGAAGGTATACTACAAAAGTGTGAAACATTTTGGGAAAATAAAATTGTGAAATGAAGTTTCACTGAAACTTCCGCCTATTTGCCAATTATTAAATAATATTTTTGTATTCATTTATTTTAAACCATAAGAGACAATATATATCGCCGGTCCGGAAGAACAGTGACGTAAATGCAAAAACTTCAATTTTACAGGAAAAAAACGATTTGCAGTTGTATAAAAGTATAATTGAAAAGAGTGTAGGAGTCAGAAAATACACTCAATATACCATGAGTGTATGTAGAATATATATTTTACTTTCATTTGCGAGGGACTAGGGTCATCATAATGTCAACCCTTAAAGGCAGTTACATCATTGTTTCTCAAAAATCGTTCGTTGTTCTAGAAGACAAATTTGCTATTTGTTGTTCTGTCGAATTTTCTCTGGCAGTCGTGAGTGGAACTACAATTAGTCCTTGTTCCCCTGATATTGTCTATGTACTTATTTGCATTTGATACATTTTTGCAGTTACGACGTTATTATTCCGGAATGGCGATATGATTGGGTCTATCTAAATATAAAAGAAATCAACAAAAAATCAAATGTAGAAATTAAATGGATGTTGACAGAGTAACCAAGAAACAGCTCACATTTATAAGTATAAGTTTTTTTTTTTTTTTTTTCTTTTTTTTCTTTTTTTTTTTTTTTCGGAAAGTTACCTAAGGTGCTTGGCCAATTTCTTTATTAAGAGTGAGGGTAATTTATTAAGTAAATTTATTGTTTCGAGCGTAATTAACCCCTTGAGTACATTTGATGACTCGGACTCATCATGTACTTGCTCAGCCTGAGTTGCACATAGGCGGCTCAAGCTCGTCGTTTTGCCTTAGTTAAAGAAGACGAGTACATGTCACAATTTTTAACATGTACATTCATGTTCTAGCAAGTGGATTGACAAGTTTAATTCGTAATTAAAAAAAATTAAATTATCGCATTCAGCAAATATTAATAAAAGCAATAAGCTTTTTGTAAATCTTTCATATATTTTGTAAAATTTTCCTATAATACTTAAACTAAATAATAATATTTGATGCATGAAATGGCGATCAAAATCTTATTAATGCTGTCTCAAGATACTCCGGCATATTCAGTCCATAGGGGGTTCGGGGCAGCCTTAATATTCCCACAGTACACTAAAGTTGTACCTTATTCAGTACTGAAAGGGTTAACAGATCAATGCAGTAAAACATTATAGAATAACTACCATCATTTTTGGCCTCTCAATCCTTCTAGTACAGAGTAAGAAAAGTTCAAAGCACAATTAATTAATTAAATTCTTATTCCAAGTTTGATTTTTTTTTTTTTTTTTTTTTTTTTTTAAAACAACTGACATCCAATTAACCTCTACATTTGAATTAAATAAATGGCTGACCGGTAACAATTATGTAAATTATCAAAGGGGTTAGGTCCGCCAGTAAATATACTGTTGTCATACCTGTAAGAGGAGACTTTCGTCACGGGCATCAGAGGTAGTACTACCTCAAAATTTGCTTGATAATGACGTACTTACGACAGAAGCACTCGCACACAGTAATCTCACCGATGCCAGTGATTAAGGTCTCAACCAACCGGTAGGAAAACAATAACAATTATTTAACATTTTTTTTTTTTTTTAAATTTCTGAGCTTAGAAGACACCAGTTTAATATCAACATAAAAATAATATAATAATATCCCATGGACAAAGAATTCTTCCTTGAAAACATCATAGAAATATATTAATTCATGGCAAAAGAGGTTTTTTTTTTGTTTTGTTTTTTTAAACAATCAATTACTCCCAGAGTTTATTAAAGTTATTAATGTTTTTACCTGGATGCTGCGGGGAATGCTGCTTGGGCGAGTTCATGTCAGGAGGCTCGTCGGAGAATGAGACGGACTTCTCGAACGAAACGGACTTGTCTGTCCAACAGTTGTTATTAGTCACCGAAACCCCAAAAATAATGTGCTGCCGGTATAAGTTTTTATTTATTTTTTTTTTGAGTGCACTACTAAGTTCTCATTTGTGACCAGAAAATTAAATTATTTTATCAATATTTAACAATATATGGTTGCAGTAAAAATAGTGTCAAGCAGAAAATAATAAAAATATATTAAGATATTTACAAAGAATAAAGAGCATGAAAGAATAATTTTCTAAAAGAAAAAATGTGTTCAAACATAAAGAAAAACAAACCATTACCAAACAAAGAAAAGAATCATACTGATTCATTCAATGGAAAACAGACTGCAATAAAAAAATAAATATTAAAGATTTCTATACATTCGGAGATCTTCAATAATAATCAGAAAGATACAGCTACAACTCAAATTTTGGAAAACATTATTTTGAGGAAGTTTATACACTGCAGCAAAATTCTTCAAATAAATCAAAATAACTAAATTTAAACTACCAATTTATTTAGAATAAATCAAATCCAAACATCTAAATTGAGAAAAAAAATTAGTTATTAGATAATCAATCTATCAACGTTTTTTTAAATCGAAGGTTCAATTGAACATTTGTCTTGTAAATATAGAATTTATTCATTCTATTTGAGACTATTTTATGCCTAAATTGGTAAATACACTTAAAAAGCCAGAGTTCAGTAATTGCCAACAAAGAATTAGATCTGCTCCAAAAAGTTGCATTTTTCATGCCGTATCTAGAGCCTATTTAGGAACTCATAAATAATATTTGCAACAGTTTTAAAAATTATAAACAATAAAAAGTACGAGTATCTTAGCATATTGTAATAGAAATATGCTAATTCTTATCCCAAGTGGCATTTGGAAAGCTTTAAATAGGAACAGTTAATTTTTTATTTCAAGCTACATGCTATTTTTGTGTAAAAACGAATGCATACTTCAATCACATCTAGAAGAAAATCTAGATTTTAGGCGCATAATCGGAAAATACACAAAAAACTGACAGTATTCAATTGTAAGCAGAAATTACCAACTCCGAATACTTGACTTCCACTTGTTCTTTATAAATACTCTATTAGAAACGCAAAATAATAAAAACTTGTTTCTCATTTTATGTATATCCTTTTACTGAAAAATTCAATTCACTGCTAAAAGCAACTACAAAAACAAAACTGAGGATAATAGACACAAAGAACTGTCAAAAGGAACGGTCCAAACATTATACGTTTTAAGCTCTTATTTATCCGAATGAGATCACTCACCCCATAGAAAATTACCAGATAACCTGAGGCTGTTTATAATTTTTAAAAATTGGACCAAAAATAGTACTTGTTATAAGCTCCTGACTAGGGATGAAATATATAGAGTTGCAACGAATAGTTTGAAGCAGATTTGATTCTGTTTTATTAACTACTGACCTACCACTTTTTTTTAAAAGTAAATTAAGTGAAAAAAAAGGTCACAACGTACATCATAAAATGGTAATGTTTTGTATCTATACTCAGTGAAATTTCCACATGCAGACAAAATAATATTAATTGAAACAAAGTTTAAGCACAATAATTAGGTTGGTAACAACAGCCTAATAAAACACACTACATCAGCCCTAAACTGCAGACAGGGTCATACACAAGTTAAACATCTTAGAGCAACCTTCCTTGGCAGAAAGATTGACCGAAAGGTGCCCTAGGTAATGTACATTCCAGGCTGTCCAATGGGTGAAGACAGGGGTGAATATTTAGACATGAAAATGTCACATTTATAGGGATCTCCAAATTTTGCTTCACGGGTGACGCAAAAGTATAACGGAAGTGACGGCATCTGTCACATGAGAGGAATTGATTTTGGCGGGAAATTAAATTCTTAATTTGTTAGGAATTGGTTCTTGAACACTGAGTATATTACAGATGAGCAATAACATTTAGTGTTATTGTTAATGACTTTTTCATAATCAAAATGATTTTCCTTCAGAGGGAAATGAGGAGGGGGGAGGGAGTTTACTGCCAATTATCAAGCAGGCTGAAGAATCAAATCCCGTTCAAGATAACCTGAAAACCCATTTGTTTGGGACATATTTTAATATTCCCATTTAATCACGCATAGTTTCATTAAGATTCAATAGGTGGCAGCACCTCGGGAAACACTATGTGGTTGGTGGAAAAGTTATTGATGGAGCAAGATGTTGGCTTGGACATAGTGTAGTGTCATGCAAGAATTCTGGCTGTTCCAAGGCTTAAGGCTATATAATTGAATAAAGATTATGTTGAAAATAATCTTTTGAAACCGAAGGATTGAGGAATAATATGGGGTATTTGATTCCTGAAGAAGACCTGAAGAATGCTTCCCTAGGATGAAAACTAGATTTTGTATGCAGATGGAAGATGGAGGAGGATAAAATATAAGAATTTAGATTTATAAATTCCTTTCCTATTTTTTCTTTAGTGAGCAACTAGAATTAACAATTTTAATTGTTTTAAATTGGCAAAAAGAGGATTTTTTTTTAAACTTTTACCGATACTCTACTGGAAAAAATGGTCAAATCACTAAACCGTTTTATCTCTAAAAATTAAACTACTTTTGTCATTACACAGAAACAAATAGGTTGCGAGATTTGTGCTTTGAGGTTCTTGTAATCCCACAACCCTGGACTGTGAATCGGAAAACTGACCTCCCTCCTAGGCAATCTCTGGTTTTTTTTTTTCTCTCTCTAACCTAATAAAAATAATAAGAAAAACAAACTATAAAGTAAAAAAGGGAAAGAGAAACCTGTGCTTGTGAACCCAAACAATGGATGTGTACACAGTGAGGTAGAAAAGAAAGATATTGCAATTATATCGAGCTAAAAGCACATTATGCTATAGTGTGCAACCAAAACTGGTGAATACTTATTAAATTATTATAAAAAAAAAATATACAGTCAGACCTCCTTTGAATGGTCATATATCACAAGACTCCATTTATAACGATTTTTTAGTGTCCCAGAAAATTTCAAAAACACTTTTCTGTAATAACATTTTTCATCCAGGCAAAACAGGAAATGGTGGGATAAAATCAAGCAGGGGGGAGACATCTGAGGAGGAAAGCAGGGCTAACAGTGATTCAGTAAATGTTTAATAGGCATTGTTTTTTTTTTTTGTTTTTTTTTTATCGTCTTTCTTTGCTTCCTCTTGGAATGACTCTCTACTTCCGGTTGTACTCTGGGAAAGATTATTTGTTATGTCATAGATATGAGTATGGAAAAATAATAAGAAATTAGTTATAGAGAAGTGTGGATCTAGAGTAAAAATAAAAAGGATACATGTATGCACTAAATTATAATATATAAACAAGTACGTTTCAGTATATTGAGGTTTTTTTGTCAAGCTACAAATTTACAACAGAAATAATTATTTAATTGTTCAAAGAGATACCCGATCAGCCTCCGCTTAATTGAATGAATATGAAGTTTGTTTCTATGGGGGTTGTGTGCTAACTGAAACTGAATATTCAAACTTTCTAAGTGTTATTGAAATTCATAAGAAAGGTTTTCAAATTTTTTATGAGAGTTTTATCATCTGGTGCTAAAACAGTACAACAATAAAATGAATTGTACATTGAAAACAATATACAATAATCAAAGTTGTAATATGTGGCTAAGTATAAATAAAAAAATCTGGACTACTTGTATTCTAAACGCCTCATATGATTTTGTCTTTATTTTGCCTTTAACTCCAAAGCAAAAATACTTATGATAATTGAAATAAGAGGCTAAATTTAGTCCCCCTATGCCAAAAAGTTCTGATTACATCCTCTAGCCTCAAAATATCCTTGATGATGGCCTGGAATTTGGGCCAAAATGTTGGATTTTTTCCCCCCAATAAACTTCATAATAATGGGGTTTTTATTTTAATTGAGAGTACTGATCAAAGTCTAACTACCAGTATCCGTTACTGATAGTTGATTTAACCCATTTGCTACTAATAAAACAGAACTGTGCACTTGGCTGGCGTGCCTCCAGTGCTACTAACACAGATCTATGACTGTGTTACTGCTGCTCTCACATAGTTGTGCGCCTCAGAGCCGGCATCTAGCGATATATCTAAATCAACTTATAGCCTGTTCAGATAAGCCCAGGAGTTCAATTGCCCATGCACGAACGTCGACGGGAATTTCTCCCAGCACTCTACCTTCTGTTCCGCCATTTACAAGGTCTCTTAATGATCTAACAGATAACGTGAATCACTATAAAAACAGATAATGTCTCGTTTACGACAAGGAAATGCTTTGAGAGGTTAGATAAGGGAGATAGTGTTTAATGTTTATCAATACTTAGCCAAAGTTGAAGCTGAAAACGTTTTAAATTTTATAGTGATAAGGTTATGACTGAGAGAATTTTTACGGCCAATTTTCTACCGGGAATATAGGCCACGCCCTTTTACCTCCTTCTAAACATCTATTTAAACAGGCAACATTACAGTCTAAATTGTTTTCAGCCTTAGCTTTGGCTAATTATTGATAAACATTAAACACTATCATCCTTGCCTGACCTCTCAATGCCTTCCCTGGTCATAAACAAGACATAATCCGTATTTATTGAGATTCATATAGCCTGTTTTTCATTGAAATAGTAATACAAATGGCGGACCCGTCGGGAATAAATCCTCAAGAATTTCGCGCATGCGGGATTTGAACTAATCCATCTAACTGAACGGGCTAAAGTAGACTCTTAGAATTGCCAGTAGCTAGTGTAGGAAACTCATTTTCAAACTATGTCAGCTTTATGACTGCAGCACTCAGACATTTTTATACCCGCTTTCAGGACCCAGCACTGGGTGGTTGTTGAGGCACGAGCCCTGTAGCAGCTGGTCAGGATCCTTGCACTGCTCAGCAGCAAATGGGTTAATGATCAACAATTTACTGTCCTACACATTGTTTTGGAGGTCTTAATGATTCAAAACAAAACTCGTACACAAGGGAACACAGCAAAATAATAATTATATTAAAAAAAAGACACAAAGAGAATAAAAAAATAACAAATATTAACCAAATAATTAATTTCTCAGTAAATATTTATACCAGCAGCACATATAAGACATCTTTTCCTTCTTAGATAAATCACTTATTTTAGTTGACACATGCAAATGAAAAGTTTTCAAGAACATTTCTTTTTCCAAAATAGTGAAGGAAATACAGAAGAAAAATATTTCAAAGAATAAAGAACAGGTAGTATTCATGATACATGATAGATCATAGCTCTCAGTTTCATTAGGCTATTTTCTGATTCAGTGTACACATTCTATCATTCAAGGGTAATTAGATGCTCAGGGTAAAAAGAAAATAATACCAATTAATAAATTAAAAAAACAAATGAAAATATAGAGGGGATAAAACAAAAAGAATAAGTAAATAAACCAAAACAAGACAAAAAAAGGTGATTTTCAATCAAAATATGCTTCTACCATTTCTAGGGTTATTATATTATAACAAACAGTGCTTTAATTGTCCATATTTCTTTAATGTGTTCCAAGGAATTTGACATGCCCCTATGTTAGTGTAAAATAGAAGAGAAGAGTGCTTATTACCTCTGCCAAGTTTAGGCGGCTTGGTATCAGATCTCAAATAGGTGTCGTCTGGTAAAAAAGAAATAATGTGTGTGTTAGTGCTTCCTTACGTCTACTCACGTTACGATGGGTGGCTATACTTGGTTAGTGCCAAGCGTGCTTTTTAACAATACTTTTTCTTTCTCTCTTACAATTTATTTGCTTCAAAAATAAAGCTAAACACATTAGTACTGCTTCACACATAATTTAGGAATAGGATTAGACACACATAGAGCAGACAGACAGTAGTAGCTTTGTTATAATCTAAATTATATACACTATATTATGTTTCTATGGTTAACGATAACCCTAGCTGTAATCAATCGTTATAATCTTACAAGCTCAAGATTTCTGGGAAAGTCGAGCCAATGCAACTGCAGATTCATCAGTAGGTATAAGAAAATTAATTTGTAAGAGAAGGGAAAACAGTTTACAAATAGACCTCTTTATTTTTAACATGTATTCCAAGGTAAAAATAACCTTGAAATTTAAAACCCCTCACGCATTATGCTACTATCGGTTTCAGTATAAAAAGCACTTTTCAAAACTTGCTAGAACAATATTAGGCTGAAATTAATAATCCTCAATGGTATAACGTTACAAATTTCAAGTCAAATGTCAAAATGATCACTTATACAAAATATATATATTTTTTTTAAAGGAAGTGATGATAATGACCACTAACCTCATGTATATTTTTAAAAAGTATTTGCTTTATTAAGGAGAGTGTATACATTTATTATGTCAATAAAGAGTTTTTTTTTTATAGTTCTACAAGGCTTGCTCGTTATAAAAAAGATCGGATTTTATTAATAAGTACCCACACAATTTTAAAAAACCTAAAAATTAACAACATAATTTATAAAATATCTGAAATAGTAACAAAATTGTATATACATAAATTTTTATAAACAAACTTTATATATTTCTTGAAACCATTAGCAACAAGGAAAGATATATTTTTGAAAATTTTTGTTACCAATTTTTGATCTTGGTTTCAAAACAGAAAATTAAAAATGTAATGAAATTTTCAGAATCCTTACTAATCTAAGGAATTTTATTTATATAATTAACATTATCCCATGACCTAGGTGCACATGCAATCATGCTGTAGCTCACAGTCGACTTTATGCAAAATGGGAAAAAACAAAAGCCAAATTTTAAAACACGTAACAGTTGACTTCTTAATAATCAAATAGTATAAATACAATTAAAAAAATAAATAAAAATAAACGTCATGAAATAAAATAATATTTAAGAAAACGTGTGTTTTCACAATCCTGTGGTTTTTCATCATAATCCAATGTTTTGTTTATCAATCCTATCAATATACCATCAACTCAAATGAATATGTTAGTCGATGTGGGTGTTCAGTGATATGGGACTATTTTTCTTCCTCAAAATGTTTTGAGAGGCATAAAAAGTTCTATTAATGATGCTATTAATACGATTGTTAATTATAATAAACGAAAAATATATTTTTATCCAAGTAATGCAATCAGGAAAACAAAAAATTAAACTATCCTTATATAAAATAAGCTTTAACTGTCCAGATTAGTCATAGATAACCAATGTAAGTGTAATGATATAAAAATACAAAATATCAAAGACAAACTCTGAGTTCCATTATCGTTAAGAACCATAGAACCATATAAACTTGCAGTTTTATACATTTTTACACATAAGAGTGGCAAAAAATTGTGGAATTGAAATGTGAGGATCAGACAGAATCTTTACGACAACTATACTATTAACTATCAGTAAAATTTATATGAGAATAAAGTGTATAAACAAATAACGCTTGTTTTACATGCTTTTTTTAACTAGAGAATAATTCAAACTTAACAAATTAATAAGGTAGAGAGATTAAAATAATAAAAAATATGCAAGATTCACAAATTCTACAGGAGCATTAGCCTAAAATGTTTTCTATTTACCACAAAGGCAGTGAGAGAAAACTAAATAAACCTTTCATTTATTACCCGATTTATTCGGGTTTCTCTAGGCACCCATTTCTAATTCTATTACCCTATGTGCTTCAGAGGATAGTAAAAATGAATTGATTATAAAAAAAGTCCGTCATGCAGGAGCTGCATAACTAAGCACTTTCCTCAGAATTTGGGTAGTGTAGACTGCTTTCCAGAACAATTTGCTTAAAATATCCTACATAAATAAAATAAAAACATGAATAGTTCTCTTTTAAATTTGTAATGAGTAACTGATCAATTATTAATTTGCTTCCATAGTTATGTTTACACATGGTACCTATTACACTACGTAATAAATACAAAAAACCTCATATTATCGTATTTTGATCTAACGCAGGAACAGGATACAGTCACTCTAGTGGTAGAAAGCGCTCCTTGTGGCGGCTTTGTGAACCTATGTCTGGCGGGCTTTTCTATTGAAATATATTACAAATTAAACCCCCGCTTTCCGATTGACCGATTCAGCTCATTTTTACAACACTTCTTTCTCATGAGTTACCCACGACGTATACCGCGTTTCGTTACAATACAGCAGAAATTACGACCGGTATAAGTATATTAGGAATTTGGGTCCGGAGTAAACCCCCCCCCTTCTAATGAACCGATTTAGTTTATTTTTACAACACATATTTACCTGTAGATTACCACTACGAATACCGAGTTTCGTCGAAATATACCAAAAATGACGACTGGTAGTGGCGAATTGGTATTGTGGGTCCGGAGTAAACCCCCCCTTCTAATGAACCGATTTAGTTCATTTTTATATCTCACTTTTCTCTCTATATTACCACAACGAATACCAAGTTTCGTTGAAATATAACCAATATTACGGCTGACATAGTCAAATTAGTGTTTTGGGTTCGGGGTAAACCCCCCCTTCTGGTGGACCGACTTTGGTGGTTAACGAACTCGTTCAATCGTTTGCTAATTGAATGCTATATACCAAGTTTCGTGACGAAAAAACAAAAACTCTGGCCGCTATTGTGTTAACAGACACACACATATATATATATAAATTTTAACGGGGGTCATTTTCGGTGTCTACTAGGTAGGATCGATAAATATTTGAAGAAATTTTTCAAAAATTCCGTCATGAGTCCAACCTCAATAGCTACTTTCCTTCGGAGGAAAGTGCTAAAATGGGGAAAAAGACTGTTTTCAATGTTCAAATTTAATACGGTATAGGTCAATTCAACGTGTTATAAATGTGATGATAGGTCCCATTATTAGTGCTCTAATTAGAGCTGCTTCATTGTTACGAGTGAAAATTCGTTTTATCCAAAACAGAGCACAATTAGAGCGAAAACAGCGCGAGTGAGGCAAGCCGCCTTCAGTTCTGGTTCTGCCGCCAACATGGAAATTTGTTTTGTCCCTCCAGCTTTATCCAAAACAGAGCACAATCAGAGTGAAAACAGCGTGAGAGTATGAATGAAATTTTTGATCAAATTATTTATAAATAAGTCTAAGCTTTCTTTTATTTGATCGTAATAATTTATGTTTTTCAGATTCCACATGAACTCTCAATTTTTGTAGAGCTCGATGAGCTGCAAGCACTATTCTTGATTCATCATCCCTCACACCCCTTTGATGTGCAGACAAAAACCGACTGAGCTATATATGAGTATGTGGCTTCGTAGCAAGGGCTCTCAACCCGCAATTACTCAGGGGCAATGGAGCGTCTACACTAAGCGAAATAAAATTATTTTGTGAGGAAATTGCGCCTAGTGTAAACTCAGCTTAATACATTTCCTGCAGAAGAATGCCACTGAGGCAATCCATAACTGTTATAATATTTCTAAATTTATGGCCTTCAGGGATGTAAACTTTAAACAATAAAACTTTGTCTTAATTTTCAATTGATAATTTATTCCAAACAAAAGCGAGGAAATGAAACTGCTAAACATAAAGAAGATTCATCTATATCAAACTACTGTATAATAGAAAATACTATATAAATGGTCAATGAATACATTTTCAAATCTTCATTTTTTAGAAAAATTAACTCACTGGACTGGACTGGGATTTGAACGCATAATCTTGTGTTTTAGGCACATGTACATTGTATGCTACTGGAATTCTTATCACAGCATGGAAGCATAATTGGTATCACACATGAACGTAAAACATGAGCTTCTGAGTTAAAATACTAACCTGGTGGTTAAGTTCTCTAACAAATAATGATTTGGAAAGGTCCATCTAGTTTTTTATCCTTCTGCCTTTCCGACAATTGTTTATTATAACTCATTACCCATATAAGGAGAGACTATTTAAAAAATAAAAATAAAATAATACTGGATATTATTTAATTGTTATCATTGCTGAGAGTTAAGTTAAAGAGATTTTATATATAAGAGAGAGATATTTTGCATGTAAAACAAGCCTTCAAAACATTAAAAATAACAATTCATTATTCCCAGGGAACTTTCTAACTTTGGAATAATAACCAAACTTTATTAGTAACAATTACTTTTTTATTCTTATAAAAGTAATCAAAATGTTTAAATTGTTAAACAAAAATATACAAACATGTATTTATTACAGTGTGCAAATAAAATTTAAGCAATAACAAAAATAATATTAAAAAATAAAATAAAAAAATAAATAAAAAACACAAACACACAAGGAAAAGATAGGAAAGCATTTAGACATATACCACCAACAAACATAAACAAGAATGCATCTAGTGATAGTGTGACAGGTACTGACCTGGAAGCGAAGCGGAACTTGAGCTTGAATGCTTGTCGAAATCATCAGATACTGTGTGCAACATAAAATACACGTGTTAGTAAGCCTTTGCCCACAAGTTGATGGTGTTAGTAATAAACATTGACATATAGAAATAAGCACACAAATAGCACATAATGTATATACAATAATTATTAACTATGTGTTCTTGGTGATGTGTTCTTGGTGGTTATTTACAAAGACGTGTGGAAGCACTTTTTATGCATAAGCTGTTGAAACTAATAAATGGTTAACTAAAAAGCAAGCAGAATGTGTAGTTTCGGTCATTTTCACAAATATATGCGCCAATAAACTTTAACCAATTTGAAGTCAGTAATTTCCTTGTTAATAAATTCACTTAAATGGTCGAAATAATGAGTTAATGTGCAATTTTTACTGGATAATAAGGGGGTTCTCAATAACAGTGTGAAAAAAAAAGTCTAATTGTTAACAGCGCTTTCAAGGCAAACCTCAACATCAGGACTATAAAAATACACAATGTGATAACCCACAAAAACTGCGGGCCCCCAAATAATTTATGCAATGAGTAAATTACAAATTATTTTTAAATAGTAATGAGTAAATTGCATCTTTAATTTTTGTTTGTTTTCATTTAGCAGTTTATTTCTAATGTTAAATGAAAACGGTACTGTGAAAACTCACAAGAAATTCATACAAGAATTAATACAATATAAAATCTCATGTAACCAATAACAGATTAAAAATAAATTTTATAACATCTAAGACTAGATGTTATTTATAGTATGTTTGATGGTTGAAGAGTGTTTGATGGTTGAAGAGTCCAATCGACTTTTGCCAGCTTAGGGGTCTTCAAATCTTATTTTATAAAGATTTTATATTGCATAAGTTGAAGGTGAGGGTGGGGAAGGTCAATGGTTTCTTGAAATAACTGGCAGAAGATGATTCCCAAAATTGTTTAAAACATTAACTTATATTTACGAGGTTCCAAACCTGTTTAGGTTCATCATCAGGCATCTTAAATTAAGTCGTGTTAAGGTCTATTATAATTTTTAAATTTCATACTAAGGTCCATCAATTTTGAATTTTGATAGCAAACATTAAATGCAGGTAAGAATCTTCATAATGTGTTGAATGTTCAAATCAAGTTCGTTTTAACAAATTATGTAGTTTCTTACCTGGATTTAACGTTTACTATCAAAATTCAAAATTTTTGGACCTTAATATGAAATTTAAAAATTATAACAGACCTTAACATGACTTAATTTAAGATGTCTGATGATTAACCTAAACAGGTTCAAAACGTCGCAAATATAAGTTGTTTTAAACAATTTTGGGGAGCAACTCCTGCCAGTTACTTCAAGAATTTTATATTATAAGTATTTCATGTTTTATTTGGGAGTTATCACAGTTTTGTGATTATATCATTGACATTTGCCTCGAAAGCGATATCAGGAACAGTCTATGGAAGGATTTGCATTGTCGTTTTTCACCTAATTGTGTATTTTTTTTTTTTTTTTTTAAATTAGAATGTGTAAATTAAAACT
This sequence comes from Gonocerus acuteangulatus, assembly GCA_946811695.1. NCBI lineage: Eukaryota > Metazoa > Arthropoda > Insecta > Hemiptera > Coreidae > Gonocerus > Gonocerus acuteangulatus. Next base: position 60,141,579 of record OX328130.1, read on the forward strand.
TTAAGATGTTCAGTTTGTTTTCCTTTAGGAGTATATTTCTACTCAATATATGTAAGTGAAAAGCGTGAAATTTAGTACTTTCTTCCTAAGGCTACGAGTTTGATTCCCAACAGAAGTGTAGTTTTCTTTCGAAAAAAGGAAAGGCATCACTCCTACCCTGACAAGAAAAGTTGGTAACTTGTAGATAACCAGTTTCGAAATTATCTATATTATAAAAAAAGAATGTAAAATAACAAACATTAATCATAATACTTAAAACTTTTAATATGGTATACATTTCATTATATGGAGAGTATAATATACAAAATAATTGGAAAACTATTCATTAATAATATTTTAAATAATTTATATTGTTATTATGAGGGGAAACAATAATAATGTATAGCAGTAGCTATTGCTCAATAGCAGTCAGTGATTTAAATGGAGAGATATTTTAAATGTTTAGAGTAATTATTATTTAATGCCTTCAGAATTAGTGTTATAATTCTGCTTTATTTTCATTTTGATTGTATTTACTTCACATTTCTTCCAATGTACAATGAACAATTCATATTTACTCTTCTTAGACCATTATTACGCTATTAAGGTTCCTTGATAAAGATCTATTATAAAACAAATTTGGTGAGAACTTTGACAACATGTTCTTTTATTCTCTTCCTAAATAATTGTGACAACGTCCAAGGTAAACCTACTTTGCTATGATTAAAAATGCTTCAAAAAGTATGGAGATATACATATTAAAAGCAATTTTTTTATATCTTTGGGCTAACTGATATAATTTTTTTTTTGTTTTAAATTAAAGATATAGGCTTCATAAAATTATAAGTGAAGGGTACCCAATTCACATGCACAACTGTGATTCCGGATTTTGTCCTGATTTCCATGTTTTCTAGTAGGTAGACAACAGAGAAATATGTTGGCCGCCTAGCAGAAAATATGATCAGAAGAAACTGAAGAGACATCCAGAAAAATATAATGCACAAAACAACTATTGGGGAGAGAACCCAAATCCCCCCCCCCCCAAAAATGTGTATTAATTGAAATTAAATTGGTCTAAATTCTAGATAAACATCATTGGAAATTATTTAATTTCCCTATTTGATTAATTTTTTTTTTTTTTTTTTTTTTTACGGCGCATCAACATAATTCTTGGCCATTAGCGCCGAGATCCAGGGTGCAACCAGGAATTTTCTCAGCGAGCCCTGAGATGAGAAAATTTCTGGCGCCAGTGGGGATCGAACCCACCATCTCCCGCTTATGAATCTAGCGCGCTAGCCACTAGACCCCTCTAATTGATTGATGTTTTGGAATAAATTAATCTTGTTTTAATATTAAAATAAAATTCACCCTGGAGAGCCATTGCTATTATGTTTATTATAATTAAGTATTATTATTGGTCCTCTATATATTCATTAAATTGGGCAAACATTAAATGTTGAATATAAAATAAATATTAAAATAAAATTTGTTAATTTGACATACCTGACGCTGAGCGATGATAAAGAGGTGGAGGTGCCTGTGGCACAGCTGTACCAGGTACAACTGCCTGAGTCAGGGCTTTCTGTACAAGACCAGTCAGGGAAGCCAACTGTCGCTCCATGTGCTCGACTCTTAATCTGGCAGAAACATATTTCATTACTTTCTTATAAAAAATAATTTAATAGAATATTTCAGGCTACGCCATTTATTGAAGTTTCAAAATCATGAAAGAAGTAATAAAAACCACTTGAAGTATAACAGAAAAAATAAAGTTAGCTAAATCATTAACTTCTGTAGCATTAGTGGTGACAGTTAGGAAGGCAACAATCTCTAAAAGCATCGGAACTCAGAGAGTTCAACGTTTGAAAAAAAAGAACTTGAGAACAGTTAATTTTTAGAAATGTATATTATGTCTTCCTTTGCCACATGACTGTAAAAAAATAAATAGAATACATAATGTTTAATAACAAACACAACACTGAATTTCACAAACTCCTCCAATTTCATTTTCTCGGTTTTAAAATGCACGAGTAAAATAAAATCTTATTTACTTATTTTAAGGGCTACGAATCTATGGCGATGAGCCCTACATAAAATCTTAAATCTGACATTTAGAATAAATACTGTCTTGCTAGTCAGTGTGCTTTATTGTAAGGTGAAAAGTGGACAACAAATTTTTATTTGAAAATTTTATATCAATATAATATATGAGGTGTCGAGGATACGAAGGGCGAACTCAATATCAGCTCAATTTTTTTCCCCTGCCATCCAAATCTAGACGCTTCAGAGAATCCACAGGTACATTTTTCATGTTGAGTTCGCCCTTCTTTTCCTCTCAAAATACACAGAGAATGAAAACAAACTGGCTTGAAACTGCCATAGGAAGGCAGATAAGCAAAGCGAACACAACACTCCACTACCGGTCCACTGTATGATAATATAAATAAAATGCTCTTTTCATTGAAAGTGAAGTTCACACTAATTCCTGGCCAATTATTATATAATTTGAACAATGAGACATCCCGCAAAGAAAAAAATGTTTTGAGTATACTCTAGAAGAGTTTGCCCTTATCGAAAAAATATTCAAATGTATTTTCCTGAAAACTACCTTTTGTTGAATTCACCCTTCGTATACGCAACGCATCATATGATCTTTAAGGGGTTGCGACTACCCTTGATTTTCAAAAAAATCTATTCCTTTTTTTTTTTATTATGTTAAATTGTTTAAAATTTAAACAATATAAATTGAAGGACATATAAAGAAAATATGTTTTGGAGGTTGTTAAGTGGACAGTTCGCTACAATTACGAGTTTCGATGCTTGAAAAATCCTAGGGCTTCGGGTTAAACTGCAAGAACATATTAATAATAGCTCACAAAAGATTAATGTTTTAAAACTTAAGTTGGAAATGTTTATATTGTGAACATTTGTAGAGTTGTGACATTTTCTCTATAGTAATAAACATTGCTTTGATAATTGATTTACAGAAACAAAGTACACTTTCTTAAGTCACAAAAAATAAAACAAGTATATCAGCTACAAGTTCTTGGGGGAAAAAATCTTAAAGAAAATATTTACTGGTGAATAAATATTTCTAATTCGTAGCCATCATTAGGAGTAAAATTTAACTTCTTACCAAGAAGACCAGGACAAGTTTCATGCAATGGGAAGTTGCAGATATTTGATTTATAGAAAGGCAGTAAACAGTACAATGCAGTCTATTAATTGTTTTAATGCATGCAAAAGTGTGTGTGTTTTTTTTTTAAACAAGTGTATGAACTTTTGATTTTTTAATAAAAGCCATTTCTTAATTATGAAAACTAAGAAATTATGTGTTAATGATGATATCCAGAAACTAATTCTGCATAAAATCATTTATTCAAATGTGATCCTCATCTTCAAAGAGTATAATTAATTCATTACTTGTTACTATTGACTAGACAAGAATGATAAAATAATTCTATATTCTTCTTTTTTTGTCTTATTTATTTTACAATTTTGATACTTTGTTTCAGTTGTGAGCGTTCTTGATAAATGGAAGAGCTAAAAACCCTTACTGTGATGCTCCAGTAAATAAATCAATTACTAGATAAATCAGAAGAACTTTGTTGGACGTAGAGATTATCAAAACGGAAGTAGTTGGGGTTACTAAAACCAGGTGAATAAAACCAATTTTTTAAAAATATCTTTTTTATTTATGCCAAAGTTTCTAAAAGAATCCAAAAATAATCTTGTCAATGCTATTGTAAGGCCCTGTTTCCCTTGGTTTTAGTTAAGTGAATAAGGATGAGAGAATACATTGGATGCCCAACATGCCATGTACAGCGCTAAGACCAACTTAAATCTTGATAAGTTGTGTAGAGAGCAGCACATAGCTGATGTAAAATTGAAGTTTCCCACATTTCTCATTTTACTCAATTAGATTGAGCCACGAGCTAGAGCAGAGGAGGGGGTGAAGGGTTTATAAGGGCTGCCTTCAGTTCCTGAGTCTTGGCCCAACTGAGTGGCCCTCACCCGAGTAAAGGTATGTCAGTTAAATTCTCTCACCCATCACAAAGAAATATTAGTCACTCTACCTGGCTCTCTCAAGTAAACTTGTCTTTCATCCTAACGATCTTTGTACATTTAACAGCAATCTCAGTGTAAATTACAAACTTACATCTAAAATATTTCCCTATCTTCTATACCTTTAACTTCCCCGTCCTTGTTAATCGTGCCCCCTTACAATGTGTTAGCTAAGAAGTAATCTCTTCTTCTTGCTCCAATATATTCAATATATATAATATATATATATATATATATATATATATATATATATATATTATATATATATATATATATATATATATATATATATATATCCAACCCCTCCATCTAACTCCCATATAGCAATTAATTATGTTGATTTTGGACACTTTTGGATCTCTGATGGGTCTAAAAACTTCAAAAAAATGTATTCAGAACCAAGTATAAGTCATAATGAACCTGTCAAAAAAAATTAGACTTTTTTTTTTGGCCTAGTAACCCTCATAGTGGTCCTAGGGACCTAAAAATATAGGAAAAAGGGTATTTCTATATAAACTTTAAAACAGCATACATGAAATATCGAAGTTCTTCAGAGGTCGATTCAACATTACCTGGTTATACCTTTTATAAAAAGTTTTATACGGAAATGTGCTTGAAAGAAAAAATCTAAATACAGGAAAGGAAAATCAAGGAAAAGCACAAATAAATGGTATTTAAAAAGCATATTGAATCTCTGGGTATTTAACTCACAGCAATATAAAGAAGAGAATGTTACTCTTACTTTCTATAAAGTCTAGGCTTATGGGGATAAAGAAGGCGCAATACTGGGGAGTGAAACTAGTGATTTATAAGGAATGAGTTAAACTCCATTTTAACTACTATCAAGGATACCACACGTAAAGAAATGACAGAATTGTTTGAAATCATTTACATACTTATGCATTGTTGATTCAGGAATACAATCAAATCGGTGGTATATCCTCGAGTTGATATCGCCTCCAACCATACCCCTGTTGTTTGCAGATAGAACAAGAAAATACAATGACCAGGTCAATTTAAAATCAATAGAGCAAAACAAATAAAAGTGTTTTGATAACACCACACATGAGCCTGAAATCGGTTATCGTATTTTAAACAACTCAAGGTTAAAATAGAATAAGACAATAAGAATAAGAAAAATATTTAAAAAAAATAGGTATAAAAGACTTTTGTAAAAACATAAAAACAACAGAATTAATGAAACATTTGGGAAATTCAGGTTCAAACAACAGGGAACATTTGCCAATTGACAAGTTTAGGATTTAATTGATTTATTGGTATGAAAACAAATCAATTTTTAAAAACCTTTGACTTGTTCACTAAAATGCTTTTCAGCAATAATGCATGCAAGGGCATAGATTATGAGTAGATTTGGAAAATGGTTGTTCAGGTGCGCATTTATCTAATCAACAGGCAACTGGTCAATCCCAGTCTTTGCAAGTACTGAATAAAGCAGGTGACATGCAAAACAAATTATTATATTAATCATTTAATCAAAATTGATTTGTTTTTAATGAATACAATTGATTTAAAGCTTGTCTTTGGAAGTGTATGGAGTATAAGAACTCTCAAATAAAATAAAATAATTCATGTTTGGCTCTCCCTACAATAACATCAGTGAAAACTACCATGATAAGAAAAAAAAACAAAACAGGAAGAAACACAGAATAAAGAATGCAGAAGTCAAAACTGGAGGAGAGTTTGCAGGACTACAGAAGAAAAGGAAGTTTCCAAGATACATCAAGCACCACATACTACTCTTTCTCTCTCTCAAAAATAAATAAATATATAAACAAAAAATTATGTACAGCAGATCAACGTAACACATTATTGATTCTTCCTAAATCTTTTATATGTCTTAAGCTGCTTTGCTGGTAGTCCATATTTGATGATGAAATTCGGCTTCTTTTTCCAACAGTTCTTGAAGTTCAAACAATTTCTGAGATCCCGACCAAAGTTTGCCACATGAAAGTGAGGTGGGATCCTGGACCAAAACAAGACCCCTGGGGAACGAACCTGAATTTCAACATCAAAAAGTTACATAGGCTTATATAAGGGGGGGGCTTCAGCCCCCCCCCCCCCCCGAAATTTTCATTTGATCGGTAAACATTTTATAAAACCCTTACAAATAAATTAAATAAGATCATTTAGTTCATAAAAAATAATCTATTTTGGGTTTAATAGCGTTTTAGTTGGCTAAAACTCTTCCAAGATCTAAATAGTTAGTATTCTATACACCGGAAATGGTCTCAGCCCCCCCCCCTAAATTTTCCCAGCCCCCTCCGAAATTATTTTCTATATACGCCCATGAAAAGTTATTCATGCATATACTCACTGTATTGAAGGAAGGTATGTAGAACATATTTTTAAAACAATGTTATTAATTACATTTTCTCCATAATTAAATACTGTACAAAGTAAACATATGAAATATACGATGTGGAAATTATGAAATACAGAGATTACAAAATTCTGATTGTGGTTCCCTACCTTTGATTAAGAAATGATTTATTAAAAGTTTTAGAAATTAAGATGGCTTCAGACATAAATTTGGTTTTGATTTATCCGTTAGGAAAACTCCAGGAATATTATTCAAGGAATAACAACAGAGCAGAGGAAGTAATAAATTTTTTCAATGAATATTATTTTTACATATACCTCACTCAATAACAGGAAAGCAGAGTAAAACGCTCCAGATTTCATGCAGTTATAGCTACTTGGAAAATATGTATCTTTCAAAGAACTAATTTCATAAACATATATCAATATGCAGCCTAAATACAAATTAATTGCACTCAAATGATAGATAATTTTCTTAATTAAATAAAAAAAAGTATATTATTGAATTGTTTTCTTATAAAAAAATACTAGAGTTCTGTAACTACATTTTTACTTTCTATTAATAAGTTGATAAAAGATTTGGGTCTATCATAGCTATCGTTTGAATTAAACAAAAACATTCCCTTAAGAAAACACAAAATACTCTTAATGCCCAAACAAGTTTACAAATTATTGATTCACTGTTTTGGTAGGGTTAGATAAGATTAAAATTTATCGACTACAAATTTGAATCAAGGAATTGTTCTGCAGGGCCCCATATTCACTGGTGCTGGTTAAAAGAATAAAAATGACATAATATGGTGCATTTTCAAAGTGAAAAATGGAAGTTGCAAGAGGTAGGAGTTATTAACACCATACATACTGCAACATGCTATATAGATCGTAGCAAATTATGAGTAAGGAACGACATTTTCTGTTACTTCTAGTTAGAGGTAGGAAAAACAGCTGTAGAGAATGAAATATTTAAAAAGGATTACTTATCTGAAACGAGCACACCAGTTCCTGAGAACTCATTCCAGTTGTATGTTGGATTGTTTATTTGTCTCTTCCTAATTTCTTATAGGTTATGTTGATAAAGTTCTTGGTGTTATGATAAATTTTCTTCTGTATAACAGCATATTTCATGTGATCGCTCAGATCTTCTTAGTCCATATTGAATATTGTTTACATAAAAGCAAGGAGGAAGAAGAGGTGAGCAATTTGACGAAAACTGTTGGAATACAGAAGAACATTTATCACCATAACACCACCATCGCTGGCGACAGAAGAGGGACATTGTTGCGACCCAGCAAGGAATTGTAAAAAATACTATATTATTGTTGACTGGATATTATGGTATAGATTAGGAGGTTGCTACAAGACAACACTTCCCATCAGGTGAATTTCATTGTTATTACAAAATAGTCTCACTCTACTTAATAGACTGATATTCATAAAATTCTAAATCTCGCATTAAATAATAAAAAAAAGAGAAAAAGTATTACCAAGCAAAAGCTAAAGTAATTTACATGAAAAAAAAAGATAGAAAAAGAAAAGAGTGCTTTGGAAAAAATGTCGGCAACATTCGAAAGAGCTAAAGTCGTGCGTGGAGAAGCCTGCCTCCTCACCTGGTCTGATCTATCTGCTGCTGTGGGAAGAGAGCGGCTACTGGAGGACGGGGCGCCATCTTGAATCCTCGGCCAGCACCACCATAGCCTTCCTCCAGTCCTTCAGTATCGCTATGAAACCAGCACCAACACATGCAAAACTCTTCCTCAAACCATTCAAACCACTATTTAAATTTATATTTCATTTACTTAATTTGTTTTTTTAAGGGATTTGAATATACACGAATTAGCCACAAGACTAATTACGAGTTGGACAAGTATCCCTTTCCCAATTTTAAGATTTAACCTTTTTTGCTTCTGATTGTGATCTTTTACATCATCCAAATCAATTATATAAGGCAGAAAGTTAATAACTAAAAGAAAGAATGTAATTGCAACGTAACAGAAGGCCAAAACACATTTAGAGCACAATATTGTTTATTTTATTTATCGTTTGGCTCTACAAGGCAATAAAACAATTAAAACATTATTTAAAAATTTCTTAATGAAGCATTGAAAGTTTCAGTGCATTAGTACAGTTTATGTACAATTTTAGTAAATATATGTAGTTAAGTCATGTGGTAGTCAGTTGGTGTCAGTAATATATGAACTATTTTTCTGATATAATTATAAAATATAAATGGTCCCAGTTTACTAAAAGCAAATAATCATTTGAGGGAAGTTTGGCTCAGTAGTAGAGCGTTTTACTCATTTTCTGGAGGACCTGAGCTTGAAACTCGGGTGGACCTTCAAAGATTAAATCGTTCGAGGGTCGGAATCGGAAGCTCAACTGCCGATTTACATGCATAAGTATACCAATTTTGAGCTAGTGAACTGATTTTTAAAGTGGAAGTATAGGCAACAGTAATTGTAACCTTTATTATAATACAATTTAGTCAACACATTCATAAGTAATTAATAATTGTCATATAGTTTAACTTTAAAAGAGAAAAAATTGCCTCGATCCATATGGGCTTATGGATGAAAGATTGTCAACAATTTTAATAACATTTTTATTTTTATGACATAATGTCTTCAGAAGGAAAAAAATGTTTTTAAAAGTTCATATTTTTAAGTCAAGTGTACAACTGATTTCACCCGTTTACTTACTTGCAGAAGAGGTGGGCAGACTCCTTCTTGCTTTTCGAGTATTAGAGGTAAAGTATAGAGAAGGGAGGGGGTGGATTTAGAGAAGAATGGATGAAATAAGGATCACTACTAAAGCACTAATCCTAATCTGGAATAACCACTTTCTACTAACAATTAGTGACATACAAACAATGTGCTAAACAAATATTGACGGTGAAATGAATAACCCAGAAATAATTAGGAAAACATCAATTTTATGGATAAGACCTGACATCGGTGGGTTTAACATGCTCTTGTGAAATCTAACAATCTCCTACAATATAAATGTACAACAGAATAATGATTTTTTAAAAAAGAAAATTCATGGAAAACTACTAACACAGTGACATGAATACTATAAAAAAGTATTTTAACACTTCAACTGCCATGGTACTTTCTCTCAGGCTGCCAGATCTAGCATGAGGTGACGTATTTCTCCCAGGCCATAAATATAATTCAGTTTCTCATTCTTTGAAATACAATCGTTGAATGTTTTACAGATACATTAAACTATTCCAAGCACCTGTATATTCAAAACGCCTATGTGTCGAATTGAAACATATGGCTTTGTGATGTATATTATTGATTAAAATATTTTGGGGGCCTGAGGAATACTTCTATATGCAAAGAAAGAACAAATTCTTATGCATATATATAATATTCTTATATTTTTATAACAAAATTGAGATGAAATGTTTATTCTATACAATGGAATTAAGCTTTACTTGAGAGGTTGATCGGTTGATCATTTGAATAAACTACGGAATTTGAAGGCTAATGGGGATATGTTGTCAAACATAGACCATTCAAGGTAAATCTTCATTCAGAATAATATGAAAGCACTGACTGAGACAAAAGTTGTTGGCACATACATATTGTCCCTACCATGTCAAACTATCGAATTTGCAAAATCTTCAGATTCGATACTTTGCTCTAGGATTGTGGAAGATAAGGCTTGTCACAAATTGTCACAACTCTAACCCCTTTAGAATAGCCTTTAATGCCTTAAATAAAGTATCGAAAAGATCATTTTGTAATATATTACTTCGTCAATGGATAGAATATGTTCTTTCTCTAGTTTGCTCCAATTGGCATATTCAACCATTTGACATGAGAGGGGCCAATATTTTCTGGCTGTTTATTGCATTCACTTATACACTTTATACTTATAGCTTAATCAAATACTTATGGTAGAATCAAATTAAAGGGTTTGGTTGAATAATGGTGTATGTATATTTGTTTCGATTTACAAGAGCTATTCTTCAATTACGTTAAAACCTTTTTTGCTTGCAAGTTGTGTTGGTCAAACAATTGAGGCTTTAGAGGCTTCCTGGCACTTACAAAACCCCACAAATATTTTTATAAACACAAAAACTTTTTTTTTTAACGATGAATGAAAGAATAAATATTTTTTTAATAACCTAACCAAAAATTCTAACACATGCGACACACCTCCTCTTCATGAGTTTGTTAATAAAACACACCATTTTTTTAACTGCTCTCCCTGATCTAGTCATCACCCAGAATGTTGCCAGAGTCATTGGAGGAAAAGCTACACGATGTACCACCACCATCGGAGGAAGACATGGTTCCCTGGTCTTGAAGTAAGTAGGCCGGTTTCAGCTGGTCAATGGAGACATTCATTTGTCGGATACTAAATTGTAGGTTAAATCTCTTCTGATCCCTATTTAATATATTTTTTGGACCGTATAGGGAGGTGTCCGTAGTCTTCGAACCGTGTTGTCCCACACAAATATATGGGTGTATGTCTGGTGATCAGGGTCATCAAAGGGTTTTCTTGTTGAACTTCGATGGGGTGTAGGATATGGCGTTCAGTCTGCTCCCTGAGAAGCTGGACAAAAGATACCGCTCTTTCAGGCTGTCAGGACTTTTTTATCAGTTCTCCTGGTAACCGCAAAGGTTGCCCGTAGGTCATCTCAAAAGCACTATTGTCGTCATAGATAGCTGCTTGAACACCGAGTAGTGAGGTTGGGTCTTTTCTAGAAGAGGGCTGCCACACATATTTTTGCTTAAGGTTAGGGTTAGGTTAGGTTTGGCTAATTATAAGTAAATTTCATATACATGGTTACCTGTAATAACTAAATTTACTTGTATTTTTTATAATCACAAACCTTCTCTCCGATATCTGTGTTTTAGAAAGCATTCAATCTTAAAATGCAATATATTAATAATTTTAAAACCTTAATGAAAATAACGGTCATTTTCAGAGTCCTATGCCACCTTGTTCTTCTTCAATGCACAACTATTTTTATGAACACAACAACTTTTAAATTTCTTTTTAAAAATTAATGAAAGAAATATTATTTATTTAATATCTTTTTTGAACTTTTGGCCAACAATTCTAATTGTTGCCAAAAGGCAGTGGTTTCTGGATAAATTCACATTAAAACAAGTAAGATTAATGGAGTCTATATAAAACATTAGTAAAAGCTTTGCTGTCACAAAAATGTAACAAAGATTGTTATTTGTCTAAACCCTTCAATCAAATTCATACCAATGGCAGTTAAAGTGTTAAAAAATGCTACTTTTCATGGAAAACAAACATTTCCTCATCTTGCATGAATTTACCTAATAAATTTCAATGATAGCTGCATTATTAATTATTTTAAGGAAAAAAATATATATATATCTACCTGTAATTAAACATAATCGAAGAACATTTAAACAAAAACTAATCCTTCATTCTGATATAGGATTACTAATTATGAGGAAGACATATAACACCAATTTCACAAATTTCAAATGTAGCCATTATAAAATTACCTCTTTAGGTCATAGACAAATACAAATCCATTTGAAGAAAAAAAAAAATATAAATAAAGAGAAAACACAAAAACTGTTAATAAAAAAAGAAAAATCATTGATTATGATTAAAAATAAGTTTTAGGAAGAAGATTTAAGGCTGCATGTGAGTGTAGACCAATCTCATACACTTGAACTTGATTAATTCAAAGTTGAAGGGGCCACCTCAACGATTTTTTTTTTTAATTTAATCTTTTTTTTGAAGACTGTTCAGATTTTTTTCACTGTTTTATAAGCTGGCCAATAAGTTTTTTACAACATAGTCAGCAAAAGTCATTAATTTATACTCAAAGCATAGAAGATATGTCAGCGAAAATAACCGTACCTCACATAAAGTAGAAAGGCTACAAAATCAAAAGGTTTTCAAAAACATTTCAAAAAAGCCTGTTTCGTTTTTTTAAGAATCACTCAAGAGTACTATGACTTTTTTAAAAAGAAATTCTGGGCCTTAACATTGAGGCGCAATTGACTTGAATTACCATACAGAACCCATAACACATCTTGAACACAAGATTTTTTTTCTTTTTTACAATCAAACTATTAATATTTACAAATATTTGTTTTTACTGATTAACAAACTGTCGATACATAACATACAATTAAGTAGGATACACTTATTTGCAGCTTTTCCATGAGGATAATGCATTAGATTTTACTTCCATTTAAACAAATAAAAAACGAATTAGAAAACAAGTTTTGATGTTGTATAGAAGACAAAAACAACGGGGTGTTATCTACAATTTTAAATTAAAAGTTAAAAACACTTGAATTAGTCAAGTTCGACTGTATTTATTGGGAAGATCAGATATCATCAATAGAATAATATACATTGCACATATTATCATTGAAATGAGGCTTTATTCAAAGAGACAAATTCACCAAGAAGATCCAAAAAAAAAAATAAATCAAACAAATCAAGTCCAAAAAAGCAACAAAAAAACAAATGTCCAGGAAATCATAGGACCACTGAAAAGGATTTTTTGGAAAAGGTTGAAAACAAAAATAATCTCAGTTGGGCATATAAGACTGAGAGAAAATGAGTAAAAAAATAATTTATATTGAGTTGGTGTGCCCTTTTTCTATCTTGAGATTTGTTAATTACTATATTTCGTGGGAATCCATGCCGGAACACATACGCAAAACCTTTTTATTGAATTGCAATGTTTTATATCCATAAAATAAAGCACTGTGTTGGGCTGTGCCCATTATTCTGTATTATTTTCATTAACGTGAAAACTCTTTTTATTTTCTCATAACAGAAAATACTTCATTTACTTTCATTAAAAAAATATTTAAATATTTACTTTTTTAAAAAAATAGCTTTTAATAATAAGCTGAAGTATGGAAAAATATAGAAAAAAAGGAATATTATGAAAGAGGGGAGGACAGAATATATGAAAGAGTTAATTTAAGTATGATTGGTATACTTTTATAGAAAAGGACTTTTTCCAATATTCGACCTTCTCCATTTTATGACATCTAATTTCTTTAAACTTTATTGGAAATGGTAATGTTGAGTGGTTTGTAAGGTTTTATTGGGTTATGGTTAAGGTATTAGTATAAAAAATAAATATAAAATGTTAAACAAAACATTAATGCAAAACACATTAAAACAACAAGAACAACAATTAATTATAATAAAATATATTACTAAAAATAAAGAATATTAGAATTTAAAAAAGTTGATGTATTAATGTATTGGTAATTGTTAGGCGTTTTGAAGGGAGACCAGAGTTATATTGGTAGTTGTTAATGGAAGCGATAAAATAAAAATAAGATGTGCACAAAGATTAAAATAACGAGAAATAATTTGTTCAGTACAAGTATTAGCTCATATTTAGCTTCAACATAGTTGAAAGAGATGGAATGGGGCGGAGAGAAAAAATATGTTGACACAACTTATACAAAATTAAATTTTCTTTAAAATTTGAACTCACATTATTAAGACGAATACTATCTCCTTGTCTTTGAAATGGAAGAATGTCTTATTATCAAGTATATATTATAAATTAGAAAGTTTGATATGGCAGAATTTAATGATGGAACTTTGCCAAGAAGCGGAACACTGTTTAAATTAAATAAATAAATAATGATGGAACTTAAATTTTTACTGTTTGAAAGAATGTATAAGTAAATTTTAACACATTCAATGTCCTAAACATACAAGGCAAAGCAAACTCAACTTAGATCCCCTCGTCATGGAATATGAACCACTGCTTGCCATTCTAATATTATGAATTGGGCTCTGGAGCTCACAGTATGTTAAGAGGCAGTTGAAATCGCATAAGTTTGATGAAATCATCTTCGGTTTGAGTACGGTTAAGTGTGTCTACACCACTTGCCATGTTCATGGAGGCTCAATTTATTAGGTTCATTTACAAACAAAGTACCTTGACAACAACCATTTAAAATAAAAAAAAAACCTTATATACATTTATATTTACCAAAGTTTATATTTATTTATTTATTTCATTAATATGTATATATGGGGGTCTCCCGTGGTCTAGTGGCTAGCGCGCTGGATTCATAAGCGGGAGATGGTGGGTTCGATCCCCACCGGCGCCAGAAATTTTCTCATCTCAGGGCTCGCTGAGAAAATTCCTGGTTGCACCCTGGATGTCGGCGCTAATAGCTACGATTTGTTGATGCGCCGTAAAAAAAAAAAAAAAAAAAAAAAAAAAAAAAAAAAAAAAATATGTATATATTTAACATTGTTTAATTATGTAGATTAGTATTAATGAAATTTAAAATTCATAATTAATAATCAAATGACCTTTTAATTTGATTTATGAATCATCATTATATATATTTAATTTTGTAAAATTGTATTAATTTGTTTCCATGTTATTTATCTTTTCAAATTTTACATCCAGAGTTGGTTCCCTCATTAAACCATATGTTTATTATATTTTAAATAAATTAAGGTTGTATTGGTTAAATATTATTTATATTATTGAGCTGAGTTTAGTTTGATTTATTTTTAAAACTAATAACCAACATAGAACAGGTTTTCATCGCTTTTGGTGATGACATTGCACGATTTCTCAATCGATTCAATACACAATCCCCAAAGGAAATGCTAATGATTATTATTAAACATAAGAGATAATGATACAAACTTGAGAAGTTTTAATCGCGACACTGGTTGACTCCTGGGCCGAGATTGGCACATTAGGACGCCCGGTGCCCTCACTCAGTATGCCTTGAAAATACATTTAAACTGTTTTATCAAAGCAGCACTTGTTAGTTTTAGTCATAGTCACGACCGAAATAAATTGGGCTTTGGGAAATTTGGTCAAATCTATAAGTGTTGGAGGGCAGAGAATGTGTTAATAATGAAGCGTTCTTAATTTCCTTTATTTCAGAAGAGATTATAGCCTATGGTGACTACCAAGATAGAGATAGACGGAGTTCGGTCTTAATAGATGAATAAAATTAACTTTTTTTTTTTTTTAAATATGAGTTAGTATTTTTGGCAACGTTTCTGCTTGATTTTCAAGCCTTCCTCAGAGCTATGAGGAGGGGAAGATCTGATTCGATTGGATGTTGCTATGTCTTTCTTGATTTTCAAACATGCTATAGAAATATTTGTTAAAGCTTTGAACATGGGAGGTGGTTCTTGTGCAAATAATGTTGTCTATTTATTCTGTCATGTCCATAATGACGATTTTGTTCCCTTTATTAGCCTGGCTAATAATTATTTGATAGTATATTTTAAAGGAAGGGTGGACTTAAGGTATTTAAAGGATTTTGAGGAGTGCTGAAAGAATTTGGCGGTAGAGTAGTGGAAGTGATTGTTGATAATGTTAGAGATCTATTCCTCATTTTCAAACAGGATTTTGTAGCTATGGATAAATTAAATATTTGTGATTCAATTATCAGAAATTTAGCAACCTCCAACCGGATCAGTTGTTCCCGTTCTCATAGCCCTGAAGGCCCAAAAATCAACCCAAAATGCAGATCGTTCATCATTTTTTATTAAAATTTTTATTTTTATTCAATCTTCTGACCCAACCCTGACTGTCTACAACATGGAAATATTATTTATGATTTTATTGATATATGAGAAGTATTTGTACTTTAGGGCATGAAGGTGAAATTTAAACTTTTTTGTCCTATTTATTAGCATTACGAAAAAAATAAAATGAAGCGAATATACAAGGGTATATTTTATAGAATTGGATCACATACCTCGCCTCTTCGTCAATAACTGGCGTAATGGTTCCAGGTCTTGGAGAGTATGGTGTGTAGTATGGATCATCATATCCTGGATAACCTGGCCCTCCTGAATATCCTCTTGGCCCTCTCTCTGGTGAAGACATGTAGCCGTCAACTGCAACAGTCATTTTTTAATGCAATACATCGAAGTAACTGTATTAAACGTCACGAGTGTGTCTGATGTTTTGATATGCTGTACCAGAAAACATTTTTGCATAAAGATAATTAAGACAGCTGTAGTAATCTTTCTTAACCCTCGAGTGATCGCCTGGATGACATTAGTCATCCATACCCTTTTCATCTGCTCCTGTGTATATGTTTCGGAAGTGAAGAGGGTGCAGAGGGAGGAGTTGGGAAGAAACCTAGGCCAAACAGACAGTAGGTGTTTACCTTCTGAGAATAGAGGTACTGTTTATTTATTTTATTTTTTTTTATGACAGTTGTCCTCCAAGCGACTATTCATAAGTTACTATAAGTTTTATAGTATTTTTATTTTTTTATACTTTATACCTTTTATGTCTAATTTTAATATTCTATATGTAATGTATTATTATTTAATTTTTGAGTACTATCATTTTATTTGTCATCCAAGCGACCTTCTATATAACTGTTTCCATTAAGTTTTTAATAAAGTTTTTTGTTTTAATATTAAATAATGAGTGTTTTTGTTAAACAAAAAAAGTTATACACTTCTATAGAAAACATTATTTTGATTTTTTCACTGAAATAATTACACAAAATAGTGTAAAAGTTATTGCATTATAATTGAAAGTTAATAAAATTGTGTTCTTTCATGTAAGTGAGGTTTAAGTCATGGATACACTTGTAGCCAACGTGCCTAACGGTGCCACAGACTGGGGAGCACCTACTGGAGGATTAATATTGAAATGAAATTGAATTTTGTCAGAAAACCTTTAACAGCCTTGCTCCTGAGGAATAAAAAAAAAAAAAAAAAAAAAAAATGGAAGCTTTGTACAAAAATCAAAATTGTGGTAAAATTTATTATTAGGTATTATTGTGTCACACAATAATAATCATGTTAACACAATAATACCTAATTTGTATTATTAAAAATGTCAGAAACAAAAATGAAAGACAATTAATTTTATGATGAATTATCAAATCATTAAACTAATAGTTCGAACTGTATTAACTTTCTTTAAGAAAGTACTTGATGATGGAAAGTCGGTATGGGAAGCTGAAGAGGAAAAACTATCCTTAATAATGTGAAGTTTCCAGTGCAGAAACAATAAGGTGAAAGATGGCATTATTAGCAAGCAATTTACTGGAAATTCCGGTTTGTATTGTTCTGCTTAAGTGGTTTTACAAAGATATTTTGCATAATAACTAAACATATTTGTACCTGCATTAATTTTTACTTAATTATAATTATAATTAGGAGACCCGGTGGCCGTGAGGGTTAAGGCGTGAGCACTTAACACTCAGTGCCAAAGGTCGTGGGTTCGATTCCCACTAGGGGTGGAGGCTTTTCTTTAGAAAAAAGAAAAGGCATCACCCCTATCCTGGCTAGAAAAGGGTGGTAACCTATAGATAACCCGTCCTAAAATTCGTAGTTATATTACTTAATTACTTGAAAAATGCAATCACTCTTATTATTGGGTCATCTTGGGCTTGTTAAGTGGAAAATCTTGGGTGAACATTACTTTACACTGCTAAAGCTAGGGTAGTCACGGTGATTTCTTCAAGCCTCATGATAAGAATTAAAGATACTGATGTTGTAATATTATGGTGTAGATCCAAAGGGAAAAATTTATTACTGACTGAAATGAATACTCTTATCCCGTATCCCGGGGAACGTAGGTTCATAGAGAAGAGATTGTTGACCGTTCTACGAGAAGGTATAAAGAGTCCGGGTTTGGTCGTAAGGTAAATTCATCTTCTTCTTCTTCTTTTTTTTTTTTTTTTACGGCGCATCAACAAATCGTGGCTATATGTAAGGTAAATTAAACTAAATTTTATAACAAAAATGTGTTGTATTTTTTCCAATGTTTCAGCTGGACATTCAGGCATTCTTTAGAGCTGTAAACAATTATGGACAAGGTAAATACCAATAACACTTTTATCTATATATAAAACAAATCACGTGTCTGTCTGTTTTTCCGTTTGTCTGTTAGTTCCTTATACAAATCCACACAGTTTGACCAATTTTGACCAAACTTGGAATACTGGTAGGTCTTGATACGGGAAGTCTCGTAGGCTAAGTAAAAAAACGTCTACCAGCTGTCTGTCTTTATGTTTGTTCCTTATACAAATCCACACCCTTCATCCGATTTTGACCAAACTTGGCACACAGGTAGGTCTTGACTCGGGGAGAGTCATAGGCTAGGTTAAAATCGTCTATGACTCACAGTTCGGAGATCATGAGTTCGAAACAATGAACCCAAACAGTTACAGATTTGCATTATTAGATTTTAATATTAATTATTTGGTTTCTTATATATATATATATATATATATATATATATATATATATATATATATATATATATATATATGCATGTGTCGTCCACTCCTCAATCATATTAAGGCCAGGAGTCACTAACCATATTAAGCCACATACAGATAAACAAAAGATTAAATAAATGTTTTATATGTGCACTTAGCAGCATAAAGCAAAAGAAACGCTATGATTATTGTCTGTTCTGTCCGGAAACTCAAGTAAATCTGAGTGTTTTATTAATTTATAGTAAGAATTAGATGTGTTAGGTTAAGTATTTTCTTAATAATAAAGTATTATTATTATGAAAATACTTAATACTTAAAAATATCCAAATTATGAATAAAAAAAAAAATGAGAGTTTGCTTTTTAGGAGTTCATTATTGATTTTAGCCACATTTTCGACACAGGATGGCTACTTAAAATGAAGTATTAGCCTGGCTTGCACAGCATTGAAGATCCTAGCCTCAAGACCAATGGCTATCCCGAGTCTTCGGGAAGGTAATTCACAAAAAAACGAAAACATCAGTCAAAATTGAATGAACTTAAAAATATTAAAAGTGTCCGGGGTTTTTTTTTTTTTTGCTGTTGAATGTATGTATATTCTTCATCTCCTTCTGTCTACTCTATTTGTTGCTGAGCAAATAAAGGCAAAAGCTCATTTGTTGGCTCAGCATAAAAAAAAAAAAAAATAAAAAAAAATAGAAAGAGAATCTGTAGAGAAACCCCAACTCAACACTGCATCGATGTAGACTGTCCTGATAGATAACGAAATCTTATCATACAGTTAGTCAATCAAACTCCACGATACAATAGTGAATGCGTTCAGCAAGACCATAAGCCATCCTTTATATCATATAAATATTATATTAATTATAATTATTATATTATTAATAATTATTATATTATAATAATTATTATATTATTAATAATTATTATTATTAATTATTATATTAATTATATATTTTATTATATTAACTACTAAAGTACTAATTTATTATATATTTACCCTGAGCAGGAGGTTTGGCAGGGGGTGGATATGGCCTAAGCAGCGGGCCTCCGGTCCTGGGCAGTGTTCCTCCAGGCGGGAAGCTGTGAGTCATATAGTAAGGAGGGCCTCCGCCTACTTGGCTTTTACTACCCTGCAACAGAAATATTTTTTATTAATATTAAATATCAAATTAAATTAGTATAAATTTATTTATTTAGTTGCTAAGTACTTTCAGCACAAATGATACATCCTGCACTCCACCTTTGCAGGAACCCATTAAAGCTGGGAGTGATCCTAAAGACGGTCAGGGAATCCGACTCTCCAAAAACAAGACAAGAAGTTTAAATCTTTAATGCACATCTGGGTTTCAAACTGGGGTCCTCCGAAGTCGATTACTCTACCACCGAGCCAATATGGGCAAATTGATAATTTGAATTCTGAGTAAAATTCCAAATCACAATTCACAGACTTTTTTTTTTTTTTTTTTTTTTTTTTTTTTTTTTTTTTTTTTCTAAAAAATCGTTCTCATTGGTTGAACCCAATGTATAATCTTCTTACAAGTAAGCAAAACTTAGGCCGGTACAGAATAATTTGTCAACCGAAAAAACAGATAATGGATGGATTTTGCTTATAATGATAGCATATCTTCCTAATTAGCTCCGAATATTATAAATCAAGTTCCGTTGCAGGTAAACAAAAATAACGCCCGCTGGAGGATATTAGTAAGTTGATCTGGATTGGGGATTGCTGGTTAACAACCCGTATACTCAGAGGGAATGACATATGCCCAGCTTCGGGGCGAAAAAAGAATATTGTTACCTTTATCGGATTTCTTCAGTTTTCACGAGTGCACCAATGAAAGCAGTAGCCGAAACGCAGTGATTAAGGTTTAATTTGGATGGGGTTCGTTTTGGGTGCCAAGAAGAAAGTTTTCAATATTTTTTTGAGAATGTACTAAGATGCAAACATGAAAATGGACAACGCCAATTCTAATAGTCCGTGACTCAACAGGCTAATAAACTGGTATCCGGGATCTTCCTGACTATAGCAAGGAAGTCAAGAAATTCATACGCAGAAGATGGAAGGGAATCCTCAGGCAAGTCAATAATATCGTCTTTGATGACGGGTTATTTTGTCTTGAGAAGTCAAAGTTTCAAAGAGAAACGGCCATTTGGAGATAGATTTTCAAGCACAACCTTCATTTAATCCATAAAGATCAGAAAGAGCGGAATAAGAAAGCGGCCAGGTAATTTAGGAGAACTGACATGTTTAGAAAGTTTATAAATTAAATATGCGTAAACAGCCGGAGCCAACAGTTGACTGTAAATAATTCAAGAGAATGCTAACACCAAACGACCAGTCTGCTTCGAGACTTATGTAACCAAAGAGCGAAACCCTAGGTATCTTAAGCCCAACACCCATTGTTTTCAATTAACAGTCCTCAGAAGTTAATAATACTATTGCGCAAGTGGTTTTGGTTAGCAAATTAATTCTCGCCTTATAGTTAGTATAGGTTCATCCCGCAGAGGACAGACGGGGGGGGGGGGCGTTGCATACGGGAAGAGGAAGCAGACGTAGCGGTTATCAAAGGCCGTCTTTAAATTCGGCATAAACATGGGTGAGGACGCGACTTTCTCTTCTCAGTCTGTGGTTTGGGGGCACAGTTAGGACAATTATCTCAAAACGTCTGGACATTTTGGCTAGCTAATAGCAGATGACTGCTACAGCGGTGGAATCTGTCCTCTAAATTATAGGACTCTCGTGGCAATTATATTTAAAGGAACAAAATCCGCAAATCTACAAAGCACTCTCCCAGGAAATGAAATGATTTTCCACTAAAAATCATTTTAGCGCGTTTCCTCCCTCCCTCCATAGGGAGGAAATCCGCGTATGAGGTTGAACCTACGACGCAATCTGGAAGTGGCGAATAGAACATTTCTCGTCCCAGAACCGTCTGTTCGCTCTCTAGCTGGCTCAAAAATGGACCGATTTTTATGAAATTTGGACAAAAATACTTTGTATGGTTTGAAACGTGAAGTTCGTTAACAACCTGAATCCGTGATGGTTTTTAGGATCTGATTAGCTCGAAAAAAATCTTAACGCTTACGTTTTTGCGTTACTAGGCATCTATGTACATATTTAATTGGACGTGGGGAATTTAATGAAATCATTTTCAAGAAGATATCTGCGCCTTTTGTCGAGAAAAAATGGCAAAAACTAGTTTTTCCTCGGGATTTTCGTGTATATTTTTATATATCTCGAAACCGGATGGGAAATCGTAGTATATGATATAGTACCTATTCGAGAGCTTATTCAATTTCTTTGGTGTTAATATCCCAAGAGTACATACGCCGTTAAAAAAAAAAAAAAAATCAAAAGAAATCGGTGCTTAAATGGAGTAATTCCCGCTTAGGATACTGTCAGTTTCCTGTTGTGACGCAAAAGATCTTGCTTCGCTTTGAGATTTCATTTTTAAGTTTACATTATTCACGAAAGATTAAGACAAATCATTAACTGTTTCTATTATAAGCGTTCCAAATGAAACTAAGGATGATAACGGAAAGATGACGCAGTTCTTGATTATCATGAAAATGTCACTTAGGAAGTAAATAAAAGCCAGTTATTCATTTCTTGTAATAAATTGTACATTTATTACATGTACACATTAATTACATATACACATTATTACATACATAATACATATATTACATGATACACATTAATGTATGATACTCTTTTGCACTAGTAATATCCATCAAAGGATTATGATGTGGAAAGTATGATATATATGCTCTTGTTTCCATCTCGTCCGACAAAATCAACTTCTTGCCAGGTGACCGAAAGTTTGGAGAACTCGAACATATGACATTTTCTTGTCGAAAATGAATCGTTTGATTTCTGGTTGCAGAGTAAGAATAATTACTCAGTTCCTGCGAGTCGGATCTTTTTCGGAATATGAAGAATTGTGTTACCTTATCATCTTTCGTGATTTCAAAATGGAAAGAAAGTTCTCAGGAAATGCTCGGAAGAGTCAGGCTACATTTATTTTTTTGCACATGTAGATTTGAGAAGAAAGTACAAGTTAAACTAGCCACCCAAAGCTTGTAACTTGAAATAAATGACCCTCATCCCTTAGATAAGATATGAAAGCGTACTAACATCCCATGCCACTATGCGTAATTACCTTTGTGGTCTGTTTCATGTTATTAAACCATCACCAGAGAAAATGTTACTAACAAAAACCAAGAATTCATAAGTGCATTCGGTATAACAGCCTTGATATATGAAAAATGATTACTCCAGGAGCTGTGTCATATAAGCGTGCTTCATTAACACTTCCCAGATCTGAATGACAAATTACAGTAGCTTAATTAATATCTTATTTACGTCCGTTCAAATGATAAATGGGTTATGGAACGTCAATGTTCCTCATAATTAGATGCAGATAACTATAGTTAGCCGTTTAGTTGTAAGAATCTAAGCATGACCATGAATAAGTTTAGCGGACTGGCCTACACTTATATGTGGCCACCTAAACGTTATCGTGGTCTTCCTCCATCCCCTAGGCCAGGTATGGGTAGGCTTGCCAAATTTTTGGTGAGTGAAACCGGGACACATCAATATGGGATGGGCGTAATGGGGGGGGGGGGGGTAAAATAAATATGGTACAAATTAGAGGCAAAATGGTTAGTTTTAAGCCTCGCAAGTAACGGGAGTGGGGAATCTGGAACCCTAAATTGTTAGTCTGCCCACCTTTTGGAAATAACAAAGGATTTTTTGCTACTTAATTTACTTTAAAAAATCGCCAAATAGTAGAGGGGCTGGCGGCTGGCAGAGCTCCACAAGTAGTTCCAACGTTTGCTCACAGATTAAAGTTAGAATACTTCTCATTTCTTTGACACTGTGCGCGGTAGTCAAAAATCTTGATTGTAGAAAAGTAACCGATTCATAAAATATTATAAAAACGTAAATTCATTATTTTTTACCTCTTACATCCGTTTCCGGGACATTGATAAAACCGGGCGGGACATCGGGACAAGTGCAAAATACCGTGATTGGCCCGGTCAAACCAAAACGTATGACAAGCATAGGTAAAGGCAACCTTTGATATGTTGTGGGCCAAACTTTAGAATGCTAATACTTTCGCTGATCGCGTAGATGGTTCAAAATAAAATAACATCGGACTTTAAAGTAGTAGCGTTCATAATTTTTAGCGATAAATATCAGGCATGAAATAATACGACAATGGTATTGTAATACAATTTATTAAAATAATATTAAATGAAAAAATAGGCACAACATTATAAATAAATCGTGAAATTTGGAATTATTACGAACTAAGTAAGTTAAATAGCGACAGGAAATCAATGAAACGCTCGGCTTGCTCGCTCACTTGATTCCGCAGGAGCAAACGACGAACCTCATCTCATTGGATCTTCCTCATTTGGAGCGAGTATGGGTATGTAGTTTAATATATATATATATTTATATATATATATATATATATATATATATATATATATATATATATATATATTTGATTTTTTAGCACTTTCCTCCGAAGGAAAGTAGCTATTGAGGTTGGACTCATGACGGAATTTTTGAAAAATTTCTTCAAATCTTTATCGATCCTACCTAGTAGACACCGAAAATGACCCCCGTTAAAATTTATATATATATATATATATATATATATATATATATATATATATATATATATGTGTCTGTTAACACGATAGCGGCCAGAGTTTTTGTTTTTTCGTCACGAAACTTGGTTTATAGCATTCAATTAGCAAACTATTGAACGAGTTCGTTAACCACCAAAGTCGGTCCACCGGAAGGGGGGGTTTACCCCGAACCCAAAACACTAATTTGACTATGTCAGCCATAATATTTGTTATATTTCAACGAAACTTGGTATTCGTAGTGGTAATATAGAGAGAAAAGTGAGATATAAAAATGAACTAAATCGGTTCATTAGGAGGGGGGGTTTACTCCGGACCCACAATACCAATTCGCCACTACCAGCCGTGATTTTTGGTATATTTCGACGAAACTCGGTATTCGTAGTGGTAATCTACAGTTAAATATGTGTTGTAAAAATAAACTAAATCGGTTCATTAGAAGGGGGGGTTTACTCCGGACCCAAATTCCTAATATACTCATACCGGTCGTAATTTCTGCTGTATTGTAACGAAACGCGGTATACGTTCTGGGTAACTCATGAGAAAGAAGTGTTGTAAAAATGAGCTGAATCGGTCAATCGTAAAGCGGGGGTTTAATTTGTAATATATTTCAATAGAAAAGCCCGCCAAACGTAGGTTCACAAAGCCGCCGCAAGGAGCGCTTTCTACCACTAGAGTGACTGTATCCTGTTCCTGCGTTAGATCAAAATACGATAATATGAGGTTTTTTGTATTTATTACGTAGTGTAGTAGGTACCATGTGTAAACATAACTCTGGAAGCAAATTAATAATTGATCAGTTACTCATTACAAATTTAAAAGAGAACTATTCATGTTTTTATTTTATTTATGTAGGATATTTTAAGCAAATTGTACTGGAAAGCAGTCTGCACTACCCAAATTCTGAGGAAAGTGCTTAGTTATGCAGCTCCTGCGTGACGGACTTTTTTTTTAATTGGGTTTTTCAAAATGTCTCACAGGGTGAATAAAATCTTACAGAGGGCCGGTTGTTGCCCACATATACCTTAGGTATATTGCTGAAGAAGGCCGACAAAGATATAGATTTTTCTGAAAATCTGACGTTTTCTCGTCATAACTTCTGGATTGCGCAATCAAGTGAACGCAATAAGCGGGGTTTACTACCGACAAGGAACGAGGAATCATACTAGAAGACACTGTGGAGTTTTGGATATTGCCTTGTTGTTGTTCCAGTTCCACAGGCCAAAACGTCCCAGCGGTCACCACATGAAGAGCTGAACAACACCGCAACTATAGCTAGAAAGAAACCCTCAGGTTGCTTTGCGGCTTATAAGTAAGAAATTCCTCGAGCTTGGTAAGTTGCCTCATTTAAGCTGGATTGACACCTTAATGCTTACTCCGCAACACATAAATTCACATCGGACTGCTCCCGGTGAAAGGAGTCGGCTATGTCTATTGAGCAAATCCATACCTGGCCTAATGGTGTGCAACACCAGCCGGATGGAACTACTTTCATTTAACTGCAACAGTTTGCTTGCCCACGCGGCCATTTTAAAAATAAATATATGACATAATTAAATTAGACGTAATCATTATGTAAAACGTTGCTTAAAAAATGTTGTAACGGAAAAAATTTGTAGGAGAGATTTTGCAAATTTTAGGGGAAAAAAACAGGTTTGCTAAATATAATTACCGTTAGGGATAATCCAAATATTTGAGTAATCGAAATATAAAAATCTAGTGGGTCAAAGTAATTCCAGAATGATTTATGAATCCACAATCTTAAAACCTAAAAAAACACTTACCCAAAGGGGGAAAAGAAATTCAAATCAGATGGGCAATTTGGCGAAGGTATCCTTAAACAAATTACACTGGTGTACAAAATTGAACTTTTTTTTGTCCCAATAGCATTTCTTGTAGATCTCGATGCCCATGTTCTTGGGGTGCCATCTATAATTATAATAAAAATTATATAATAATTCTATAATTATAATAGTTATAATTTTTGAGACGGCCGTGAAGCAACATTACACTGCATATTTATGAGGATTTTCTGACAAGTTATGACCTTTGAAGTCGTATATCTCTGGATATGCTCGGATAAACAGATTTCAGTGGGTGTGACATTGTTTTAAAAATAATTTAATGAGCTAAAATTTGCATTTTTTATTTTTTTAATTAGGTGAATAAAGACTTCGTTTGTAACCAAAATTCGTTGAAAAACGCTGTTTTTCGTCTTTCCCGTTTTTCTAAGAATTAGAGGATGATGCAGAAAAACGGTTGGCACCTCAAGAACTTGGGCATCGAGATATACAAGAAATGCAATATAGATCTCTTGTGGCGATTTCGTTGTAGAGCAGTGTTATTAATATGCTCCTAACGGGCAAAAATGTTAGTGATACAGAAGAGCAAGGTAACATTTGGAGGCCATGTTTTGAACCAAAGAACACTGCTCTTCCGCCTCTAAGAAAGAAACCAAAACAGTCAAGAGATTTAGACAGGGCTAGAATCATCATTAGCCTAAGGGGACTTTGATGAATATTTCAAAGGAAGTAACGGAATACAGTTCAGAAGAAGGAGATAGTGATAAGCTAAAGTACCTACAAGAACTAGTCTAAGGGGACTTTGATGAATATTTCAAAGGAAGCAACGGAATACAGTTCAAAAGAAGGAGATAGTGATAAGCTAAAGTACCTACAAGAACTAGCCTAAGGGGACTTTGATGAATATTTCAAAGGAAGTAACGGAATACAGTTCAGAAGAAGGAGATAGTGATAAGCTAAAGTACCTACAAGAACTAGCCTAAGGGGACTTTGATGAATATTTCAAAGGAAGTAACGGAATACAGTTCAGAAGAAGGAGATAGTGATAAGCTAAAGTACCTACAAGAACTAGCCTAAGGGGACTTTGATGAATATTTCAAAGGAAGCAACTGAATACAGTTCAAAAGAAGGAGATAGTGATAAGCTAAAGTACCTACAAGAACTAGCCTAAGGGGACTTTGATGAATATTTCAAAGGAAGTAACGGAATACAGTTCAGAAGAAGGAGATAGTGATAAGCTAAAGTACCTACAAGAACTAGCCTAAGGGGACTTTGATGAATATTTCAAAGGAAGTAACGGAATACAGTTCAGAAGAAGGAGATAGTGATAAGCTAAAGTACCTACAAGAACTAGCCTAAGGGGACTTTGATGAATATTTCAAAGGAAGTAACGGAATACAGTTCAAAAGAAGGAGATAGTGATAAGCTAAAGTACCTACAAGAACTAGCCTAAGGGGACTTTGATGAATATTTCAAAGGAAGCAACGGAATACAGTTCAAAAGAAGGAGATAGTGATAAGCTAAAGTACCTACAAGAACTAGCCTAAGGGGACTTTGATGAATATTTCAAAGGAAGTAACGGAATACAGTTCAAAAGAAGGAGATAGTGATAAGCTAAAGTACCTACAAGAACTAGCCTAAGGGGACTTTGATGAATATTTCAAAGGAAGTAACTGAATACCGTTCAGAAGAAGGAGATAGTGATAAGCTAAAGTACCTACAAGAACTAGCCTAAGGGGACTTTGATGAATATTTCAAAGGAAGCAACGGAATACAGTTCAAAAGAAGGAGATAGTGATAAGCTAAAGTACCTACAAGAACTAGCCTAAGGGGACTTTGATGAATATTTCAAAGGAAGTAACGGAATACAGTTCAGAAGAAGGAGATAGTGATAAGCTAAAGTACCTACAAGAACTAGCCTAAGGGGACTTTGATGAATATTTCAAAGGAAGTAACGGAATACAGTTCAGAAGAAGGAGATAGTGATAAGCTAAAGTACCTACAAGAACTAGCCTAAGGGGACTTTGATGAATATTTCAAAGGAAGTAACGGAATACAGTTCAGAAGAAGGAGATAGTGATAAGCTAAAGTACCTACAAGAACTAGCCTAAGGGGACTTTGATGAATATTTCAAAGGAAGTAACGGAATACAGTTCAAAAGAAGGAGATAGTGATAAGCTAAAGTACCTACAAGAACTAGCCTAAGGGGACTTTGATGAATATTTCAAAGGAAGCAACGGAATACAGTTCAAAAGAAGGAGATAGTGATAAGCTAAAGTACCTACAAGAACTAGCCTAAGGGGACTTTGATGAATATTTCAAAGGAAGTAACGGAATACAGTTCAAAAGAAGGAGA
Source organism: Gonocerus acuteangulatus (assembly GCA_946811695.1). Classification (NCBI taxonomy): domain Eukaryota; kingdom Metazoa; phylum Arthropoda; class Insecta; order Hemiptera; family Coreidae; genus Gonocerus; species Gonocerus acuteangulatus. Next base: position 60,170,010 of record OX328130.1, read on the forward strand.
TAGTGATAAGCTAAAGTACCTACAAGAACTAGCCTAAGGGGACTTTGATGAATATTTCAAAGGAAGTAACTGAATACAGTTCAGAAGAAGGAGATAGTGATAAGCTAAAGTACCTACAAGAACTAGCCTAAGGGGACTTTGATGAATATTTCAAAGGAAGCAACGGAATACAGTTCAGAAGAAGGAGATAGTGATAAGCTAAAGTACCTACAAGAACTAGCCTAAGGGGACTTTGATGAATATTTCAAAGGAAGTAACTGAATACAGTTCAGAAGAAGGAGATAGTGATAAGCTAAAGTACCTACAAGAACTAGCCTAAGGGGACTTTGATGAATATTTCAAAGGAAGTAACGGAATACAGTTCAAAAGAAGGAGATAGTGATAAGCTAAAGTACCTACAAGAACTAGTCTAAGGGGACTTTGATGAATATTTCAAAGGAAGTAACTGAATACAGTTCAGAAGAAGGAGATAGTGATAAGCTAAAGTACCTACAAGAACTAGCCTAAGGGGACTTTGATGAATATTTCAAAGGAAGCAACGGAATACAGTTCAGAAGAAGGAGATAGTGATAAGCTAAAGTACCTACAAGAACTAGTCTAAGGGGACTTTGATGAATATTTCAAAGGAAGCAACTGAATACAGTTCAAAAGAAGGAGATAGTGATAAGCTAAAGTACCTACAAGAACTAGCCTAAGGGGACTTTGATGAATATTTCAAAGGAAGTAACTGAATACAGTTCAGAAGAAGGAGATAGTGATAAGCTAAAGTACCTACAAGAACTAGCCTAAGGGGACTTTGATGAATATTTCAAAGGAAGTAACGGAATACAGTTCAAAAGAAGGAGATAGTGATAAGCTAAAGTACCTACAAGAACTAGCCTAAGGGGACTTTGATGAATATTTCAAAGGAAGTAACTGAATACAGTTCAGAAGAAGGAGATAGTGATAAGCTAACGTACCTACAAGAACTAGCCTAAGGGGACTTTGATGAATATTTCAAAGGAAGTAACGGAATACAGTTCAGAAGAAGGAGATAGTGATAAGCTAAAGTACCTACAAGAACTAGCCTAAGGGGACTTTGATGAATATTTCAAAGGAAGTAACGGAATACAGTTCAGAAGAAGGAGATAGTGATAAGCTAAAGTACCTACAAGAACTAGTCTAAGGGGACTTTGATGAATATTTCAAAGGAAGCAACTGAATACAGTTCAAAAGAAGGAGATAGTGATAAGCTAAAGTACCTACAAGAACTAGCCTAAGGGGACTTTGATGAATATTTCAAAGGAAGCAACGGAATACAGTTCAAAAGAAGGAGATAGTGATAAGCTAAAGTACCTACAAGAACTAGCCTAAGGGGACTTTGATGAATATTTCAAAGGAAGCAACTGAATACAGTTCAAAAGAAGGAGATAGTGATAAGCTAAAGTACCTACAAGAACTAGCCTAAGGGGACTTTGATGAATATTTCAAAGGAAGCAACGGAATACAGTTCAAAAGAAGGAGATAGTGATAAGCTAAAGTACCTACAAGAACTAGCCTAAGGGGACTTTGATGAATATTTCAAAGGAAGCAACTGAATACAGTTCAAAAGAAGGAGATAGTGATAAGCTAAAGTACCTACAAGAACTAGCCTAAGGGGACTTTGATGAATATTTCAAAGGAAGCAACTGAATACAGTTCAAAAGAAGGAGATAGTGATAAGCTAAAGTACCTACAAGAACTAGCCTAAGGGGACTTTGATGAATATTTCAAAGGAAGCAACTGAATACAGTTCAAAAGAAGGAGATAGTGATAAGCTAAAGTACCTACAAGAACTAGCCTAAGGGGACTTTGATGAATATTTCAAAGGAAGCAACTGAATACAGTTCAAAAGAAGGAGATAGTGATAAGCTAAAGTACCTACAAGAACTAGTCTAAGGGGACTTTGATGAATATTTCAAAGGAAGCAACGGAATACAGTTCAGAAGAAGGAGATAGTGATAAGCTAAAGTACCTACAAGAACTAGCCTAAGGGGACTTTGATGAATATTTCAAAGGAAGTAACGGAATACAGTTCAGAAGAAGGAGATAGTGATAAGCTAAAGTACCTACAAGAACTAGCCTAAGGGGACTTTGATGAATATTTCAAAGGAAGCAACGGAATACAGTTCAAAAGAAGGAGATAGTGATAAGCTAAAGTACCTACAAGAACTAGCCTAAGGGGACTTTGATGAATATTTCAAAGGAAGTAACGGAATACAGTTCAGAAGAAGGAGATAGTGATAAGCTAAAGTACCTACAAGAACTAGCCTAAGGGGACTTTGATGAATATTTCAAAGGAAGCAACTGAATACAGTTCAAAAGAAGGAGATAGTGATAAGCTAAAGTACCTACAAGAACTAGCCTAAGGGGACTTTGATGAATATTTCAAAGGAAGCAACGGAATACAGTTCAGAAGAAGGAGATAGTGATAAGCTAAAGTACCTACAAGAACTAGCCTAAGGGGACTTTGATGAATATTTCAAAGGAAGCAACTGAATACAGTTCAAAAGAAGGAGATAGTGATAAGCTAAAGTACCTACAAGAACTAGCCTAAGGGGACTTTGATGAATATTTCAAAGGAAGCAACGGAATACAGTTCAGAAGAAGGAGATAGTGATAAGCTAAAGTACCTACAAGAACTAGCCTAAGGGGACTTTGATGAATATTTCAAAGGAAGCAACTGAATACAGTTCAAAAGAAGGAGATAGTGATAAGCTAAAGTACCTACAAGAACTAGTCTAAGGGGACTTTGATGAATATTTCAAAGGAAGCAACGGAATACAGTTCAGAAGAAGGAGATAGTGATAAGCTAAAGTACCTACAAGAACTAGCCTAAGGGGACTTTGATGAATATTTCAAAGGAAGCAACTGAATACAGTTCAAAAGAAGGAGATAGTGATAAGCTAAAGTACCTACAAGAACTAGCCTAAGGGGACTTTGATGAATATTTCAAAGGAAGCAACTGAATACAGTTCAAAAGAAGGAGATAGTGATAAGCTAAAGTACCTACAAGAACTAGTCTAAGGGGACTTTGATGAATATTTCAAAGGAAGCAACGGAATACAGTTCAGAAGAAGGAGATAGTGATAAGCTAAAGTACCTACAAGAACATAACTGAACACGATAATATGCCACTAACAGATGGAATGTTTGTTATATTGCAACGAAACTCGGAACACGCCGTGACCATCGAAAGGGAAAGATAAATTGTAAAAATAAACTAAATTGGTCTATTACGAATGGGGGATTACTTCGGAAACAAAATAACAATAATACCGTATCGTCCATTATTTTTACTTCCTTGCATGCACCATGCCCAACAGACGAGGATTGTTATAAAAATAAGCCAAACTGGTCCTTTAGAAGACGGGGTTTAGTCCGGGAAAAAATTAAATAAAAAATTCGTTTAGAGCCTTCTGCTCAAATTCAGGAACATATAATATCACATAAATATGCTTTACCTTCACCCGACAAACCTATGTAATGTTTTGTATAACATGTCTTCTTTTTTGTACATGGCATGCGCGAACGCCAGTGGACACTTGTTTGTGACAATTTTTTGTAACTTTTTTTTCAGTTTCGTCATCGTTAAAACATTGATTTGCTAAAAATAATAATTGAGTCAGCTCATTAAAAATACAAGAGATATGTAAACAAGAAATTTAGCGGCATTCATGAGGATCTCCTTTCATTACTAGCAACCATTTCTTTGAGAGCTTGAGCTTTCGTTTAATATTTTTTTATACATATCTTTGAGCCCTATTTCATTGGAAAATAATGGAGCATTTTAGAAGAAGCTAGAGCGCCAACATTAACATTTACTATTTGTTGACATTTCTTGACTGCACCCCCGGAATGCTAAAACAGGTAACAACATAAGCGGGTGGAGGCGTAGCTTCCCACGTAGCTTTTTTCTTCTGGGACATGTATACAAATATGCACTAAAAGCAAGAAGGCAACATGGCCAATAGCCCACCTCCGTATCCTTACAAATCAAGATGTAGAAGTAGGTGGTCTCTAGAAAGCCTAAGAAATCGAAATGAAGCCATGACAGGAGTTTTCTTTTACTTTTCTAACATTACATCTCCTAGAGAATGCCTCAAATGAGGGAACGCAGCCGACTTAATTTTCCGCCAAATATGGACATATTTCTACTTTCACCCGATTCCCACCACACTAAAGCCGAGTTAATACCTCAGAGGAAAACCCGACAGATGCCGCTTAGAGGAACACGATCCGGACTCCCCAGACTTTCCCATAGGTCCGACCTTTGGTGTTACGTGAAATTAAAACGAGTCCTCTCGGAAGTATATTGAACGAACTTTCACTGCGGCGGCAACAGCCTGTTTCTCTTAATTACATTACCTACTTACACCTTTACATATGGCGGGATTGTATCGAGTAGCATGCTACATTTATCGCATATATTACACGCGCCTGCTACCAGTCGGCCGGACTTCAATGACTCGTGCGTTTGATAAATGTCTTCTGTAAATACCTCTAACAGACCGACTCAAGGAAACTCCATAATCTGAGTGCTATCCCTATATTCTAGGCGCCGTTTGCTAAAGAAATAAGATAATTGCCACAACTGTGGACACCAAAGCTAGACAGATAGGAAAAGTTGAATTCCGCATGCGCAAAATTCTGATGGAAATATTCCCCAAGGTTCCGTCATTTGAAAATTTTCATTTCAATGAAAAATACGCGAATCACTCATGGGCGTATATAAGGGGGGGGGCTGCAGCCCCCCCCCCGAAATTTTGATTTGATCGGTAAAAATTTCATAAAACCCTTAAAAATAAATTACATAAGATCATTTAGTCCATAAAAAATATTCTATTTTGGGTGTAATAGAGTTTTAGTTGGCTAAAACTCTTCCAAGTTCTAAATTGTTAGTATTCCATACACCGGAAATGGTCTCAGCCCCCCCCCCCGAAATTATTTTCTATATACGCCCATGGAATCACTGTAAAACTGATTATGTCTCGTTTAAGTGTAGGGAAGGTTTTGACAAGCAGCAGGTGGGCTGCTTAATGAAAAAAAGTCCGTCACGCAGGAGCTGCATAACTAAGCACTTTCCTCAGAATTTGGGTAGTGTAGATTGCTTTCCAGAACAATTTGCTTAAAATATCCTACATAAATAAAATAAAAACATGAATAGTTCTCTTTTAAATTTGCAATGAGTAACTGATCAATTAATAATTTGCTTCCAGAGTTATGTTTACACATGGTACCTATTACACTTCGTAATAAATACAAAAAACCTCATATTATCGTATTTTGATCTAACGCAGGAACAGGATACAGTCACTCTAGTGGTAGAAAGCGCTCCTTGCGGCGGCTTTGTGAACCTACGTCTGACGGGCTTTTCTATTGAAATATATTACAAATTAAACCCCCGCTTTCCGATTGACCGATTCAGCTCATTTCTACAACACTTCTTTCTCATGAGTTACCCACGACGTATACCACGTTTCGTTACAATACAGCAGAAATTACGACCGGTATGAGTATATTAAGAATTTGGGTCAGGAGTAAACCCCCCCTTCTAATGAACCGATTTAGTTTATTTTTACAACACATATTTACCTGTAGATTGGCACTACGAATGCCGAGTTTCGTCGAAATATACCAAAAATCACGGCTGGTAGTGGCGAATTGGTATTGTGGGTCCGGAGTAAACCCCCCCTTCTAATGAACCGATTTAGTTCATTTTTATATCTCACTTTTCTCTCTATATTACCACTAGGAATACCAAGTTTCGTTGAAATATAACAAATATTACGGCTGACATAGTCACATTAGTGTTTTGGGTTCGGGGTAAACCCCCCCTTCCGGTGGACCGACTTTGGTGGTTAACGAACTCGTTCAATCGTTTGCTAATTGAATGCTATATACCAAGTTTCGTGACGAAAAAACAAAAACTCTGGCCGCTATCGTGTTAACAGACATATATATATATATATATATATATATATATATATATATATATATATATATATATATATATATATATATATATATATATATATAAATTTTAACGGGGGTCATTTTCGGTGTCTACTAGGTAGGATCGATAAAGATTTGAAGAAATTTTTCAAAAATTCCGTCATGAGTCCATCCTCAATAGCTACTATTCTTCGGAGGAAAGTGCTAAAAGAAGCAGTACGTTTTTTCTACAAAAAAAAAAAAAAAAAAAATACTAATGAACAACATAATATTCAGCAACAATAGCCCAATGTGGATGGAAGTTATCCACTCCCACTAATTTCCGCTGGAGCTTAAGGAACAAGCTGTCACAAAGACAAAACAAGGCAACCTATACTAATTTTACCTGCCTGGTTGTAGTCGCGTTAATTTTGGTGATACATTATTTAACGCCATAAAATAACTACTTATCAGCCGTGACGAAGCACAGGTATTCAACTAGTCAGAAAATAAAACGGAGAATACTGTGTATGATAAAGCACTAAAACAATAAAAACTTTTTTGAGTAATTTTTTTTATATTAATGATACCAATGCGAATTCAATATTCATAAGACGGCAAGACATCCGTCGGGTCACCTAGTATATTATACAACCTGTTTATACAAGTGATGTTTTATGTTATTGCTGGTTTGAAAGGTGATTACTCACCCAAGATAGATACGAATACCTGACACCTTCCCCGCTCCAAAGCCTGGCGAACTTGAACTTCATTGTGAGAAATGAGCCGTCGCTTTCATTAGCCCACCTTGAACCTAGAGTAGAAAGCGGCCGACACTTTTGATCTTTGCCGCCCCTACGCACAAGGTAATTCTCCAACGTCATACTTGTAATGCTATCATACAAGGAGCTAGTGAACATAAAAAAAAATCGGTCACGCAGGAGCTGCATAAATAAGCACTTTCCTCAGAAGGTCTGAGGTGTACGAAGCATTCCTGAGTAATTTGTTTAAATACAAAATAATAATGACCTAACTATCAAGAATAGTTTAGACCTATTAGGATGCCTGGTGGCCGTGAGTCTTAAGGAGCGAGCTCTCTGTGCCATAGATCGTGAGTTCGATTCACACTAGGGGTTGTGGTTTTGGTCTCGAAAAATAGACAAGACACCACCTCTATCCTGGCTAGAAGACTGTGGTAACCTATAGATAACCCACTCTAAAAATGTCCGTTATATATAAATGAAGGCTATAATTTAAATAAATAAATAAATATTTATTTATTTAAATTTTAACCTCCATTATTATTAACTAAGAATTTTAGGACGGGTTATCTATAGGTTACCACCCTTTTCTAGCCAGGATAGGGCTCATGCCTTTTCTTTTTTCTAAAGAAAAGCCACCACCCCACGACTCTATGCACGAAATATTAAGTGCTCTTGCCTTATATATTAACACTCACGGCCACCGGGCCTCCAGAAAAAAGTAAATAAATAGACCGTTATGAACAGCTGACTAAATTATTATTTTATCAATTAATTTTCTTCCAGAGTGTTATTTATGCGAGGAATTATACTAATGATTAAACAGACAAACCAGGAGGTCCGTTAGCCGTGAGTGTTAAGGCGTGAGCACTTAACACTCATCGCCAAGGGTTGTTGGTTCGATTCCCACTATGGGGTGGTAGCTTTTCTTTAGAAAAAAGAAAAGGCATCAGCCCTATTTAAAAAAAAAAATAAGACAAAAACTTCACTCTTTGGTTTAGCGATCTTAATAAAAAAAAGAACAAAACAGTCCCGTAACAGGCTACTAAGGGCCCAGAGGGGTAGATATTGTACAGGTATTTGACTCTTGACTATACGGCATACTAGGGAGATAAAACTGGTCAGAACTATGGCTAATACTCCGGCCGCCTGATTTTTCCCTCCGCAGGCACCTATTAATTATTCATTATAGGGTGGGTGAGCCTAGGGACGATCTGGGACCCCAAATCCCAGTGACAATAGAAGAATAAAATCTATAGTGCACGCTGGGGTTTTGAACCTGTCACCTCCAGTTTATTAGTCGAGTGCTCTAACACTGAGCTAACCTCATCCCCATTGTTTAATAAGTTTGAATAATAATATAAACGTACACCGGCAACCATAACATAATACCGGATACAGATGTTCAAAAGCATACCGCAGCGCCTCTGGTGATGTCCATAAGAACCAAGACCCTATGTTGGGCGGCTTGATTCAATCTGATCTTAATATAGATTTAACCTCAACGACTAATGAACCAATTTTTTTTAAACACATGTTCCTCATTGGTAGGGTATCATATCATGTCTACCTAGTTACGTTCACTCTACAGAACAAACAACGGCCAGTACGGGCTAAATAATCATTTGGCTCCTGAGTAAACCTTCCCCCCCTCCCCTTCTAATGGACTGATTTAATTTATTTTACAACATAGATGTCTCTTTAGATGCTTACGAAGTATACAGAGTTTCGTTGAAACAAAACAACATTTGCGGCCAGTATGGACAAAAATATAAACTGTGGCCGCTATCGTGTTAAAAGACATATATATGTGTATACATTTTTACGGGGGTAATTTTGGTATCTAGTAGGTTGGATCGATGAATATATTCCTTCGGAAGGTGCGAAAAATATAATACTAGAAAGCAAGAAACCACTTTCTTTTTTATAATCTCCAAAGATGGAGAAGAAAGAAAAAGATTCATAACTCGTAAAATTCATGGCTGCCGCGAAAGGTGGCCGACAGAAAGCAGACGTTAACGAGTGTTTATGAACGGGAAAGCGTGGGCAGAGACCCTAATGAGAGATGGACCAGAGGGTTTAGGCCTATAAAAAGGCAATATATGGCTAAGGTATGAGGTTTAGTGAAATTCTGGCTGTTTAAAATTTAAACCAACTCCTCGCGAGCCCATATAGAAAGCGAGTATTGGAAAACTGCCGATTGGATGGGGGCGTCAGGGCTTACTCACAACACATAAAACAACTTTCATTCTCTCGCCTGTTGAGTAATGAGTAAAAAAAAAAATACAGGTAAAGAAGTCGGAAAGAAGAAGTAGTTCTTAGAAGACTTTGATTTGGACATACACTCTCACTTAATAACAAAGCAGGACACATGGTATTTTTGGCAATAAAACTCAGTTTTATTAACTATTATGGCGAACACGGACAATCGCGACCTTGTAAATAAAAAGGTTAATGAAGTCAGCACAGCTTCCAGCGAAATTAGTCAATAAGAAATTAAGATTTTAGCCTGTTTCCTCCGTCAGTTCAAGCAGGAAGTCCCACTAATAGCGTCAATCCCATAAATACACATATACACAAATTTGAACGACCGGTTATTTATACTCATGCTTCATATAACTTCGGCGTTTCTTGTCAGCACTTCAGTTTTGTATCATCAAGTTGAACATAAGTGGGTTTTTCTACAACGAAGCTTACATATTAGTCTTAATAAGGGTGGCGAGCGGACCACACATGGGGATTTAAAGGCCCCTGAGGAGCTGGCATGAAGACCACGAAACATGCAGGGCAAGACAAGAATAAAGTAGTACATAAGAAAAAGGAGTACTATTTTATTGACCTACGTCATATACATATATTCAAAAAAGTGAATGTACGTCATTAATTGGTCGGAAATACGTGGAAGATAATAACAATAATTCGGCTCTAATGGCCCAGATTTGTCGATGCGCTGTTAAAAAAAAAAAAAAAAAAATTAAGGACTCGAAGGGTGCCTAAAGCTGCCCTGGGTCCTTTCATCTACTCATGCTGAACAACGGCAAGTCTCCTGGACGCTCCGACTATTCTTAGGTCTACAACAACCGGGTCCTTTCTTCTGTTTGTTTTATTTTTTTTTTTTACTGGATTAGGAAGGGGGGACCTTATTCTTTTGTATGCTACGGTAATACGGTGTCCAGTACAGAGTTAAAAGTCGGAATATCGATGTCCAGGATTTAGGGGCCTCAATAGGTAATATCTGCGGCCGGATTATAGTAATGACCATACTATGTCTGTGCAATCAGGATTGGGGAGCCTCACCATCTATATTATTATCACTGAGAGCTCTTGGAATGCACGAAGTGAGAAGGTAGAGGAGAGATACACCCTGCCTGTTGGTCGAGGTTCTGGTGTCATTGTGTAATCGGATGACCGGATTAGTCTATTGGCGTCCTAGGTTGTTAGTACTAACCTAGATTGGCTAGGTTCCCACCAATCCAGTAATAATAATAATAATAATCCAGTAGGTAATCCAGTTAACCAGCTCCCCAATTGTAGGAATGCAAGGACAAAGATTGTGATCCATAGGAAGAAAGCAGCTGACGGTTCTGGAGTTATTATGTAATCATATTAACTGGATCATAGTGCTGACCATGCTATCTCCGTTCGGACAATAATTAGGAATCTGTCCATCTAGGCTGATATTACAGATAACTGCTGGAATGCAAGAACAAAGAAGGTGATCCACATGCTGCCTACTCCTTGAGACATTATGCAATCTATTTATGCACACGACATCCAGCTTTAAAAAGCAAGAAATGATGCAAGGGTTTGTTTCCACACAGCCATAGTGTTTTAAAGACAAAGAAGTTAGTGTGGGACTGTATTTCTAGCCTTAGGTGTTTTTGTCACTGTAACAATAAGGGTCCGGGGTGATAATAACAAAGTGGGCGGCTCAGGGTTTTGCCTTCCGGTTATTATCCCAATATCAACATTGCCTGAGCCGCAATAATTAAAAAAAAAATGTTACAAACACAATTACCACAACAAAAAGGCACTATAAAAAATTGAATGAGCATTTTAAGATAGGCATATCATATTCACATTAACAAATCATCGTAGAAATGGCATGGTTAGCTTATGAGAGACTTTCTATATCCCAAAGAAGCGTAGAGACCTTTTATGATATTTCATATCTCTCTTTAAGGAAATCCCGCTGATGATGACGACTTGCTGACACAATCCAGAAGTGCTGATGAGAAATAACGACGGATCATAAAACAGAGGTCACGAAAACGCAGTTTTTTTTGCGAGTTTGTCAATGTTTATAGACGCCAATGAATCAATTTTTTTATGTGTTTTTTGGCGAAAATTTCGCGCGACATTTAGACATGGGGAATCGAAAGAAAATATATTCAAAATTATATCTTTAACAGGTTTTCATAAAACTTACAATTTGAGTTTGGGTGCTTAAAAATTGTGGAGGGACTGGAAGAAAGTTCAAACTAAGAAACATCAAGCCAAACTAAGATTTACAAATTTTTGTTTTGTTTGGAATACAGGGACGTTAAATTTAAATTACCAGAGGTAAAGAGTTTTAGACTTTTCGTATATCTTGTTAAATATATCTTATTTAATGGAAAACAAGCAGAGGCCAACCTGTGCAAGTTGTAATGAGACTTTGACTGTTAGACACATACTGACAGACTGTAGACTTAGAAGTGACTTAGACATTCCTCACGACCTTCACGAATTACTGACTGAAGGTAGTCCATACATCGACACAATACTTAGACATTTTAAGACACTCAACATTTATAACAAAATATAACACATTAAAATAATCTGCATTTACTTTTCTTCTATCTTTTTTTTTTTTTTCACTTGATTTCATTTTTGATGTATCAACATACTTAAAAATTATGTATGAGTATTGTATGGATATGATATATAGGTATACATTATAACCTATATGTATGCGCGAATATTTGCACACATCAGTGAAAAGTCACTCAAATTATTATCAACTTGTTCTGGTTGTTCTTGTCTTCGTTTTGTTCTATGTTTTGTTTTTTGTTTTTTTTTTCTTTTTTCTTTTTTTTTCTCTTTTTTTCTTGACTAGACAGAGATTTTTCTGATCATGAGCTTATCGCTAAAGTTGCGTAGCTCATAATGAATAAATAAATAAATAAATATATCGAAAAAGATTCCACACATCTTTGTATAAGGAAGGGGGTCATTCGAAAGCCTAATAAATATCCTACGATATAAAGATTCGGGCGTAAATGACTATTGTACCACCTCAATTGGAAAAAAAAAAAAAAAAAAAGAAATAAAACAACCAAACTTGATGTTTCGTTCCATTGAACACAAAAATATCAAGAGTTCCTATTCCAAGCTTTCGAATTCAGACCAGGGAATTTTTCGGAAACATCTTTAGATGTTGCGTATGGGATAATTAATTTCTTTATTACGAGGGCCGTTTGTTTTTTTTTTTTTTTTTTTTTTTTTTTTTTTTTTTTTTTTTTTTTTTTTTTTTTTTTCCAGGAACACCCAATCCTAAGGTTGCGGCAGCCTACGCTGAGAGGATGGATGGCACAGGGTGGATAAATATGATGTGCAGATAGTAGGTAACCCCTTGGGGCACCGGGCGACCCCCCATTGTAAGTAGCCTTCCTGTAGCATGCGGGGCTCTGCTGCGGGCGACTGTCTTATCCCTAGCTTCTCGTGGGAACTTAATGTCCAAAAATAATTTAAAACCTAATATCTTACCTTCCTCGGTAGCTTCGGCGACCTTGGAGCCTTTAAATGCATCTGTCGAGGATCCTTCGGGAGTCCTCGAGAATCCTTTGACCCCGGCCACCGATACCGAGTCCCTTTCGGAACTGGTTAGGGAGGTTGGCGATCTGGTTATGGGATCCCCCTTGCCAGGCACTTCTCAGGACGATCAACCCTTTAAGACCGTCAAGAAGAAACTCACTGGTGCCCAAAGGAAAAAGCTTAAGAAGAGCTTTATTGCAGCGACTGAAGCCGAATCCGAGGGCAGTGGTGGTAAACGGAGGAATGAGGATGGATCCAACACCCCTTCTCCGGTGATCAAGAAGAAGCAGAAGGTGATGCCAAAGCCGACGAGTTACGCCAGCGTTGCATCTAACTTCAAGCTGGCGCTTGTTCCTTCCGGCTATCCTGAGTGTGGCTTTACAACAGAGCACAACAGGTGTGTCGATGACGTCGTCATGAGGTTGGTGGACGAGCACTATAAAGTCCATGGGAGGGACTTTATAATTACATGTGATGGGAGCTACATGGATGGTGGCGCCATCATTGTGAATTGCCTGGATGAAAACACCAAGAAGTGGCTAGCAAAAGACATTGATGGTGTGAAACTCGGGGAGCACACGATTAAGGCAGTGGAGCTGGCGGACCTTATCCCCATGGCTAGGGCCGGTATTTTCGTGCCTGGAGTGAAGACGGAGGCACGGGAGATTCTCAGGCGTTTTGGGGACCAAAATTTCCTTCCAACTAACGGCTGGATTGTCCTGGAGCAGCAGGAGAGAGACACTGGGCACTTCGTCACCCTGAAGATGCCAGAGACGGACCTCAAAGAGATTCTGGAGAGGAAGGACGAGCGTCTGAATTATGGCATTCGGAGGCTCAAGGTGTTTCCTCTGCAGAAGAAGACGAAGGAGATAGATGAGGCTTCTTCTCGAACTGAGGGTGAGGTGGCGGCCATGGAGGCGGAGGTGGCTGTCGTATCTGAGCCCGAAGGAAAGCCGAAATCGTCTGTGGAAGGAGATCGGGACCGTGTGGCGGAACACATGGAAGGACGGTCAGTTTCCGGGCTAGGGGAGGTGGGTCTTGACCCTCCCTCTTCGCAGACTGGAAGCGAGCTGACCCGAGCTCTTCGTGGGAAGCCCGCGGAGCCGGATGACCTTGCATAGACGATGATAAGGCTGCTGCAGGTCAATCTGCACCACTGTAGGGCGGCTACGGCTCTGCTGGAACAGTATGCTAGAGGTAAGGGTATAGATGTAATTTTAATACAAGAACCTTATCTATTCAAAGGTCAGGCACGGGGTCTGGGATGGAAAGGTTATAAATGCGTAACATGCCATGAGCGGAATCCCAGGTCCTGTATCCTCTTCAAATCTGGTCTTAGCGTTTTTCCTTTATGGCAATTCTGTTGCAGAGACCTGTGTGTAGCGAAGATTACCACTCGTGTGGGAGATGGCCTGAGAGAGGTGGTGGTGGCCTCAGCCTATCTCCCATATGAGCGGTGCAACCCCCCAGGAGCTGAGTTGCGCCTAGTTGTGGACTACTGCAGGGAGAGGGACTTGCAGTGCCTGATTGGCTGTGATGCCAATGCCCATCACACGGTCTGGGGTAGCACTAACTGCAACCAAAGAGGTGAGTCATTACTTGATTATGTCTTAAATAATGATCTTGATGTCGTTAATAGGGGCAGCGAGCCTACCTTTGTTATTAGGACAAGAAGAGAGGTCATTGATATTACCCTTGTCTCGAAGCGATTACTACCTATGGTCAAGAACTGGAGGGTGGAAGATGAAGTTTCGGGTTCTGACCACAGGTATATTACGTACTGTATAGAGGCAGCAGGCCCCGCAGCGCGCGTTATCAGAAACCCGAGACTCACAGAGTGGTCCCGGTTCAACGAAATCCTTTCGGGAAGGATGGACGATTGTCCACGGAGAGCACATACTGGCATCGATGTAGAAGCCATAAATGATCACATTACCGAGGCCATTAAGGTGGCTTTTGAAGGTAGCTGTGCTGGGAAAACTGTAGTGACCAACAGCAGTTCCTCCTGGTGGAATGGGAACCTGTCCAGACTCAGGAGTGAAGCAAGGAAGCTCTTTAACAGAGCTAAACGCAGAGGCACCTGGGAGGAATACAGGAAGAAATTGTCACAGTACAACACAGCTGTGAGGAAAGCTAAGAGAGAGTCATGGAGGAAATTCTGCACAGAAGTGAATAGTGTAACGGAATACTCAAGACTCCATAAGGTTTTAGCCAACAGCCCCACTAAACTTATTGGGACTGTTAAGAAGGCTGAAGGCTATACGGAATCGGTGGAAGAAACCATGAACTATATCCTCGCTACTCATTTTCCAACTAGCGAGGAGGCTAACTCATATGAAGGAGATGCCTATCCCATCAGACGAGGTAATCCGGAGGCATGGAGGCATGCGAGGGAAATTGTCAAGGCAGCGCACGTCAGATGGGCCATTGGAACGTTCAAACCATATAAATCGCCGGGCCTAGACGGCATATATCCAGCATTTCTGCAACATGGGGTAGATATACTCTTGCCAACGCTCCTACAACTGTTCAGGAGTAGTTTGGTTATGGGACATATTCCACGGACCTGGAGAGTGGCCAAACTCTGCTTCATTCCCAAACAAGACAGAGCTTCACACCTGTATGCCAAGGACTACAGGCCGATTTGTCTATCGTCCTTCCTACTGAAGACACTGGAGAAGATCATAGACAGGCATATAAGAAACACTGCGTTAAGACGGAACCCCCTTAACGAACAACAGTATGCGTACCAGTCTGGCAAGTCATGCGAATTGGCTCTCCACCATCTAGTGTGCAGACTGGAGCGAGCACTACAGTACAAGGAAATTGCTCTGTGCGCATTTCTTGATGTGGAGGGGGCCTTCGACTGCACCCCTATTAGGGCAGTTGAAGAAGCCATGATCGAGAAAGATGTCGAAGAATTCGTCACATATTGGACGGTCAATCTTCTGAAGAACCGCATCATTAGGCTAACGGAGGGGACCTACAGTAAGAGCATTGTACCTAGGACAGGATGTCCCCAGGGGGGTGTCCTGTCACCCCTCCTGTGGTGTCTAGTGGTGGATACACTGCTGACGAGGCTGAAGAATCAGGGCTTCTCAGCACAGGCATATGCAGATGATCTGGTAATTACGGTGGTTGGTAAGGTGCAATCAACTGTGAGTGAACTGCTGGACACGGCACTGTCTTCGGTGGACAAGTGGTGCCAGGAGAAGAACCTTAGGATTAATCCACAGAAAATTACAGTGGTGCCTTTTACTTTGAAGAGGAAACTGGATGGACTGGGCACACCGAGCCTGTCAGGCCATAACTTAAGATTTTCCAAGACAGTTAAGTACTTGGGTGTTACCCTAGACTCAAGGCTTAACTGGCAGGAGCATATCCGCAAGATAGCAGGTAGAGCCACAAAAACTTTGTGGGCCTGCCGGAGGGTAGTGGGGAATAATTGGGGCATTACCCCTAAAGGTATGCACTGGATTTACACAATGATTGTGAGGCCTATCATCACTTACAGTGCAGTAGTGTGGTGGCATCGATGCGGCACTGACAGTGTTAAGAAGACTCTGTGCTCCCCACAAAGGCTGGCTTGCCTGATGATTACGGGAGCAATGGGCTCTACACCGACAGGAGCTATGGAGATTCTACTCGACCTTAAACCAGTAGAGATATATATCGAAGAGATAGCTAGATGCTCAGCGTACAGATTCGCTATTTTAGGGCACGAACCTTGCCCAACCCTAGGGGCTCACTGTGCGATTATCCGAAGGAACTGGCAGGACCCAATTCTCTACATGCCATCGGACTTTCAGGACCAGCACTCCTTCACCTCAAACTTTACAACTGTGATCAAGCCGAGGGAAGCAGCGCTGGAGCACAAATTAACACCAAGCCGGGTGGATCGGTTTTGTTACACAGACGGCTCAAAAACCGAATCTGGCACAGGAGCTGGTGTGTGAATTCAGGGGTCCACACATAATGTTGCCTTGCCTCTGGGGAGGTATGCTACGGTGTTCCAAGCTGAAGTCACCGCCATCGGCGCTTGTGCAGACCTTATGAATAGCGGCTCTCCATTAGACAGGCGTTTCACTATTTTCTCCGATAGCCAAGCGGCCATAAGAGCTCTATCCACGAATAGGATCAGGTCAAAGGAGGTACAGCAATGCAAAGACAGCTTAAACTTACTTGGACGACGTAACAAGGTCAGACTGGAGTGGGTCCCAGGCCACTCTGGTATCCAGGGTAATGAAAGAGCTGACGAGTTGGCCAATATTGGTGCAGCGACAATCCCCCTATCTCCCGAACCTCAATGTGGGATCGCACCAGCTGTGGCCAGATTGAGTATTAGAAGGTGGGCGGAAGCTGAGCACAGGAGGAAGTGGTGCAGCAGCTCCACCCAGAGACAGGCGAAGCTGTTCCTTTCCTTTGTGGACAAGAAGAGGACGGAGACTCTCCTTAATCTGTGCAGGTCCAAGGTAAGACTAGTTACAGCTCTTCTTACAGGTCACTGTAGAATGCACCGGCACCTCTACTCCATGGGGCTGACCAGGACCTCATGGTGCAGACTATGCTTTGAAGACGACGAGACGCCGTATCACATCATATGCAGATGTCCAGCTCTTGTAGCTAAGAGATACCTGTATTTTGGTGCAGACTTCATTGATGACCCTAGAAGGCTACCGGAACTGAACCTTCGAACTCTGCTAAGGTTCATTTCGGATACGGCGCTGTTGGTGTAACAGGCTGGCTTGTCGGGTGGCACAATAGGCCTTGTTGGCCTCGGTGCAGCTCCCTCTACGTGGGCACCCGTTGTTAATAATAATAATAAATAATAATAATAATAATATTACGAGGGCCGTGGACAATACAAATGGAAGGCAAAGGGCTGCAACTATGCAGGATTTTATTTAATAAGATAATGTAGGGGTCTCCCGTAGTCTAGTGGCTAGCGCGCTGGATTCATAAGCGGGAGATGGTGGGTTCGATTCCCACCTCCGGCAGGAATTTTCTCATCTCAAGGCTCGCTGGGAAAATTCCTCGTTTCACCTTGGATGTCGGCGCTAATGACCTAGAAGTAGATGCGCCGTAAAAAATAAAAAAAATAAGATAATGTACTCAAAGGCAGAGAAAAATTAAATGTACTAACAAATTAAATCAAGAGAAACTCAATTTTTCCTTAGGACGATATTTATAATGACATTCAAATCAATTTATTTTCATATTTAACTAAAATGAATTTATGAGGTTGTGAGGGCGCATTCAGATTTCTTGGCAATGTTACAGCCAGAGCTGATTTTTTTTTATTATTTAATTAGTGTCAATATTTCAGTTTATAGACAAAAATATATCAAATCTTTCAACAAATTTAGGCTTAAAAAAGAAAATTAGACTCATTCTTTACCAATGCACAGACAGCAATAACTAGGTCTACGGGTGATTTATTTCCCATAACTACATAACATTCACTTTTGGGGCTTTACCCGTATGAGAGGTAATTTTGCTGGAAACCCAGATTCATTTTAACACCTGGATATAAATGGCTAAATTTGTTTTTCCCAGCTTTCGGACATATACATTATTATGTATCCTTGGGCTATTTTTTTAAGTATGATGATTGGTCGAATTGCAAAATGGAGAACCTTAACATGCAATATAGATGTCAATAACTAATGGAATTTATCATTGGTATTTTGTTCAAAGCGGGAAATATTTGTTGGGAAAACGGCAGAGAACGACACCGCAAAAACCACCTGTGCCTTGTCGAAATACGGTTTCATTTAATGTTTTCACAATAAAAATGGCCTCCAAGTGTCCAGCTAAGTGTCCTTGAAGGTTTGTGAGAAATACTCATGAATGCACCAGCCTCGTATTACTAAAATGAAGGAGTACTTACTTCGTGGGTTGACACCCCTGTTTATGTTTACAGCAATATACAAATTATAATATTCCACAAGTGGCACCAAATCCAAAACTATGAACCTTTTTCCTCGAAGCAAGTTGAAATGTTTCATCTAATGCTTCCCTGAAAAAATTCCCTGTTGCACCATGGATGTTTGAGAAGGGTGACAACCTATAGACAGTCCGGTGCTAATGTCCTACTAGCATTTTTTTTTTTTCCTTTTTTTTAATACTAATAGTTTAGTAATTTTTTAATTGGTATTAGTATTAGTATAATATAAGAAATGAGGCATACGAATAAATAAATAAATAAATAAATAAATATATATATATATATATATATATATATATATAAAATAAACAAAAGAAGTGGTGAAAAAAAGAAAAGAAAAGAAAAGAAAAAGGATAAATTACTAACATGTAAAAGTAAAAAAATAATAATAAACAAATTAAAAAAAATAAAATAAAATAAAATAAATAATATTATGAATATATACATTTCTATGTGTGTTTTCCTTTCTCTTTAAGGACATCTGAATCTGTTTCTTATATCTATGCAATAATAATATTTTCCAAGCAAGATTCTAACAAATGCAATTTTGGTTTCAAGGAGATAATTTAGAACGTAAAATGTGCATTAGCCTTAAACAAAATGTAATGAATCGATGGAAAAAAGTCCGTCACGCAGGAGCTGCATAACTAAGCATTTTCCTCAGAATTTTTGTAGTGTAGACTACATTACTGAATAATTTGCTGTAAATAACCTATATAAATAAATTAAAAACGTGAATAGTTCTGCTCATTTAAATTTCTTATGACAACTTTTCAATTATTAATTTTGTAAATAATTTGCTTCCAGAGTTATGGTAGTACATGATACTGTCCTATTTAATAAATACACAAAAACTTCATTTTCCGTCTTTTGATCTGACGCAGGAACAGGATACAGTCCCCCTAGTGGAAGGTAGAGTGAAAAATTCCTTCGGAGGAAAGTTTACTTAAAAAAAAAGTCCGTCTCGCAGGACTGCATCATCTTAGCGCGGTTCCGTGCATATCCCTAGTCTAATTTGGAAAGATTAAAATAGAAGCAGTTATTATTTTGGTTCCACCAGTCTTTTTTTTTTTAAATTAATTTTTATAATGGTGTGTTAAACCTTAAGGTCACTAACGCCATTCCTGTGAGCAGTAAAGTCTTGAAAGGTCATGATTTACAATCTTACCTGGAAGGGTCGGCTCCTGCTACTAGAAACTGTCCCGCTAGTTACAAGGTCTTGGAATCCTGGAAATCTATATTTCTAACATTAAATTGTTTTTCTTATTTCTCTTAACCTGATTTATTTTCAAATACATTATTCAACTATAAGCAATTAAAAAATAACAAGGAATAAAAAACAGACAAAAAGAACAGTTCGAATAAGCGAAATCAATTACTTTAAAGTTTTAAGCTCTTATTTCTCCGATTGACATCGCCTAATCAAAACTTTCATTAGAACCTTTTTTTTAGAGCATTTAATAAGCTTTCTAATGGTATTCTTCGGTTTACCAAGATTCTCAACCTTTTTCGAGAAATTACGGAAAGTAAACAAAGTTACTAAAACTTTTTATGTCTGTTAATAAAATATTTTATTCTAACCCTTCCTTAACTCCAAACGTAACCAAAATTTCAACATATTAGTTTTGATGAAAGTAGAACATGCAGAAAATGTTTCAACTGAATCCCATGATTCTAAGTACCCAAACCAAAAACGGTATTCAAAAACTATTTTTCCAATTTTCTCAAAAACGGTTAAAGCTATCGCCTTGAAAATGGTTTCATTCGTTTTCCTAGCCCAGGAAGCATATAAAACGAGTACTTACAAGCTTATGAACTCAAAAACGTAAGCGTTACGATTTGTTTTGCGCGAATTTCGCCCCAAACGCCATCTTCCAGTAGGCGGATTTTGCTGGTCAACGAACTTGACCTTTCAAATTAGACGAAAGATTTTTGTACCAAATTTCATCAAAATCGGACCATTCGTCTAGGAGCTACAGAGCGAACAGACAAATATATATATATATATATATATATATATATACAAATTTGAACCACCGTTATTTTCGGTCTCTAGGGGTTCTGAAACGCAACATTTTCTAGTCGGCACTTCCGGATTGTTTCATTGTATCAACCTTATAAGCGGGGTTCCTCCCTATGGGGGAGGGAGGAACCGCGCTAAAAACAGTGTTTTTTCTAAGGAACCTTTAAAACGGCATATGCCTGGAACAGAGTGAAATAGAAGTACGACGTCGGTGCTGTTGACCTAAAAATACTCCCTGTATATAACATAATTTGGAGAAATGTTAAAAACAATTCTTTTAAGTGTGTAATCTTAATTGCTATATTTCCACGGCTAACATATTTACTGATGTAAGGAAACTCCTTATATTAGTAAGGTATGAAATTCTAATGCTGTAGATGTTGACAATTTAGACTTTTAAAAGTCTCCAGATTTTCTTTTTCTAATAATTTATTTATGTTTTTTCTTCCTATCCAATAGACTGTCCCTAGATGGTCTGTTTCAATTAGAAATTTCAACAGATAGTTGCAGTAACAACTTATAATTTGTATTAATTGGATATATATTAATACGTTCTTTTTTAAATTAATTATTCCATAATTACTGAGTCGCATAACTACCTCTGGTTGTTAGAACTGTTTTTTAAATGTACTATAATGTAATGTAAATGGACATTGCGAGATGATCAAGGTGATTAACGAAATACATTATCACGCATACATTTGTTGATATTTGGGTTAGAGTTTGAGCAATGGGTATTGTGCAAAAGGGCATCACAAGTTTCAGAGCCTGTTTTATCTAGGTCGTCAAAATGTGGGCAGACGAAATTAGTTGGACACCTGTAATTCCGATGGAACCACTCCAGCCCGAAATATCACCTACCTTAGAGGTATAGGACCAATTTACCGAGTGGTTCATTACGTAAACCAATCAGAGGAAGTTGGAGCGTATGGACATGGCGGTGGAGGATATGGACGCTATTAAGAGAGACCAGAATAGGTAATTAACACATTGACAGCCACAGTATTTTTGAAATTTCCGATGTTAAGTAAGTGGTCTTAGTCGAAGGGAAGAATTGGCATCGGACGAAGTAGCTGAGCGAACTATGTACTTTCTCATACGCGTAGAGTCCAACTAATTAAAGTTTGCATACTAGGCAAGGGTACAAACTACGAGATAACTCCACGTTGGCTGTTATTATGTTTATGTAAACAAAACAAAGTTAACTGAATATCGAATTTTCATGTGAGAGTATTAGCAGACATATCAACAATTTTATATGAATGTCCGTCACACAGGGGCTGCATAACTAAGCACTTTCCTCAGAATTTGGGTAGTGTAGACTGCATTCCTGAATAATTTGCTTTAAACAACCTATATAAATAAAATAAAAACATGAATAGTTCTTCTCTTTTACATTTGTAATGAGCAACTGTTTCATTTATTAATTTTGTACTTGATTTGCTTCCAGAGTTTTGTTTATACATGGTACTACACTACTTAATAAATACACAAAACTTCATATTTTCCTCTTTTGATCTGTCGCAAGAACGAGATACAGTCCCCTCTAGTGGTAGAAAGCGCTCCTAGCGCCAGCTTTGCCAAATTACGTCTGGCGGGAGAATTTTATTCAAGCATAGTAGAAAGTAAACCCCCCTTTCCGATTGACCGATTTAGTTCATTTTTACAACACTTATTTCTTATCAGATACTCAGGACGTATACCAGGTTTCGTTCAAAACAGCAGAAATTACGACCGGTATTCGTATATTAGTAGTTTAGGTCCGGAGTAAACCCCCCTCCAAATAACCCGATTTAGTTTATTTTTACAACCCATTTTTCTCTGTTGATTCCTTGAGATATAACAAAAACTACGGCTGGCATGGTCAAATTAGTGTTTTGGGTCCAGGGTAAACCCCCCCCCCCCCTCCCGGTAAACCGATTTTGGTGGTTAGCGAACTCGTTCAATCGTGTTAACAGACATATATATATATATATATATATATATATATATATATATATATATATATATATATATACACACACATAAATTTTAGCGGGGGTCATTTTCGGTGTCTACAATGTACGATCGATAAAGATTTGAAGAAATGTTTCAAAAATTCAAACATGAGTGTAACCTCAATAGCTAGTTTCCTTCGGAGGAAAGTGCCAAAACGAATCAAACTCAAACTGGAACGGATATGCAGTGTCAAATATTGGCAAGGTATTTAATTTGTGCCCGTGAGCTGGTCCAGGTCATAACTTTCACATCAAGCCCGGAATCCCGAACCAATAATAAGAGTGATATAATTCAATATAATAACTTATTACATAGCCATTATTGCTAATCAGTAACTAGTGGTATCCGTGTTACGTATATTATGTAAAACTTAACAAATTGCGAAATCGGATATTTTCCCAAGTGGGCATAATAATTCATAAAATTTTTGACAAAGTTTTACATAAATTGGATAAATGTTAACGCATGGATAATTTTAATTTGAACATCCACATTATTTTTTTCGCCAATACGGAAATAATATCTCCTCGTCGTCCACCTGCAACAGGTTTATTCATTTCATGCCTCATTGAAAAACGTCCCTACTACACCATGGATGTACAGGATGGGTGGTAACCAGTAGATAGCCCGGCGTTAATGGCCTAGTTTTTGATGCGTCGTAAAAATAAATAAAAATAAAAAACGGAGATATTAGATAAAGATACAATTAAAAGTCCGTCACGTAGGAGATGCATAATTAAGCGAATTCCGAAACAAGAATAATTAGTTTAAGCCGAATTCCCGGATAATGTGCTTTAACTAACCTATATATAAAAAATTATAAGTGTAAGAAAAATAATCTGTGACCAGCCAATGCTTCTGCCTCTAATTGAGAAGCATTGGCAGGTCACAGAATTGAGAAGCATTGGCAGGTCACAGAATTGAGAAGCATTGGCAGGTCACAGAATTGAGAAGCATTGGCAGGTCACAGAATTGAGAAGCATTGGCAGGTCACAGAATTGAGATCCATTGGCTGGTCACAGAATTGAGAAGCATTGGCTGGTCACAGAATTGAGAAGCATTGGCAGGTCACAGAATTGAGAAGCATTGGCAGGTCACAGAATTGAGAAGCATTGGCTGGTCACAGAATTGAGAAGCATTGGCAGGTCACAGAATTGAGAAGCATTGGCAGGTCACAGAATTGAGAAGCATTGGCAGGTCACAGAATTGAGAAGCATTGGCTGGTCACAGAATTGAGAAGCATTGGCAGGTCACAGAATTGAGAAGCATTGGCAGGTCACAGAATTGAGAAGCATTGGCAGATCACAGAATTGAGAAGCATTGGCAGGTCACAGAATTGAGAAGCATTGGCAGGTCACAGAATTGAGATCCATTGGCTGGTCACAGAATTGAGAAGCATTGGCAGGTCACAGAATTGAGAAGCATTGGCAGGTCACAGAATTGAGAAGCATTGGCAGGTCACAGAATTTTTTTCTTACACTTGTAATTTTGTAGTCTTCCATTAGTTGGATTATGTTTTGTGAGATTTCATTCAATAGACTCTTCTAAACAAAATTACGAAATCGAAGAATAGTTGGATTTTGGCTAAGAAAGGCAGTCGTATTTTCGGGAAAACATTCTTTTTATCTGTATCTGTGTTGGAAGAGGGTTTACTCCAGAATAATAATTAATTTGGCCATAATTGCCGTTATTTTTATTCTTAGAAACAGAACTCGGTAGTTATTCCCACCATCTAAGGATCTATTATATTAAAAATAAAATAAAACCGGTCCTTTAGAAGTAAGGGTTTACTCAAAACCAAAATTAAATTAAAAATTGGATTCCCGGTGGCAGTGAGTTTTCAGTCGATAGCACTCCAAAGTTCCAAGTGCCAAAGTTCGTGGGTTCGATTTAGGGCAATTAATAAAACGGTGCTTGATATTTCGAAAGTGTTGTTTTTGCTCAACTAAAGGCTAAATATTATTAGTTTCTTTTTAAAGGCATCCAAATTACACCAGGCACGTGGGAACGGAAACAAGCTAAGATGACGCAGTTCCTGCGTGTTGGACTGCAATGAAGATGTTTAAAAGTTAAATAAACAAAAACAAACTTACCATTTTTGTGTTGATACCGTTGAAGCAAGCCATTTCGTTGATAAGAAAGACACGAGAGATACACAAGGATTTTCGGGAGAATGTGACTAAACTCTAGAGGAGCCCTAGAATAGGAGAGGAAGGCCCTAGGAGTGGAGATGTTGATTTGCCCCGGGGGCTTTGCAAATACAAGCAGCGATACGCCAGTGCTCTCTATACGGACACTACTAAACTCCAAGCCTAGGCAAACAGTGCACAGTTTGCTCCCAACACTCTAACAGTGAGGGTGGACGAAGACACTTACTCAAGTCACTACAGCAAGAAAACTTAAAATTTAGATAAAAAAATTGAATGCCACTTATAGATCTAGACTATATTAACATTCCATCGTGTAACAAGCCTGATGTTAATGTATGGACAGGTAAATACTAAAGACAATGTTCCTGTAAAACGACTATCCCGCAAATAGTGTTTTTAAAAGCAACCTGTTTCACGAGGACAAAAGTACACAAATCCTGATTTTAATTTAGTAAAAAAATATATATATAAAGTACTTGCTAATCCTTTTCAAATAAAAAACAATTCTAAAGGAATTCCCTCGTTAAACTCAAGAATTAAGCATTTAGATCTTATGGAGCGGAAAGTATTTAATAAATCCGAAAACTCTAAGCCAAATTTTCATAATCAAACCTACACAGAACGGAGAGTTTAAAAGAAATCTTAATTCCTCTACTAACGTCACCAGACACTCTCTTTGCAATATTACAGGCCTGAAAGATTTTTAAAAGTATGAAATCTCGTTATTATGATAATAATATCATGTTTTATCTCATTGTTTCATTATAATAATGTTTTGTTATTTATTAAATATAATTATTTACTAATTTTTATTTTTATTAATATCTCAATGAAACGTCGTTAATAGAACTAATACCTGTCAAATCCAAAAACAATAAGGAAATAGTGAACTTCATGAAACACACTAACATAACATAATTTCAAATAAAATAGCCTTATTTGTTCTTGAAACTAAAACGTAAACGTCAGAAGTTATATAAATTTAAACCGAATAAAACGAACTAACAGCATAAATTTTAATTTAGGATTTACAGCGAATCAAATATTTGAATAAGCCTTCGACAAAACGGCAACGAAAAGAGTGCATAAAATAAAACAAAATATTATAAGACAATTATTTTTTTGTTTTTTAACCGGGCTCAAATGAAAATATAGCCAGGGAAACCATATCCTATAATAACCTTCGACAAACTGAAACTCTGTAAATTAAAACACAGTAGAAATAGGAATAATGTAGCACTTATTTTGCAAATTTAATATGCAATTTAAAAACGCATACTAAACAGAAATGGAGTATCCAATACAATAACGCAGACGACGGAATGAACTTGTATCAAGGGAATAGGTTCAACAAATAACAAGTTAAGATTCCTGAGGTCGCAGTAAAATAGGAAATAAGAGAATATTTTATTAATGAATTGTGTTTAGATAGTATTACATTTAGAATTATACTATTTTTTGAGATATTTTTGCCCTCTAAGGTGATGCTAATATATTGTAATAACTTATAATCGTTAAACCAACCCTTTCTAATAAATAAATTAGACAAACGCTAAGCCAAAATAGATTATCACTTTTTAAATAGCTAACGTTGCCAAAATTATATGTTTATAAATAATGGAATGTATTTAAAAATAGAGATATATTATTTTTCAAAAGTTTAAGTAACTGTACTAATGCCTTTATATAAATAAAGTTTACTTTCTTTAAATCACCATAATTAATAAATAAATAAATCAATTAAATAATAACAACATCTAACAGAATAAATAACAATCAACTTGTCCAACATCTAGCAACTAAAAGAAAATAACAAATTGATTTAAAATTGCTATAACCTTTTAATCCTTAATGCCAAAATAATAATAATGAGAGAAAAGTTATTCTAAAATTAAGGAATAAACTGCAAAAAAATGTATATGGAAAATAGATTGAGATTGATCATAGCTAAAAAAACAAATAAAAAAAACAACGGACTCTGGATATATCTACAAAATACCTGAGAATATAATTAAATAATTAAAGCGAATACTGTGGACTCAAAATGTAGAATTTGAACCAACCAAATTAAAGCTAAACAATACTACTCCTAAAACACAAGTAGGATCGAGGCTTCAAAAGTGCGACATTAATAATCGAAAACCCCACGAGTAATTAAAAACCGCCAAGCAACGACCCATAAAAAGTTGTGTTCTAAACCATGTAATGTTTCCATATAGCGAGCTAAAGGATGACTGGAGAAGGGAAGGCAGAGCTGAGCGGTGAAGCATCAAATCTACAGGCCACTGGATATATCGACCTCTTCTTGGACAACTCCTCCTCTTAGATAAGGTCATTATAGATGTGCGCATTTTCCAAAGAGAAACCCTATTTTCAGGCTATTTAAATACCAGCGACGATATTTTTAAATAATGTATTTTTTTAATGAAAAAAAAAAAGTTGGTTCTCTCATCAAAACATGTATATTAAGAACCGGTGAAAGCCAACAAACTAATTGTAATAAACTGTAGTATAAAAGACAAGGGAAAAAGAACATGTTTTACTTTTTCTGTGTATGTTTACAGTATCAACAGTTGTGATATTAACGCTGGCTATTTACAGGTTGCCACCCATTTATAATGCCAACAGCATGTTTTCGGTCATCCATTCAGGTACCGACCATGCCCGACGTTGCTTAACTTCGGAGATCA
Source organism: Gonocerus acuteangulatus (assembly GCA_946811695.1). Taxonomy (NCBI): domain Eukaryota; kingdom Metazoa; phylum Arthropoda; class Insecta; order Hemiptera; family Coreidae; genus Gonocerus; species Gonocerus acuteangulatus. Next base: position 60,197,327 of record OX328130.1, read on the forward strand.
ACGGGAACCGGTACATTCAACGTGGCTAAGGCCGTTAGCTTGGGACTACATCATTACAATTATTGTGGCTTTCCATATTTACATGTTTGAGATTTGCCTGAGCAAAATGATTTCTATCTAGCAAAAGGGTTGATGTTGAAGAGAGAAAGGGTTGATGTTGATGCGAAGGTTTTTTTTAACGTATTCGTGTTTAGTGCATCAAAATACGTTATTGTACAAAATTTGAAAGAAATCGGTTTTGAGGGCATGAAACTTCATTTTTACCGTAGATAATATTGAAAGACTTATTGAAGACTCTCCTCAAATCACGAAAAAAATCAATAGCATAGTGTTACAGGATACTGAGAACAATAAAAAACAGACGATGGCGAATATTAGTAGAAGGAACACATATTCATGGGAACTCTAATGAAATAGTGACACGTGACATATCGCAATGAATACTGTAATCAAGAGGAATATAATAAAAACGAAGATATATTGTTACAGCTGATACCGGGGAAATGCTGAAACATCTCGTGGCACCCTGAGGTACGGTAGATGAGAAACTTCTAGTATTTTCAACTCGTTAAGTCCAGGCCACAAGTTTGTAGCCATGAGGCCGAACTGAATTGCAGGTTTCCACCTTTAATCATGAATGTATGTCCTAGGTCATTCAGGTAAACGTCCGGGGCCATTAGCGAATTGAAGACATAACGAAGAAGGACTAAGTAATGGGAAAAATGAAGAAAGGTTTGATCAAGGCAATCATACCTTCGTGAGAGGGAGAGTGAGAGAGAGAGAGAGAGAGAGATACTCCTGTAGACAATGAGAGAGAAAGAGAGAGAGAGAGAGAGAGAGAGAGAGAGAGAGAGAGAGAGAGAGAGAGAGAGAGAGAGAGAGTAACTACCGTACAGAGCCAGTAGACAATAGAGAGAAAGAGAGAGAGAGATACTTGCATAAGAGACAGGAGAGGGTGTTGTCACACAGACGCCCTGTCTAGTTTCATGCTATACTTCCCTCACACAGGACATGTTATATAAATGCCGGATAAGATCTAATAGTCAGAACACATATGTTAGACATAATCTAATATGCTAGTTTAATAGTTCTGCTTGTAGTTAGGGGCATAACTAATACCTTTTAAACCGACAACAATCTTGTGGAAATAATCTTAAGATGCATTCAAAAGGTGAGCTAATACTTTTAAACCGACAACGATCTTGTGGAAATAATCTTAAGATGCATTCAAAAGTTAAGCTATCGGTTCGCCTCTTTCGTTAGACATGGAGAAACGTCAACATCTTATTGTGTTTATAAATTGCCACTACCAATAACCACTATGTAATTTTAAATATTTAAACAATAAAAATCAGGCCAAAATAGAGATACTCATTGGGGACTCCTTGAAGAAAATTATTACAATGAATGCCGAAGCTGGCTCACTTTTCAGGCTTAAAATTTACTTCAGCCACTGGTCGGAGCAGAAGGGAGCTTGTGTAGACCCCTCTCGTCATCAGAGCGTCTTTCTGACGTTAATCGAGGATGAAGTTACGAGTCCTTGAGCACAGAACCTTCATATTGTATCATATATCATATTGCCAGATGTATTTATATACGGATGTAATAATTAATAAAGAAATATATATATATATATCTATAAAATGTATATGATTTACAATTATTTTTAAATAAATATTTTTTGAATATATATTTTTTCGCATTATGGGCATACGTGCTATGCGTTTCCGCTCGCTCAAGAAGATATCAAAACTCTAATCAATCCAACTCGCTAAAATTAATAGAATTCTATTAATTTAACCTAGTAGGATTGACTAGAGTTTTGATATTATCTTGAGCGAGCGGAAACCCATAGCACATGCTTGATTTTCTCACGAGAAACCTTTCGGCATCGAAATGAAAGATTAACTTAGTCTAATTGTAACTTCTCACCACATTTTCCACAATCAATGGAATTACTCATAATTTTGTTTTCCTATAAAAAATTGAATAATTTTTCTCTATTATGAATGAGAACTATAAAATCCTGCAATTTCATTGTAATTAATCAAACTTCCCTATCAATCAAACTTTTATCAATTATTAGAAGGCGCAAATTATAAAGGCATTAGCTAATTATTAAGAGATTTCTGTTATATAATACTTTTCAACAGCGAAAAAAAATGTGAAGAATGTTTCATTATTTAAAAAAATGTTTCTAAATAAATAATTGCAGGTAAATTTCAATTAGACTTCTTTATTATGGACTTTTCCATACCCGGGTATGTGCACGTTGACAAATATAGTTGTTTATGTTAGCTTTCCTAACCTGCATAACAGGGAACTTTAGTGCTTAATAACTTCTTTCCTAGTTGAGAGCGACGTTTTTTTTAACGGATTCGTGTTTAGTGCATCAAAATACATTATAGTGCAAAATTTGAAAATAACGGGCTCGGAGAAGGTTAAACTGCAAATTTACCATATTTTATAAATGGTACAAAATGCAATTATACAGTTGTTTATGTAACATACTGTTTGCGGTGTAAACTGTTGTTTATAGAATTGTATGGATTATTAAACAACGAGTCACATTAAATTTAAATTTGGTGTTTTAGGAAAATCTCCTCTCCTAATTGATCTATTTGCAAGGTGTTTGCTATTGGGTTATTAACGAATTCGCCATTTCTTATGATAATGTTTAATAACGATTTTCATGGAGAATAAAGGGTATATTTTCTTATCTAAATATTTGTGTCAAAATGAGAAACGTCTCGGATACGTTAACAATTAAACATACGCATGTTTTTGACTATCCATGATCCTAAAAGAAGTGGTTGTGATTTCAATCGCCATTTTAAAACGCATGGTTAATAAGTCGATTTACAAGTCTAGACTTCTAGCAGTAGGCTGTAACAGATTATTACTGTGGCCTAAGTATACTTTCTACTAATAAATCTAGAGATGGATTCATAACCAGATCCCCAGAATGGATTGCATCTGATGAAAGACTGGGCGTTGGTTCTAACCACTTAGCTATTGGACTGGCCTCCTGAACCCGACCTTTAAGGTATATCTGATGTCTCTCTCTCTTCGAACCGCTTTCTGAACAGGCGAATAGTTTGTGTCGTCGATCCTTTTGGGTCAGGGACTTCTCAAGTTACAACCTGTTTAAGCCATCATCATATGAAATCGAGATTTAAATATCAAAGATTTCTTTTCTCGTTCTTCAATAAATGATCGAACGGATTACATTTCGTTCAAAGGTCGTATTATTCCATATAAGGACCTTGCTGTAAAATGAATACGACATGGTTAGATGTAATCCGGGTACTTGAAGTTATGATATAGCCGTGTTACAAATAATAATGCTACTAATACAAATGTATGGCTCAGAAGTACTCCAAATAAACGCAAGGTAAAGCTGGACGTATATAGAAAGTTAATATTTTAATGGAGTGAAGTTTGTAAAGAACGCCTGGGGCATTACAGTATGTATTTACAATAGTTTGTGAAGATACTTTGAGCAACTTTAGTCTTTCGGAAAGGCAGCCGGGCTCAGGGCGACCAACTTAGGTGAGCAGAGAGGCTCCATTGCAAGCTATGGAAGACGGTCCCGCAAAACCGGAGGTAGCTGACATCCGATTTGGTTTATCATTGTCATGTGTTTTGAAGGTATAATCTACTAAGGACTTTCTTTCGGATCGACGTTCCTATAATTCTGAGCTTTGTTTATTACTGGAATGAATGTATGAAGATTTGTGTACGCTGTACAACGAGACAACGCCCCAACGCATTCTTCTTGCTGAACGATTCAAAAACTTGCTGAAATGTATGCCATATTCTTTTACCGCACTCTAATATATCTTACACATAAGGACATTTATCTTTGCCCAGAATTTTTTTTTTTTTCATGCATACATAAATGCAATCTAAATAGGTACATTCCTTCGGGAAGTAATGCGGACATTAGATAATCATAATATTTTCTCATTCTCCTTTGGCTGTTTCGAAATCCATTACTTCAAGTCTTGGATATGCAATTTTAAGCGATAATCACCGTCCTGGGAATAATCCCAGAATATTATACACGGACTAAACAAAACAAAGAGACGATTCGTAGAAGAAAACTATGCAAACAATAGCTTATTAGCAAAGCATTTTAACTATCTCGTATGACCTAACAAGAATAAAAAAATGAGCAGGAAAGGGAAATAGAAGAACTACTCACAAGATAATTATTTGCATTTCTCGTGAACTCGTTTCAAATGTCAATTGACGGTCCTGAAGCTTTTCAGAACCAGAACTTTAAGGCATTTCAGGACAGACCTTTAAGGACAAGGATGTGGAACTTGGTGTAGGATATGGAGAAGGATGGGAGGGTGCCCTTTAGAAGTCCGTCGAAAACTTGATCCGGAGGAAGTTGTGGATATGGGAAGGGGAACTTGGTGGAATAAGTTTCACAGAGGAAGGATTCAAGTAAATATCCTCACGAGGAAGCTACCGCTTGAAGCTCGGTGTGCCGTTGGGAAATCCGAGAATGTCAAACCTCAACACAGCAAACATTTTTGCGGGAAAAATAGCACTTTTAAAAGATATTTAAGCCGAGAGTGATGTCTGCAATGATAGATACATCCCTAATGCAGAAAGAATTTACTAAAACATCATTTGTAATTTCCTGAAGGATAAAATTGGGAAATCACTAAACCACCTTGAGCTTTCGGTCTAATGGAAAAACAAATAGAACAAACCATTAGTTTGAGATGTGATGGTTGTAAAATTCATACATATATAAAGGGAGGATGGTCTTGCAAATGGAAATGCAGATAACAATTACTATTATATTAAGGGCTGATGACTGACTGAAATGACCTGTAAGAATTCGGTAAAGGACTGAAGAGAGAGTAGGGAGCGATTTAACAGGACTCAAATTAAGATAAACTAAAAACTTACAGCCTAATTGTATTAAGGTGAACCTTCCTGTACAATGGCCATTATATCATAAGGGACGTGGCCATTGTACAGGAAGGTTCGCCTTAATACAATTAGGCTGTAAGTTTTAGTTTAGTGAGTTTTATGGCTCCTGAAGAGGCACCTGAGGTGTGAAACATGTAGAGCAAGAATAAATGAATTGACTTTGTTAATTCTTTTTTATCGACCTTCCACCTGAAAAATATTGTATTATTTATTTATTTTATCTGTGGACTGCCATTTTCGCAACTTGCAGTTTATTAGCTCATAAAAACGTTTATATATGTATATAAAGAACGTAATAGGACTATAGTTACCGTTCAAAAAAATTTTAATATTAAAATAATAGTTTTTAAAATTATGATTGCTTTAATATGATGAATGCTGCCATCAGACGTATTCTACAATTTGAAAGTATATGTTTTATATTGAGTTTTTCGTTACACTGTTTACAAATTTGTCTGTTTTTTTTGTCATTAGGTGCCCTTGAGTACGCAGGGTATGTACAATACAGCATCGAGAGAGTACGCCTTCTCTCCGTGTAGCTCTCCCGCTAGATGACCATCTCGCTTTTATTCTTCTCAAGCCAAGAAGAAATTCTCATTTAAAAAATCGTAATCGGGCAGCAAAAACAGGATTTTATATAAAAACTTTCTCTTTACTACCGCCATCATGAATGAGATAAATCAACAGATTTTCTGTGCAGATGAAACTAGACCAATGATTCCTGGGTGAAAAATCGACTCGGCGTGTTTCCTAAGAATACCCATAGATTTCTGAAGGCCCAGAGAAAATAAAAGGCTCCCAGGTTTGCCAACTGAAGCAATAAATAGTAACTCTGCAATGGAAGGAAATATGTAAGAGAACATTGAGAATGGTTTAAATAAACCATTGCTAATCCAATGACCTTCGGATCATGTAGAAGAATAATCCCCAATCTACGAAGGTTTCTGCGGACAAGGTGGTCTTAAGTTGTCGCCGGCTCTATTCACTCTAATGTGGAACCATTTTAGCCTCGATTATAAATGGACGGGATGAAAGTACTGGCACGGTGAGCGAGATACGGTGAGCTTCTCTCGGGAACTTTCTAACCACATAATAAACTAAAGTAATCAGGACCTTAATATACTCACCTAATAAAAAGTACCTAAATAATCTGACTAAAAGGGGAAATAAATCCAATTAATTGGAAATTAAAGTTCTAGAAGCGCTTCAGGATAGCAAGGGCGAATGCTTACTCTATTGAAAAAGTATGCAATTGAAATTCAACGTTTTAGTTATAATTTTTACGAGTGATTTATGGGTAACAAAATGCTAGGAGGGATTCGCCCTTGAAATAGGACATTGAATTTCTCATTACGATGCTGCTATTCACATTAACATGAAACTGAGAGAACTAAAGGCGAACCAGAAAAACAAGGCGAAGCGTTACCTACATCTTTCTGAATCAGAAAATAAAATAAAAAAAGTGGATTTTTCTGATTCGCCCTTACTCTTCTAAGGCCCTGATATTGAAGGTCAAATATTTTGTACAGTGCAAGAACCTTAGATCCCACGCACTTGGACGGTTCGTGCACTATATTTCCAGTATAATCCTCCGAGGGAGGGGTTTATTTACATTTTTATCATCAGCCGGTGTGGTCTTTTTCTTTTCTAATCAGTAGTATTGTTTAGCTACCAACAGAAAGTATTTATTAATACCTGTGTGTTAGTTTATATACAGTCATACAGTTTAATAATTAGTCATATTAAATTTATTTGTAAAAGTTGTAGTCCGCACAGTGCAAAAACAACCTATCTCCAAACATTTTAAACCACCCTAACTTTTTTTTTTTACATGGTAGACTAAAGAATATAAGAATATTTCATTCATATAAACAACACATATATTTTTTATTCTAAACCAGCTAGGAGCTAAAATGTTTTAAGTGTCTCGTGAAAAGTTTGAAGTAGTGGAGTTACATGGTTTTTGCATTGTCCACACAATTCCCACTTGAATAATGCCTCTTCAATAACTATTACCCAAAAATCCGTAACTGATCTTTAATAATTCTTAAGGATAACTTGTTAAGTATCAAATGAAATAAACCTAAGAATGTTCTTTGTATACGCAGCTCCTGCGGGAAGGATTTATCAAATATCAACAACTTTCCATTTTCATTTACTGATTGATTTTTTGAGTTGCATTAATTACAGAAAAGCTGCCATGCTAATGCATTACCTACTCAAGCTAATTATAGGTATGCAGCGAAAATATGAGGTCAAATGGAAGAGGTATTATTAATCCAGGTATGGTATTGACGAGATATTTCTGGAACCGAATGTTTAAAGGGATACAGGTATGAAATCGATAGTCATTTTTTCTGTTTAGTATATATATATATATATATATATATATATATATATATATATATATATATATATATATATATATATATATATGTATATATATTAAAAATGATAAGGGTCGTTATATAAGATCCTCCAAATTGCTGGAGCTGACAGCCAATTTACATACGGCGATGTCAGAAACAGGGTCGAGTGCGTGCTTCGAGTAGGTCCGCCAGGGCTTGTGAAAGTGTCAGATGAAAAAACAGTGCTCTTGTCACGACGGAGTAATGCTAAACTTCTTTCTAGAGATCTCTCTCTTTTTTTCAGGAGGGGAATTATATTTGTTTCCTTAATATAATGAGGAGTGTGAGTTTTTTGTTTATTTCGTTAGGGTGGTTCTTTCTATAAGAGGAAAACTGGCTCTAGGGGTCGACCCTTTGACAAAATCCGGAATTTCCACCGAGAAAATTCCACGTTTTATAGGTGACGAAAAACTGGTAATCAAATTTGTTTTATTCCCCCCCCCCTTTTCAATTACATTTTAATCAAAGAAAAGGGTCAGAATTTGAAAAATATTGAAATAAAAATACTTTGCTCAAACTAAATGAGCATACGTGTACATTTACCAGCATATTACCCACAAACACTTTTTTTTACATGGAATTACCACGAAAAACATTTTGGTTTTGTGTTAATATGCTTTCTTTATATATTTTGATCGGGGAATCAAATCAAGGCGCACTTTTAATGCGATCTTAAATTGTTTTTTCTTTCTTTTTATAGTAAGGAATAATAGAATGTTTGTTTTCGGGAACACAAAAACTTCATAATGTCTTGAAAATGTTTTAAAATATTTCCCACATTCCCCCCATAAAACATTGGTTTTAATTCAGACGTATAAGTTTGAGAGAAATTTGAAGAAGTAAAATCAAGATCAACAGAGCTGATTTGGACTTTTTCCTAGATTTTCTTGATTATATCGAAAATGTCTCATAAATTTCAAAAACAGGTTCAGCTAAATATTAATATAGGACTCTTACAGTCGATGAAAACTGTGCTCAAAATTTCAGAAGTTATGGTTTTGTTCAATTTTATGGAAACACGCTAATATTATTTTCTTATAAGAAAATAGTCGGGGAATATTGATACTGAAAGTCAGTGAAATTTCATAATATTAATCTAAATTGAAATTCAGAATGGCCTACATTCTCCAGAAGCGGAATTCATTGAAATTATATAAAAAAAAAAAAAAAAAAAAAAAAAAAAAAAAAAAAAAAAAAAAAAAAAAAAAAAAAAAAAAAAAAAAAAAAAGACATAAAGCAATACCCAAGAAAAATACACATTCCAGTAGATACATGAATATAATGGCTAAGCTACTGAAATTCATTATTTCTCGGTGACATATGATTCTATGTCAGCAGCCTAGACGCAGAAAAAGAAATCCAGATATGACTCTATAGAAAAATAACATCCGAGTTATCGACATTTTTTGACATTAATGCCTGTAAATATCTCTGGGATTTATTGCATAACATCTAGAGCTTCTGATGTAAAGAAGAAATTTCATATTTGATATTTATCTTCGAATAGGATTAAAAAAGTCTTTGAAGTAAATATAATGTTTCTGTAACATAATCATTTATGTCAACATGTTATGTTTTGTATCATGCTAAGTCATCTTAGCACCACTCTGAGAGGACATATTTCTCTACAAGCAGCTAAGGCATATCCATGTCAAATTGGACCGTCTTTGCACATTGTTGAGCGCAGCCTATATATATATATATATATATATATATATATATATATATATATATATATATATATCAGGACGGCTGATGATGTGTCATTTATTCAATAAAAAGATAAATTTTACTTCCTTGGATCAATGGAACAACGCATTCAGAAACATTACAGAATTCAACAAAAACGTATCAAAGAAACGAATAAGCGACATGGTGTTTACTTTATTCCCATACTATTACCTTTACTACTGAATAACTAATTTAACTAAAGACGTTGTAATACCCAATGGGCGACAAACGAAAAGCATACACTCATCTATTATATATAAAAATCACGTGTCTGTCTGTTTATTTGTTTGTTTGTTCCTTATACAAATCTACACCGTTTGATCGATATTGACCAAACTTGGCTCACAGGTAGGTATTGATACGAGAAATCTCCTAGGCTAGGTCGAAATAGTCAAATTTCAAAATTTGGTCAAAAGGTCAAAAGTTTTGTTCAAGAAAAATTGGCTACACTGAACCATTCAGATTGTGACAGCCATTTTGAATCGACAACTACTGGCCTCTGTCGGCTGTTAGATGAAGTGCTGTTGTGCTGGCCTCTGCCGGTATCATTATGAACTAAAACAAATTCTCATCGTTTGATCGATTTTCGTATCTGGGTATAGACAACTAGGTATCAAGTAGATCTTGATACGGGGATAGTCATAGACAGAAAGTAGGTGTAGCATGGGTCACTGGGTAACAGCTGGTCTATTATATATTTGTCAAATACCACTCACTCACTGACCTATAATCGCCGAGCCCAAACCACTCGACAAAAAAATTTGAAATGCATGGATAATCCCTTTAGAATGTAAACATACCCTAAGAAAGGTTTTTTTGATATTGACATTTTTAAATACGTTTAGAGGGTTTTGAATTTTTAGTTGGTTTTAAAGAGAGCAGGCAGGTACATCTATTTCATATTATTTATTTATTTTTTTTTTGCGATTCATTCGCATTCATCACTATGATCGCGGAGCTTGAATTACTAGAAATAAACTGTGATTTTGTCCGTCATAGAGTTTATGCTACACCTGTTGATGGTCCATCCGACTTAAAAATATCCCGAACCCTTACACAGCCTTCTCACCCATCAGCATCCCCAGTCAGAACACTTCTTAGTAATGCTCGCAAAAATAAAGGGTGTTTCAAGATGAGATATTTGAAATAATATATTATTGACAACAAATTTTAACCTGTACTGGCTAACCTCCTGTTACTGGTAACCTATAGATAATGGGTTATCTGTTTCTTGACACTGGCCCGGAGCGCCCCTGGGTCAAGAAACATTATACATTGATTACTTGTCAATAATAATATAATAAACTGCACAAAATTATGTAGTAGCGTTTTGATGATACTTTTTTTGAGCGTTTTGATGATACGTTTTTTTTTTGTTTTTTTTGGCGCATCGACATAAATCTTGGCCATTAGCGCCAACGTCCAGGGTGCAGCCAGGAATTTTCTCAGCGAGCCCTGAGATGAGAAAATTTCTGGCGCCGGCGGGGATCGAACCCACCATCTCCCGCTTATGAATCCAGCGCGCTAGCTACTAGACCACGGGATTCCCCATGATACTTTATTAAACCCAATAAAATGACTACTTATCTGCCTTGACGAAGCACGGGTAGTCAGCTAGTAACGTATAATTCTTTATTACTTTTATTTAGTCACTGAAATCAGTAACTGATTACCACTGATGGGTATCAACACTGTTCTATTCCATTGGGTAACCCAATAAAATAACTACTTACCTGCCATGACGAAGCACGGGTATTCAGCTAGTAACGTATAATTCTTTATTACTTTTATTTAGTCACTAAAATCAGTAACTGATAACCACTGATGGGTAACAACACTGTTCTATTCCATTGGGTAACCCAATAAAATAACTACTTATCTGCCGTGACGAAGCACGGGTATTCAGCTAGTAACGTATAATTCTTTATTACTTTTATTTAGTCACTGAAATCAGTAACTGATAACCACTGATGGGTAACAACACTGTTCTATTCCATTGGGTAACCCAATAAAATAACTACTTATCTGCCATGACGAAGCACGGGTATTCAGCTAGTAACGTATAATTCTTTATTACTCTTATTTAGTCACTAAAATCAGTAACTGATAACCACTGATGGGTAACAACACTGTTCTATTCCATTGGGTAACCCAATAAAATAACTACTTATCTGCCGTGACGAAGCACGGGTATTCAGCTAGTAACGTATAATTCTTTATTACTTTTATTTAGTCACTGAAATCAGTAACTGATAACCACTGATGGGTAACAACACTGTTCTATTCCATTGGGTAACCCAATAAAATAACTACTTATCTGCCGTGACGAAGCACGGGTATTCAGCTAGTAACGTATAATTCTTTATTACTTTTATTTAGTCACTGAAATCAGTAACTGATAACCACTGATGGGTAACAACACTGTTCTATTCCATTGGGTAACCCAATAAAATAACTACTTATCTGCCATGACGAAGCACGGGTATTCAGCTAGTAACGTATAATTCTTTATTGCTCTTATTTAGTCACTAAAATCAGTAACTGATAACCACTGATGGGTAACAACACTGTTCTATTCCATTGGGTAACCCAATAAAATAACTACTTATCTGCCGTGACGAAGCACGGGTATTCAGCTAGTAACGTATAATTCTTTATTACTTTTATTTAGTCACTGAAATCAGTAACTGATAACCACTGATGGGTATCAACACTGTTCTATTCGATTGGGTAACCCGAAATGTTACCGGCGGCTCTGTAGGATTTACCTTATCGGCTTAGTGTAGTCAAGCTGCACTCAACTAATTATCAGCTAGAGCTAACTACTGATAATTAGAGAATTTTGTGATGCATTAACATATTATAATTAATGAGATAACAGGTCTGGCTACTCACTTGACTCCATTTCATGCTCCACTTACCTAAAAATAGAGAAACATCAATTAGTCTGTGCATTATGATTAAAATAGTAAACAAATTATATCTATCTTCAATATAAAAATTATAATTATCGCTCACTTTTCATGTATAAGCATATCTTCTATAGTCACATTGTTTGTGGTCAATAACATTTCAAAAACTGCAGGCCACAGTATTTTTATATATTAAATTAATATATATATATATATATATATATATATATATATATATATATATATATATATATGTGTGTGTATATATATATATATTATTTATTTGTTTGAAATATGTACAAATTATAACAGTAGAGTTTTCTTTTTTTAATAATGTAATTATAGTAGAAGTAGTATAATTTGATAATAATAATAATATATAATGTTTAGTGTTATGAGAAGAATGCCAGGATGACAAGACCTAAATTTAAAAGTTTGAATAAAGAGGCTGCTAGTATTAAGATAAACTAAAGTATAAATTATTGACATAGGGTTAAATTAAAATAAATTATTTATTGAGAGGGTTATTTTTATTGTAACACTTACTTTATTTTCCTTCTAGAATTTAAAAATGGCCTGAAGGCCGAAACGTTGTAAAATGATGATGTAAATAAATGAAATATTAAATATTTATTCTTCAACTGACCCTTTTCTTAATCTTCGTATTTTCTTGCTAGGGGGAAGGTCAAATAATAAAAACTTCACCACTCATTTGCACAAACTTTATAACGTTCCTACATGTTTCACACCTTTTTGGTGCCTCTTCGGTGGCCGTACTGGTGGAAGGTTATCCTCCTCAGGTTGAGGCTGTAAAGTTTTATTTATAACCTTTTTCCCTGAAGACTGAACTGAGTAGTGAAGTTTTTATTGTTTGACCTTCCGCCTAGCAAGAAAATATGAAATATTAAAGGTCTGAGGAATGGATCATACCAATGGTACTTTACAGTGGAGATTGTTCATGCAGATATTTCTTATGTACAATTTGATCAAAACGGTAAATGTAAAACAAAATAAAAAAAACATACAAAATTTGGAAGAAGCCAACCATTGTTGGCACTTCCAGAGCTGTCTCAATAACTATTTTAATGATCATGATATGATCAGGTCAGTAAATTGTCTCGGGGCCACTGTCTCTTAAGCCGCCTGGGAGGATTGTCTGGACGGAATTGCGAAGATAAGGATAGACCTTCAGGATTAGGATGGCAAAAGAATTTGGAACATTTGGAAACGGGTTTTAGCAACGTCAAGGGTTTAAATTTTAAAAAATATACTGTTTTTTTGGGCTTGTGTGTTTATTTTCCATTGTTTTGATGATGCTTATGTGTTTCTCTGCTATTTTTTTTTTTTTTTTTTTTTACTTTGGACCTCTATTAATTTTTTTACTTACTCTCAACTAAGTTTTGTGTAAAACTGCTCATCAATCAAACCTTTGTTTACCTAATATATACTTAAACTTTCATTATTTAAAATTTTGCTTACTGTTGTTATTAATCTCGTTTTTAATTATGTATATTTATTTTTTAGATGAATAAGGCTGTCAAAGAGCAGGCCGAAACGTCCTAAATGTAAGTTTTTTCTTAGCCGAAGCCGAAACATTCGCTGACTTCATAGACATAAATTTGGGTTACATTTAGAACATAAAATAGGACATGAGTTGTTCGGGAATAGCGGAATTAAGTTATTAAAACGGCAGAACAGTACTTGATCGACAGTCGTGGACCATTAAACCTTGAAAGAACAATCTGTAAACCTCTAAGAAGACAATTAGAGAAGTGAAATGCGAACCGTTGTTGGCTAGAAAACCAAACCCACGAAAAGGGGAGAATGTTAACAAGGAGAAATAGAGCCAAGGGTGGGAGTTCAAGAACTATAGGTAAGGTCAGAATACACATTCTAGACATTACAATAATGAGATGATACACTTCACCAGCCAAAATGACACCCATCGCGTACTTCTATGAAAGGCATATAATAAACATCAGTGTTAAGCCCAGGTTTAAGAAGAATAAGAAGTCCGGGTCTTTTGTACTTAAAGTCCACAGTATTTGAACTAGTTATTCGATCGAGTTATCTGTTATTTTTGATACTGCGTTATGTTTTAAAAGTCCGACTCGCAGGTACAGCGACATCTTCGCTGGTTTCCGTTCTTATCCCTAATATCAATTGGAAAGCTTAGAATAGAAACAGCTAATCATTTATCTTAATCTTTTCAGAAAAACACAGGGAAAAGTATAAAATGAGATCTGCAAGCGAAGCACGGTCTTAGGCACCGCAACAGGAAAACGATCAGAGGAAATGTTTCCTTTTAAACACCGATTTCTGCGAATTAGATCGCTGTATAAAAAATCGCATAAGACCAATATTTTAAGGAAATTTAATAAGCTATCGAATACACGCTTTAAACCTATTACGATTTTCCAACCGGGTTCGGGATAAATGAATCGATCCATGCAAAAAGAGCTTCAGTCCATAATCAGTAGTTTTGAGAAAACGAGAAAAAACTGTCTACACCCTTTATTTGTTTTATTATTGTGCTATTTTTTTTTGTCTGAGTACCCCATACTGACACAAGTTATATATGAAACATTGGTTATTACTAACAAATCCATTACATTATTAAAATATAATAATAGTGCTTGGACTAAAGCTCTTCTTGCATGGAGCAGCCTAAGGAGTACCTCCTTGCAAAATATAAGGTGTAATATAATGTAAAACACATTGTAGGATATATTGAGTAACAGTTTATTATCAATGGTACAATATGTAAAAAATATTTGCATGATATAAAGTTCATACAATGAGTAATGTAATGCTTAATCGTCTTGAACTTCTTCATCTATGTTTATAGTTGTTGGCCAACCCAATATTTCATAGTACAAATTCTTGTGCTCTTCTGAAGCGTATGGCATCAACTTTTTAATGTCTTCAATTTTATTTTGCTTGATGGGGACCTTCCTTCCTGGGTAGGCAGGATTGGGAGGGAACACTGAAGCCTGAAGACCTTGGCGTAAACGAAAGGTATGTGTTACAATGCCGTCAATGAATTTTTTTGCTACATGTGTTTCTGTGGCAACAATATATTGGACTAAAGTCCTCTTAAAATAGAAATGTGTAGTGACCGTCAGAGACAACGAATCCATCACTAACTCATATTTGAATTTGTGATTACTGGAGCTCTTTTTGCATGGATCGATTCAAATAAAAATATATCCGAAAGTTCCAAGAAAAATTATATTTTTCCATTGCTTGATTAGTTTCCCCACGTTCAATTACTTATAAAACGTGCCCCCGAAAACCCAGTAACGCAATTTCGCCCGAAAAAACATGTTCCGGTGGATGGATTGTGCTGGTTATCGATATTGACCTTTGATTTATTTATTTTTAGCGCGGTTCCTCCCTCCCCCATAGGGAGGAACCCCGCTTATAGGGTTGATACAATGAAACAATCCGGAAGTGCCGACTAGAAAATTTCGCGTTTCAGAACCCCTAGAGACCGAAAATAACGGTGGTTCAAATTTGTATATATATATATATATATATATATATATATATATATGTATATATATATGTATATATTTATATATATATATATATATATATATATATATATATATATATATATATATATTTGTCTGTTCGCTCTCTAGATAGAAGACGAATGGTCCGATTTTGATGAAATTTGGTACAAAAATCCTTCGTCCAATTTGAAAGGTCAAGTTCGTTAACCAGCAAAATCCGCCTACTGGAAGATGGCGTTTGGGGCGAAATTCGCGCAAAAAAAATCGTAACGCTTACGTTTTTGAGTTCATAAGCTTCTAAGTACTCGTTTTATATGATTCCTGGGCTAGGAAAACGAATGAAACCATTTTCAAGGCGATAGCTTTAACCGTTTTCGAGAAAATTGGAAAAATATTTTTTGAATACCGTTTTTGGTTTGGGTACTTAGAATCATGGGATTCAGTTGAAACATTTTCTGCATGTTCTACTTTCATCAAAACTAATATGTTGAAATTTTGGTTACGTTTGGAGTTAAGGAAGGGTTAGAATAAAATATTTTATTAACAGACATAAAAAGTTTTAGTAACTTTGTTTACTTTCATTAATATCTCGAAAAAGGTTGAGAATCTTGGTAAACGGAAGAATAACATTAGAAAGCTTATTAAAAGCTCTAAAAAAAAGGTTCTAATGAAAGTTTTGATTAGGCGATGTCAATCGGAGAAATAAGAGCTTAAAACTTTAAAGTAATTGATTTCGTTTATTCGAACTTTTCTTTTTGTCTGTTTTTTATTCCTTGTTATTTTTTAATTGCTTATTGTTGGATAATGTATTTGAAAATAAAACAGGTTAAGAAAATAAGAAAAACAATTTAATGTTAGAGATATGGATTTCCAAGATATATAGCCTTTCAACTGCCTAGCGTCCTTCCTAGGGAGGGTTCTTTGTCTTTGATTTTGGTACTTAGAATTATGGGATACAGTTGAAACATTTTCTGCATGTTGGAGTTTCATCAACAATAATATGTTGAAATTTTTGTTACGTTTAGAGTAAAGGAAGCGTTAGAGTAAAATATTTTATTAACAGACAAAAAAAGTTTTGGTAACTTTGTATAATTTCGTTAGTATCTCGAAAACCGTTGACAATCTTGTGAAGCGGAAGATTACCATTCGGAAGCTTACTAAATGCTCTACAAAAAAGGTTCTGAAGAAAGTTTTAATTAGGCGATGTCAATCGGAGAAAAAAGTGCTTAAAGCTTTAAATTAATTGATTTCGTTTATTCTAATGGTTCTTTTTGTCTGTTTTATTTCTTGTTATTTTTTAATTGCTTATAGTTGGATAATGTATTTGACAATAAAACTGGTTAAGTAAAATAACAAAAACAATTTATTGTTAGAAATATAGATTTCCAAGATTCCAAGACCTTGTCATTAGCGGATCTGTTTCTAGTGTAGCGGACCCTTCCAGGTAAGATTGTAAATCATGACCTTTCAAGACTTTACTACTCACAGGAATGGCGTTAGTGACCTTAAGGGTTGACACGCCATCATAATAATTAATTTAAAAAAAAAAGACTGGTGGAACCAAAATAATAACTGCTTCTATTTTAATCTTTCCAAATTAGACTAGGGATATGAACGGAACCGCGCTAAGATGATGCAGTCCTGCGAGACGGACTTTTATCGGTGCATCGACTGCTGCGGTCATTAGCACCAATCCATTTATTATTGACAATGAATTTTAGGACAGGCTATCTATTGGTTACCACCCTTTTCTACCCAGGATAGGGCCGATACCTTTTCGTTTCTTGAAAGAAAAGCCATCACCTCAGTGGAAATCGAGCCCATGACCTATTGACCTTTGGTATCACAGAAAGTATTTGTTCTAAATTTCATTAAAATGAGTCTATTTTTGAGCCTGATAGAGATCGAACAGACAAATATATTAATACACATATGCAAGTTTTAACCACAGTTATTTGAATCATCTATGGATTCTGAAAGGTAAAATGGTCCAGTCCGGAGTGCGCCATGGAGTCAATGTCATAAGCGGGATTCCTCCCTATGGAGGGAGGGAGGAAATGCCCCGGAATATGTGCATATGAACATATTTTTACCGGTTAAACAGAAATTTCATGGGTGGAGCAGCAGCCCCCCTCCCGAAATCGGTGAAAATGTGTCATAAAAACGTTAAAAACAAATTAAATAACATTACTTAGTTCGGAAAAAATATTGGAGTATAATAGCGCTTTAATTGGCTAACTATTCCAAGTTTTAGATTGTTACTATTCCAAATTCTCCAAATGCTCTCAGCCCCCCCCCCGAAATTCTCCCAGCCCCCCAAACTTATTTTATATATACGCCCATGGCTACCACTAAGATTGGTATATTACAGTCGCCATTGCTCAAAGTAAAAAATAAATGCTCACACCACATGAGTATTTATCTGTTAATGGAGAAATAATAGCGATATAAACGCCGAGCTCTGCAATGTCGTTGGAATGTCCGTCACCCATCGACCTAATCACTTACCGGCTCTGAAGGAGACCAGCAGAGGGATGAATGAGCCAAGGATACAGGAGTAGTAAGCGGGGCTGATAAGGAGTGATAAGACGCACTCATTCTCTCCCTCCCTCCCTCCCTCCACCTCCTCACAGCTGGTGAGAGGTAAACACAGTATCGCTGACCAGCCCCTCAGTAAACGCAGTCCGATCTACACGTGAAGACAGAGAGGATATACCACCAGCAAGCAGTCTGACAGCAGTCATGGAGTTCCAGGCACTACGCTATCTTCGCATCATAATACCAATGTGAGTACCTTAAGACATATCACCATTAATGCATTATACCATCAGCGTTTCTTAAACAGGGAATCCGCGAGAGAAACTCCGTGTTTTTTTTTTTTTTTTTTTTTTTTTTTTTTTTTTATGTTTTGAATTCTTCTAATAAAATGTTCTATGCGCAAGGCTATTTATTAAAATATCCAGCGATACATTTATACAAATTATGTCGTATATCTTATGTGATTGTGAGCCAGAACGAAGTTAAGAGGGGGTCCGCCAAAATGAATTTTGACCAGGAGGGGGCCCCCCGATCTACATTAATACTGGCTTCTTGAGTCACCAACTCGTTGCCATATCGCAGTGCGTAATCGAATAACATTCCTGAAAAATGTGCTAGTTGACCGAAGTTAATAAAAAAAAAAAAAAAAAAAAGGACAAATAGTAATGCTCATTTATATTTGTTAAAAATGTATTCAGGTAATTATTAACAAAAGAAATGTCTGGTAAACTTTGATTCCTAATAGACAGGTTTTGGCATTTTTTACGACATCCTATTCATGCGGGCCACTTTTGAACCGTAAGAAATATCGCAAAATCGCATGGACCAAAGTTGTAGCTCTCATTGAGTCCTTTTAGACGAACTGAAAAATATTGCTTAAAGCATTGCTAGAGAGCTTTGTTAGCTTGGAAAATAGAATCATTTTAATTAAATCTGTGGATAAAACTATAATTATTTAATTAAAAAAAAATGGTAAATGTGAAGGAGCGCGGTCTCCACACCGATCCTTTTGAAATGTTGCACAATAACGTATTTTGCTGCACTAAACACGAATCCGTTTAAAAAAAGCTCGCTTTTCACTAGGAAAGAAGTTATTAAGCACTAAAGTTCACTGTTATGGAGGTTATAAAAGACGGGGTAACAGCGTATTTGTAAACACACGCATGCGCATTAGTCCTTAATGACGAAGTGTAATTGAAATTTAGACTCACCTTGTGGTAGCTGACTTGGTCGTAAATTGTCGCTTTTGGGCATACGTGCTATGTGTATGTATGTATTAATAGATTTCTATTAATTTTAGCGAGTTGGATTGACTAGAGTTTTGATATCTTCTTACAATTAAAAAAAAAAAATTAAAGAATGTTTTATTATTTAAAAAAAATATTTTTGAATAACTAACTGGATATAAATTGATAAATAATTGATGGTAAATTTCAATTAGACATCCTTATTACGAACTTTTCCATATTCCATATATATTTGTCTGTTCGCTCATTTCTGGCTTCCCTGATGGTCCGATTTTGATGAAATTTGGTACAAAAATCTGTCGTCCAATTTAAAAGGTCAAGTTCGTTAACCAGCAAAATCCGCCCACTGGAAGATGGCGTTTGGGGCGAAATTCGCGCAAAAAAAAAATCGTAACGCTTACGTTTTTGATTTCATAAGCTTGTAAGTACTCTTTTTATAGGCTTCTTGGGCTAGGAAAACGAATGAAACCATTTTCAAGGCGATACCTTTAACCGTTTTCGAGAAAACTGAATAAATAATTTTTGAATGCCGTTTCTGGTTTCGGTACTTAGAATCATGGGATTCAGTTGAAACATTTACTGCATGTTCTACTTTCATTAAAACTAATATGTTGAAATTTTGGTTGCGTTTAGAGTTAAGGAAGGGTTAGAATAAAATATTTTATTAACAGACAAAAAAGTTTTGGTAACTTTGTATACTTTCCTTAATATCTCGAAAAAGGTTGAGAATTTAGGAAACGGAAGAATACCATTAGAAACCTTACTAAATGCTCTACAAAAAAGGTTCTAATGAAAGTTTTGATTAGGCGATGTCAATCGGAGAAATAAGTGCTTAAAACTTTAAAGTAGTTGATTTCGCTTATTCGAACTGTTCTTATTGTCTTTGATTTTGATACTTAAAATTATGGGATTCAGTTGAAACACTTTCTGCATGTTTGAATTTCATCAACACTAATATGTTAAAATTTTGGTTAGGTTTGGAGCTAAGGAAGGATTAGAATAAAATATTTTATTAACAGACATGAAATGTTTTGGGAACTTCGTATACATTCCCTAATATCTCGAAGACGGTTAGGAATATTGGTAAACGGAGGGTTACCATGCGAAAGCTTACTAAATGTTCTACAAAAAAGATTCTGAAATAATTTTTGATTAGGCTATGTCAATCGGAGAAATAAGTGCTTAAACTTTGAAGTAATTGATTTCGTTTATTCGAACGGTTTTTTTGTTTGTTTTTATTCCTTGTTATTTTTTAATTGCTTAAAGTTGGATAATGTATTTGACAATAAAACAGATTAATTAAAATAAGAAAAACAATTCATTGTTAAAAATATATCAGGCTATACCGTATGAAATGTCAGTTTTGGATTTGTCGATTTCCATCATGGGTGTTGATTTCGTTCTTTAGAATTATTCTTGGTATTCCCTATTTTCATCTGTTACCCATAGTTTTTTATTGTTAGTAGGTTTTTCTTATTGGTTATATAATATAAATCTATTTGGCTATAAAACAGGATACGTAAAATTAGTAACAATATTTCGGAGATTTCTGAGCGAAATACTTTTAAGATTTTCTACCACCACGAACGGCTTTTTTCCTCTATTTTTATCCACTAGATAGGCTTTATTTTGCATATTATTCTATATAAGTTTTATTCAGCAGGGGATTCTGATGAAATGTCGTGTTTTTGCTGTGGATTTTAAATACGATGTATCTAAGATTGGATAACATTAGCGAGTCTACATAGTTAAGAACCGACGACGGAGGATTACTTCTTGCTATGATTTAGTCTACATATGTATATTAAGTCCTAAATCCAAAAAATAAACTTCACAAGGGTTAGATACTATGAGCGAATATGGCGGTTCAATGCCCGTAGAAACAAGGGGGCCGCAGGAAATTTACCTGCTAAGAGTTAATCCTCAAGAGCTGTAAATATACCCCAGGTATCTGCCGACACAAATACAAAGCCTAGGCGGAGAGCACCCCAAAAACTCAGATCCAAACATAAGGTTATATACTAAATATTCATAAAGACTACTTAGTTGTAAACCGATTCATCAATTAGCAATCAATAGTTTTTAACAAAGGTTATATACTAAATATTGATAAAAAGAATTTAATTAAAAAAAAAGAATATTCCACAAGGCTTGTTTTTGGTCGATTTGTGTCTACTCCATAGACTTAATTAGGTATATTATTCTATTGTAGTTGGGCAACTAAACTTTGTTTTATTTTGTTAATTAAAGTTTTTTTTCTTGACTTGTTATTCGTCAAAACTTTTATTTGTCCTTGTGTATTTACTAGATAGGTTTTATTCGGCATATTATTCTATATAGGCTATATTAGGCAGGGTATTCTACTCAATCTTGTGTACTTCTTCTTGATCCTTCTGTACATGGGCGTATATAAAAACAATTTCGGGGGGGGGGGCTGAGACCATTTCCAGGGTATGGAATACTAAATATTTAGAGCTTGGAATAGTTTTAGGCAACTAAAACGCTATACACGTAAAATAAAATATGTTTTATGAACTAAGTGATCTTATTTAATTTATTTTTAAGGGTTTTACGAGAAGTTTTTATCATCAATTCAAAATTTCGGGAGGGGCTGCAGCCCCCTCAGCCCCCGCCTCATATACGCCCATGCTTCTGTATCCTCTAGAAAGGCTTTATTAGGCATATTTTGTATTGATTTATAGAGCTTTGCTTTAGAATGAGAGCCAGATTCTGTAATTTCCGCTTCTGTGTAAATGGCACTAGGGACATGAACGGAACCGCGCTAAGATGCTGCAGTTCCTGCAGTTTTGTTTTATAACTGTTGTTTTTAGTTTTGTCCGTTCCAGAGTTAGTTGTCGGCAGTCTTAAAGCAAGTGTTGTTAAGAAAATCGCATCGACAAGTGTTTCTGTTTGTGATTTTGAAACGGTGTAAGTATTAATTTATTGACCCATGTCCTGTGACAAGTTGTGTTGTGTAAAAATCAGTCAGTTTGTTTTTTTTGTTATATATATATAAACAAAAACAAAAAACAAACTATATAATATATATATATATATATATATATATATATATATATATATATATAGAGTCGTTGTGTAATGTTATTGCTGTATTAAGCAGCAATAATAGTCTGTTACTGGGCATAGGACACTGTTCTGTAAATTTCTCCTTCAGTTAAAAAACAGAAATGAGATTGAGTAACAAGAGGTGAGATTAAGAATTTGAATATTTGAAATAAAAAAAAAAACACACAAAAAAAAACCACTTTACTTTACGGTATTTTAGATAGATCGATTATTTACAAGATCGGCCCTTGGAGGCGATTAAAAAAATCGATATATCATGTTAAAAAGATCTATTCAGAGTATTAAGCTTCTGAAGTGTCGAGAATTAAATGTAAGAAATTACGTATGATAGTACACAGTAGGGTGACTGTGATTGGGCGGTACACGTCGAGTAAATTCTTTACAGAACAGAAGTGAGTGATTCGAACTTCTTTCAATTTTATGTGAGGCTTAATTTTGTATTTTTAGTTGAGACAGCGAAATTGTAAAAGTACAAGTTTCTTAAATGTACATTAAACGTACGACATAATTAAAGAAAGCTTATTTTCTTCATATTTTTCAGTTCCGAAATTAATAAAAATATATTCGTTTTCCTTAGTTCTGTTCGGATTAGGCGGCTTTTTGATTTAGCAGGACTCTGCTGTATAAATAGTGAACAAAGTAGCCACAATAAAGACAGTAATTCAATAATTGGAAGCTAAAAGGCTTTATAGGAGGTTGTATAGTCCGGAAAAGGAGAGCTCCAGTGTGCAAACTAGAAAATTTATTACCAGCTAAGAATTGCAGAGAAAGTACAAGCCGTTGGAAGGATTAGAGAAACTGGCCAGAGAGAAACAGAAACCGAGGAAGGAAAAACCCCTCTAAAGCGCACATGTGAAATATTCGCACGATTACTTCATTTCTCAGGAGATATGGAAAGTGCTTCGTGGGCCGTGAAAGTAGACACACAGCATCCGCAGCCGCACCGGGGTGAAGCCGACTTCCGTCTAGGTAACACGTTCGTCATATTTAAAAATACA
Organism: Gonocerus acuteangulatus; assembly: GCA_946811695.1. Taxonomy (NCBI): domain Eukaryota; kingdom Metazoa; phylum Arthropoda; class Insecta; order Hemiptera; family Coreidae; genus Gonocerus; species Gonocerus acuteangulatus. The sequence continues at coordinate 60,220,719 of OX328130.1, forward strand.
GAATAATAAACAAGAAGTAAAAGGAATCGTTGGGATTCGGCTAAGAGAAAACGTCAGATTTTCAGAAAAATCTATATTTGGAACGTTTCTGTATGGTCTTTGGCAGCCTTCATCAGCAATAAATGGTCATCTAGGAGTAGGATTCGAATTGTTCTGAAGGACCTGAGTCTTAAGGTGGTCATACACTTTCAGTTCAAATCTCAAAGCAGAGACTGCACTGTTTGGGCTGAACGGGTCTGTGTTAAACATGATAAGTTGATAAGCCTCAAGGCAGGGACCTCCACAGTCCAGTTATAACAGACTCACTGTATGTGAAGCAAATATCCTCTTGTCCACACACATCAGGCCTGGCCTGCACAGTCCAGGCCCCAATGGACAGTACATTTAATCTATTGGTTTTATAATTCTACTTCGATGGACTGTACAGTTCAACTCTGGCTTCATGGATGTTCTCAAGGGTGGACTGCGCTGTCAAAATCTTGAGATATTCCTCATCGTGTAGGGGACATCCTTGAGGGCAGAGTGGAACAGTACAGTCCGTCGAAGAAGAATGATAAAACCAATAGATTAGGTGTACAGTACAATGAGGCCGAGACTGTGCAGGCCAGGCCAGATGTGTATGGGCAACAGGTTATTTGCTTCACATACAGCTGGTCTAATGTGCAACCCCTGCCTTGATGTTTATTAACTTATCATGTGTAAGCTAGACCCGTTCAGTCCAAACCTTGTGGCCAATCTGTGCAGTCTCTGCCTTGAGGTTTGAATTGAACGTGTATATCCACTATTAGAGTTGCTTGCAGATAGCGAGACCAACAGAATCTAAACTGGGTTTTACATCAAACAAAGTGATTTACAAATAGATCATTCCTGACTGCCCTCTAAATGTGAATTAAGATTTTATTTATTTATTAAGAGTTTCGCAACTTTTGGCGATTTACTAAACAAAACTTTTACAGACTTTTCCTAAAAATAAAAAAAAAAAAACTTTTTCACAAGACGACGTAGATGATTTTTTTTTTCGACAAAAAAATAAAAATGAATACAGCAAACTTTGCATGTAGGAATCCCTAAATCATTGCTCATTAGAAGAAATAAAATTACTCATGTGCATTGGAGTAGTTTCGTTATGTAGATTTCTTGATGTAATGCCAATCCTTATTTACGTAATAATTGAATAGTTTCCCTAGTATTGAAAGGGGTTAGAAGTATTGAAAAAGGTTAGCTCAGTGGTAGAGCACTGGACTCACATGCTGGAGGACCTGAGTTCAAATCCCGAGCAAGCACTAAAGATTTTCATCTTCTAGTGCCTTCATTCATGAGTTGAATTCGGCCTCCCTGACCGTCCCTAGGACAACCCGGGCTTCAATTTATTAATGGGTACCTTGGTGCTAATGGCCCTAGCAGCCGAAGCAGCAAAGGGGAAAATCAGGCTGCCGGATCATAGTATCTCCCTAGTGTGCTGTATGGTCATGAATCAGATACCTCTATAGTATCTGCCCCTCAGGGTGCTCGTGGCCTGTTACGGTATTGATTTTTTCCCTAGTATTGAAAGTTGTAACCCAAAATTTTAAAACGTTACAGCTAACTAAATTTATTGGTCAAAATAGTTCATAACTACCTCCATGCTTCATTATAATCATAACTCATGGCATAGTGGCGAATTTTAAATAACATCAAAACTATATACCTGCCCTGAATTGCCCGCATCAGATACAAAGGTTTTCATACATAAGGTTTTACATTTTTGACTTGATTTTTTAATTCCTGGGGGTTACGTTATAACAACCTTGTCCGGGAGAAACAGCTTTTCTATTAATAGATACGCCAAGAAAATCCAACCAATCGGGATATTAAAATTATAAATTGAAAGATGAAAACAATCAAATACCAACTCGGTCGTCGGTCACGATTCGAAATCTATTTAAGTAAAGAACACGACCAGAATAATTCATCCTTCGGGAAAAGGTTCGCTATTTGATTTTCCTCCATTTTCCTGGGAGCGGATCACGAACTAGTTGTCATAGGTTGACAAGTTTGATTGGCGGCAGATCGCTGTTCGTGCGGCAGCTGCTTGGTTTTTACTCTCCTATCTATCGGATGAATTACACGCCAAGTCGTCACGGCTCCTTCTCGTCGCTATGATAGTATTAAAGCCGTGAAAACACATGTCAATCATAAGACAGTTCAAATATAACAGCCGGCCGTACGAGAAGGAATCTTAACTGATAAGAATGGAACAAGTCACACGGATTATTGTTGGGGTTAACGTTCGACAGACTTTGTATTGAATGCATTACAGCAGGTTCTCCCCGGGGTCCCGTCACTAACACCTAGCATTCTCATGCGGGAGATGCGGGTTCAGGTCCCGTCTGCACCAGGTTTTGTTTTCCCCCCATCAGGGCCCGTTGAAAGAGTTCCCTGAAGTGCCATGGGTGTTTAGGAAGGGCGGGAACCTATAGACAGACCGGCGCTGATGGCCTGGAAGACGATGCGCCAAAAAACAATATTACAGCCGCGAGAGATATTTATATTTTGACCTGAAATGGAGCTCCGTGAACAAATTTTGATGAATTATCTTATTAGTCTCATGTTGTATAACCAGCTTTGTTACAAGAACCAAATTTATAAGCGCTAAGAAAACATTTACAATGCGTATTATTAAGCTGACCCTTTACTTAATTCTTCGGATTTTCGTTACAGGTGGAAGGTCGAAAGATAAAAACTTCAATAAATAGTTGCAAAAAGATTATTTTTTTCAACATGTTTCGTACCCTTCTGAAGCCTCTTTAGGGGAACCTATTATAAATATAAAACAGCCTCAACTTGAGGATGAGAATCTTCCACTAGTAGAGGCATGTCCATACTGTTCATGGACTGAAAGAATCCAATGTATTGGGCACTAGTGAGCTGATCGATAATAGATTGGTAATTTGTTACTGGAAGGTTACAATTGAGATTTTCGGACAAATTCTCATATATCTCGAAAGCGTCCTGGAAACCGTAGTATATGTGAAGAATCTATTCGAAAGCTTATTAAAAAGGTTCTTAGGTAAATTTTGAGAGATCGCATTCGGAGAAAATGTCAGATTCGTGTTGTGGAGCCTAAAGGTGGTCATACACGTTCAGTTCAAATCTCAAGGCCAAGACTGCACTGTTTGGCCTGTACGGGCCTAGCACACACATAGGCAAAGTTAATAAACCTCAAGGCGGGGAAGGCTCAGTCCAGTTATAGTAGACCCACAGTATGTGAAGCAAATATCCTCTAGTCCACGTCAGTCCCTGCCTCATTGGACTGTACAGCTAACCTATTGGGGTTTTAATTCTACTTTGATGGACTCTACCGTTCAACTCTGGCCTCAGGGACGTCCCGTTAATGGAGAGGCATATCTCAAGGTTTGGACTGCGCAGTCCAAATCTTGAGATTTTCCTCTCCCGTGTATGGGCACCCTAAGATTTTGCTTCGCTTTTAGATTTCAGTTCATAATTTTACTTGTACTTGTATTTCAAGGAAGATGTGTGTTTCTTTTCTAACCATAACAAATGACACAAGTTGACGTAGTTCCTGCGAGTGGGACTTATTTCTATATCCGAGCTGTTCCGTGTCAGCGGAGACTAGTATAGTTATGCAATATGGATTCCGTAGAAAGCCGTCAGTCCTGTTCAATGTTCTACCTCTGATCCGTAGTTTCGATTGCCTGGGGTATTATGTTGTATTAGTCATGATTTAGAAAAACAACATGGATAAGCCGCAGTGTACTTATTATGAACTTTAAAGGTTATCATTAAAATATCACGTTTTACAAGTTCTTTTTTATGGTTCACTGAGAAATGGCCTTTGAACTTTAAACCAAATACAAGGATTGATGGCTTACCAACATCCATTAGTTATAACTTCCAAATTTCACTTGCAACAATTATTCTAAAAGGTCAATAATGTCAGAAGAGCGATTCAACTATTACTGTGACAATATTATGTCACATTCATAAAAATAATTAAATTTAAAACAACGGAAGCAATAAAACATGCTGGTTGGAAGGTTTTAAGAAAATTGCATTATTTCTTCAGACTGGAAGTTGCAATGTCTCCTAAAAGAGTGCTTCTCATTCAAAATAAATATATTTTTATTTAAAAAAAAAACAAAAAATATCTTTTTTAATTAAAATTTGAGAACGATACACACATGGCCTAGTGGCCAACGCCTTGGATTCTCATACAGGAGATGAGGGTTCGAATCTCGCCTGCAGCAAGGAGTTTTCTCATTTCAGGTCCTGTTGAGAAAATTCCCTACGCCATAATATATATATATATATATATATATATATATATATATATATATATATATATAAAACGTTGGAATTGTGTCATCTAAGCGCGTTTCTATATAATCTCTGGTGTGAGGTGTTAAACCAAGAAAAGAAAATCATATTTTTTTTACAAACGAAACTAATTAAACATCCGAAACTCAATCGTTTTCAAGAGAGTTAACAAAATATACGAGTCCTTCAAAACTGCTCATGCCTTTTTTTTTTTTTTTTTTTTTTTTTTACGGCGCATCGACAAATCTGGGCCATTGGCGCCGACATCCAGGATGCAACCAAGAATTTTCTCAACGAGCCCTGAGATGAGAAAATTCCTGCCACAGGTGGGGATCGAACCCATTATCTCCCGCTTATGAATCTGAGGCGCTAGCCACTAGACCACGGGATACACCAATATGAATTAGGTGATTTTAGGTGATATCATCCTGAATAGGTTTTTTTTTAGGTTCTTCCAAATTAAATAAATAATAAATAAAGCCTTTATTGCATAAGAGGAACAATACAAAAAAAAAAAAAAAACAAAAAAACTTCTTCCAAATTATTAACATTAAAATATTATTTTAATATCTCCCCTTCTCGATAAGTAAACAATGTATATATGTGTGTATATATATATATATATATATATATATATATATATATATGTGATACTACTTCAGGCCCAAATAAAACACATAACTACACATTTTAAATGGGTGAAAGCACACGACGGACTTATCAGCTTCCAGCGACAAAAATATACCAGTATTATACAACAAAATTTCTTAAACGAAAGGTCAAGGTCGTAATCCAGCGGAATCCCACGATTTTTTTCGACGAAATCCAGGCGAAGAAAACGGTTTTGCGTTTATAGGCTTTCAAGTATATTTCTTATAGTAACTGTATCTCTATCTTTAAACATGAATTTTTAATTTTAATTACATTTAAAGATGAATTTTTAAAAACAAAAAGCTCACTAAATTGAGATCAGCAAATATTAAAAAATTAACATACCTAAATCAAAAAATGTTAGTCATCTTAAAGAAGTGCTTAATACTGGTAAGTAGAAACAAAAGTAATACTTTCTGCTCCTTCAAAATGTGCTATTCGTTCCGTTTTAACGCTCCCGGTGTCCGACATTTCTCCTCCTAACAGTACACGCTACTTACTTTATTAACATATTTAAAAATATTATGTTATTAGTGCAGAAGGCAGCTAAAATTATAAATCATAAAAAAAGTTAGCAACAACCCTTCAGACGGGACATTCTGCTATTTTATTTACAAAATGCATATAACATGTATAGTGAAATAGCACAATAAATTTTAACAGATTCAAGTAGGAGCAATACTTTATATCTATGAATTTGAATTAGAGTAATTTCTAGTTCACTTGTACTTAGGACCATGTAAGGTTTTAAATTTATAAAAGTTATTCCAGGAGTGTAATAAAAATTCATTAGGTTGGTTTCTCCGTCCGACTGGTTTTAAACCTCGTTTGGAATTCCACTAATTCTGAAATTATAATTAATCGGAGAGAGTGTTTTTAAATTTCGAAATATCTTGGAGTTGCAATGTTACATAAGGTTTTTTTTTGTATATGTTTTTTTTTGTATATGACTTTCACAACTAGTTTGAACCAACACCGGAAAAGGGAGATTATTCAAATTATTAAGTAAAACAAGAAAAATGTTCAATTCTAATTTATTAAGAATTATAAATTTATACTTATAATGATAAAAGAGCGTGAGTATTTGTGATGAATTAAAATGTCCACAAAGCCGAGGAAGGAATGCACCACCTCAAAATAATGCACATACTCTAATATTACTCTTCTTAATTATAGCACTTAACACTCTGAGCCAAAGGTCGTGGGTTCGATTCCCACTAGGGGTGGTGGCTTTTCTTTAGAAAAAAGAAAAGGCATCAGCCCTATCCTGGCAAGAAAAGGGTGGTAACCTATAGATAACCCGTCCTAAAATTCCTAGTTAATAATAAATGGACGTTAAAATTTAAATAAATAAATAATTATAGCACATGGTAGAACATACCAATATAAAATATATATAAAGAATTGATTAACTGTTTTTTTTTTTAATCTATTGGTTATGAAAAGTCAATATTTCTCACACTTCCAGATTATGTCATCAGGTTGATCAAAAAGAGAGACATCTACAAAGTATTATTCTTTGTATCAGCCAAAATTATCAAAATATAAGAAGATTAAAATTAAAAGATATATATTATATATTTATTAGAAGAAACATATCATCATTTTACAATGAAATGTTTTTTATTTACTGATATATCGTCGAAATTCGAAGTATCGAATGTGAAAATTACCACTTCTAAGAGTGAAAATACTTTTATTTATTACCTTGCTTTTGGACAGTCAAATAGTCGGCAGATTCGACTTTATGACAGTGGTTACATTCCTCCTTTCATTGTGTGAACTTAGATTCGAGAGTTTGTCGTCCATCTGTCCAACAGCAATCAGCAAAGATTTAAAATGGAAAATGCGTTTTTTCACATTCGATACTTTGCATTTGTACCGACGATATGTCATAAATACACCAACAGAGATCTCTCCAATAGTTGTTTCATTCTATATTGCATTTACCTGTTTTTATAGATTGTAAAAATTAAATTAAAAAGAAAAATGTATATTGAGATTAAAATTAGTTACCTGAAGTAGAAAGAATTATGTGAAAATTATTATCGGATAACATAATTCACAAATTATAGTTCTTTTCAATACAATATGCGTTGAAATATATACTTTAGAGGTGATCTGTTATTCTTAAATTTATGATTGTGCATTTTTTAATAATATGTAGCTGAAATGTACCCTTTATTTTAAACTAATAAAAGGAATTAGTCAAGAGAACAAATAGCCGTAAGCGCTAGGACGTGAACAAATTTCGACTAAAGGCTCTGGGTTCGATTCACACTAGGAATAATATTTTTTTTCCTAAAAAAGGAAATAATTTTCCGGATAAAAGTGGCTAAATACTTTTAAATAAAAAACAAAAACAACAAAGATTACTGTAGTAATATTAATATGACCTAAATGTAATTATTAAGAAGATTAAATTAGTTGGAGCTAATGATCTTAGCAATCGATGCAAAAAAAAAAAAAAAAAAAAAAAAAAAAAAAAAAAAAAAAAAAAAAAAGAAATTCAGGAGATTGTATTTTTTTTTTTTTTTTTTTATTATTTTTTTTTTTTTGGTAGGAGGATCATTTGTACGAAGAAGCCACTTTTTTTTAAGCCGCAGAAACAACTACGCTATTAGGTCCAGGCTACAAGTTGCCTCCCCTTTATTATACCAACAGCGCGCGGTCGGTCACCCATTCAGAATAAGCCACTAGTAATATCAAAACTACTTCAGCTGCCATAGCGTCTTACTGCATAGGTTGCTTCTCTCGCTGCTGTGGATAAATTATTACGTTATGTTAGGTATGGACATTTGTAGACTCGGGCCTAGATACGGTTACTTGATCTAAATATTAAGACATATCTGGAAGTAACGAGTTTTTATACTTTTGAACTATACATTAGTAAAGGTCTTTTACTCTTTGGTCGGAGACGATCCCAAAACGGAGGCGTTAATGTAGAATGCATCTGAGGAAGGAATTCAGTAATTCGTGCAATTTCTGTCCAGGATCCTGAGAACGGGACGAGACTGCCTTCAATAATAAACAGTGCAATATTATGCAACGTTAAGGAACACAACGCAGGAAGAAAGGCGCGAAAAAAATCTACCCACAATGGAGATGATACAAAGGAAAAGAGACCACGAAGGAATAGACACGGAACTAGCGTTCCACCGGATTTCGGGCTGGCATAACTTGCCTAAAACTGTTACTTACAAGAATAATAATCAAGAATTCTTCTGTAAAGATCGAGGAAAATACATAAGAAGAGTTGTAATATTTTTAATTATTATTAATATTGCTAATAGGTCGATTAAGACGCGAGATACAAAGAGATCACCATGGACCGCCATAATTTCTTATCCGAATGAGTATTTTTTAAGAATTTCCTTTGTTATAAATTAATTTTACTTGAATTTATTATTATTTTATATTTATTCACATTGGCGATAAAGCCGAACCTCTTAAGTCATAGGATGTATATCTATTCGAAGCTCCAACGGGCATGCACCGGTTCCCGTTGATCAACGAAGTTAAGCGCCGTCGGGCGTGGTCAGTATCTGAATGGGTGACCGGCCACGTGCTGTTGGCATTATAAAAGGGTGGCAACCTGTAGATCCGTAGCGTTAATAGCCAAATTGTTGATACTATTACAAAATTCCCAAAAGACACTAGGGAGAAGAACGTTATGGGAACCAGCTAACATGAAGAAGTTTCTGCGGGTCGTAAGTTTATTTTGTGTAGCTTGGTAGATATGACAACCCAACCGCCGAGCGAATTCAACCCTATTTAACAAACATTGCACAAGATAACACCGCCTTAAAGATGTCTTTACATATTTCAAAGTCTATGCCAGAGAATGTAAATAGAAGAGAGCTTGCCATGACTTCAAACTAGATAAGGCGATAGTCCTAATAGCTTAGAATTTGTCTTTGAATGCTGCCGAAGCTAAATAAGAGTCACAGTGACAATAAGTGAGATATTTGACATCATTGATCAAAAGGATCTTATGAGATCCTGTAGGAGTTGTATGGAATCCTTTTAAATGTTAAAACAAAATGGGTGCAAGCTAGAAACGTTTTTGTTAATAATAAAAGGTGCAAATATAAATGAATGTGGCATTTTTGACCAATTCGAAAGTAAGTGGATATGGAGTTAAAGGATAAGAGGAGCGTTGCTTTTTGTGCAGCCTCCGTTCCAATTCGACCCTGTTAAGCATACATAGCCCAAGATAAAACACCAGTACCCCTATCGTTCAAAGTCTAGACCAGAGAAAGCAAATAGAAGAGAGAATGCATTGACTTCAAACTGAATAGGGCGGTAGTACTAACAGCTTAGAATTGGCTGTTGAAAGCTGCCAAATCTCAAAGGAAATAGTGTCACAGTGACAATAAGTGAGATATTTGTGAGCGGCAATCACAGGATTGCTTAAAGTGAATATCTCATGAGATCCTGAAGCGCGCTTTAAGGAACCCAACCGACAAAGGTAAACAAAGATCCCGGAATCCGGACCTCATTTCCATATGATTGCATCACTCTTCAAGTCAAGGACGTACAGCAAGTCCTAAGAGCGAGTCAAACCAAAGAGGTTTAGGCACTTAGCTATTAGAATATTGTATTTGTTTGGATCAGAAGTAGGAGAACCTCTTTGGAACACAAATACTTCGAGATTAGCTGAAGAAGATATATCCCTCTAATCAAGGGCATATTTTTTTCTAAATAGCGAAAATATTATATGCATTATTTATGTTTTATATTTAAATTGTATGGATGAGGAATAAGTATTTCCCGACATAAAAACGCCAAAAAAATAGATGCGACACGGTAATAGCGTGCCCAGAAAAAACATAATCACACTCCAAATTCCATGTCGCCCACGATTAGAAAGTTATTAAACCGTTTCTTATAAGAAATAAATAAAAACACAATTTAACGATCATAACTAACTTATGAGGACAAAGAAAAATAAACCCTAAAATATAAAAATTACGCACATGGTTTATATAAAATTACCGAAATATTGAAATTAACCACAGTGTTAAGAAAAACACATTTAAAATAAACAGAAGAAAGAACTAAATAATGTCCCTGGAATAAAAAATTAAAAACAACAAAAATACACACAAAGTCGGATTTCGCAGGAACTGCGTCATCTTAGCGCGTTTCCGTTCATCTCCCTAGCGCTATTAGTAATGGAATAGAAGCTGTCATTTGTAGGTTTTGATCTTTCGTGCAACATATAAAATGAAATCTCAAATTGAAGAAAGATTTTAGGCGCTAAAACAGAAAACTGACATCATTTTAAGCGAAAATTACTCCACCACCTTTTCCAACGTTTGTTCTAGGAAAACATTATAACCAATACGTTTCTAATCTTCTTACCTTGTTTTACTAAAATACTCATTTTACTGTTAAATGCAATTAAAAAAAAAACAATCAATTAAAACGTAAGGTAAACAGAAACGAAACCCCGTTCAAAATAAGAAAACTAACACTTTCGAAATGTTTAGTCCTTAATTCTCCGACTAAAATCGCAGTCTCGAAAAGCTTTTTGGGATGTAATACCCATATGTGCTTTGAAAAAAGTGTTTAGCCAATCAAACAAACGTTTTGTGTTTAATAATTTGAGATTTAAAAAAAAAGAAAAAAAAAGTTCTTAAAAACTTCGTAGACACCATGATGACTAATTGAAAAAATAAAGGTAGATTGTGTGCAGTTAAATTATTTTTTGCTCATTTATTTTATATTGTTTTTATTATTTACTAATTACGGGATCAAATCACCTTCTTGATGTGTAACATTTATAGATACATAATGAGAAATTCTACAGGCGAAGTGAAAAATGCATAAATTAAAATTATCTTCGGTGCGGATCACATGGAAAAATTATAAAACAAACAAATATGCATATATATGGTATACTAGTAGAGGATGCTTACCAGATGATGGGTCAAATCGATAAAGGTACACAGCCAGTCCACGTGGGATTCAATGTTAGAATGAATGAACGCGACCTCGTACGGCACTCACGGCAATGTGACAATGCGCATCTGGGGCTTTATTTCAAATAGGGTCAGCTGGTTATTGATTCCTTTTTCAACTTTATTACACATTCACTCTCTTTTCCGAACAGAAATGCATCATTTCGAGTCCCAAAAACCGATTATGTGCAACTTTTATAGTTTTAAAGTAATAAGGTAAGATTTGTAGGTTTGAGGACTTAACATTTTTTTTTTTTTTTTGCCCTTTAACCCCGACATTCCTGGTGCACCGAGGAATCTTCTCGAGATGAGAACGAGCCGTGAGGCGTTAGCCACTAGACCACGGGGAGACCTTTAAAAATAATCAATTTAATTTTTTACGGGGGTCTCCAAATTTGCGTCACGGGAGCCACAAACATGGGCATATATAAGGGGAGGCTCCAGCCCCCCCCCCCCCCGAAATTTTGATTTGATGGTAAAAATGTGTCATAAAACCCTTAAAAATAAATTATTTAAGATCACTTTGTTCAAAAAAATTATTTTATTTATATGGTAACAGCGTTTTAGTTGCATAAAACTATTAAAAGTTGTAAATTGTTAGTATTTCATACCCCGGATATGGTCCCTCCCCCCGTAATTTTGCCAGCCCCTCCCGAAATTATTTTCTATATACGCCCATGGGCACAAAAGTGTATCGGAAGTGACGTCATCGGTCACCTAACAGGAAATTGACTTTGGGGGTGATTAAATTCGTAATTTGCCTGAGAATTACTGATACAACTTCCATATGGAATTATGATGTCAACTAGTTCTGTCCACCTTTCTCGAAAAGCACTCCAATTAATTTCTCCCAAAAAACAATTCAACATTGTTCTAATAACAATAATTATAACATAATAGATAATCTCAGATGACGGGTGGAGTGCGTACGAAGGCATCGTGTAAAGTAATAAATTAACAAAAATAAAACAAAAAGGTAAATATAAACGTCTCACCAAGACAGTAATTCTTAGGTTTAAAAAAAAAAAATACCAGAAATAACAGTTATACACTTCTGAGCACAATCTCCTATGCGAGAAGGTTCGTGATGGAATTAATTGTCAGAAAGAGATTTTATAGGGCGATTCAACGTGGGTTGATGGTAATATCATGAAGGAAGCGATATTTATTGACAGGGGGTAATGTGCTGTACAATGTGTAGGAAGGTATGTAGGTGTTGCAAGTACCGTATTCAAGAGTAACAGCCACTATATCATCAAAGTCTATGTTACCCGAACAATATAAAACAAATAATAGCTTACATATATCACGACAAGAAGATATTCCCTACGTAAAATAACCTATAGTACTGTATTCAAGAGTAACAGCCACTATATCATCAAAGACTATGTTACCCGAACAATATAAAACAAATAATAGCTTACATATATCACGTCAAGAAGAAATTCCCTACGTAAAATAACCTATAGTACTGTATTCAAGAGTAACAGCCACTATATCATCAAAGTCTATGTTACCCGAACAATATAAAACAAATAATAGCTTACATATATCACGTCAAGAAGATATTCCCTACGTAAAATAACCTATAGTACTGTATTCAAGAGTAACAGCCACTATATCATCAAAGTCTATGTTACCCGAACAATATAAAACAAATAATAGCTTACATATATCACGTCAAGTAGAAATTCCCTACGTCAAATAACCTATAGTACTGTATTCAAGAGTAACAGCCACTATATCATCAAAGTCTATGTTACCCGAACAATATAAAACAAATAATAGCTTACATATATCACGTCAAGTAGAAATTCCCTACGTCAAATAACCTATAGTACTGTATTCAAGAGTAACAGCCACTATATCATCAAAGACTATGTTACCCGAACAATATAAAACAAATAATAGCTTACATATATCACGTCAAGAAGAAATTCCCTACGTCAAATAACCTATAGTACTGTATTCAAGAGTAACAGCCACTATATCATCAAAGTCTATGTTACCCGAACAATATAAAACAAATAATAGCTTACATATATCACGTCAAGTAGAAATTCCCTACGTGAAATAACCTATAGTACTGTATTCAAGAGTAACAGCCACTATATCATCAAAGACTATGTTACCCGAACAATATAAAACAAATAATAGCTTACATATATCACGTCAAGAAGAAATTCCCTAGGTAAAATAACCTATAGTACTGTATTCAAGAGTAACAGCCACTATATCATCAAAGTCTATGTTACCCGAACAATATAAAACAAATAATAGCTTACATATATCACGTCAAGAAGATATTCCCTACGTCAAATAACCTATAGTACTGTATTCAAGAGTAACAGCCACTATATCATCAAAGTCTATGTTACCCGAACAATATAAAACAAATAATAGCTTACATATATCACGTCAAGAAGATATTCCCTACGTCAAATAACCTATAGTACTGTATTCAAGAGTAACAGCCACTATATCATCAAAGTCTATGTTACCCGAACAATATAAAACAAATAATAGCTTACATATATCACGTCAAGTAGAAATTCCCTACGTCAAATAACCTATAGTACTGTATTCAAGAGTAACAGCCACTATATCATCAAAGACTATGTTACCCGAACAATATAAAACAAATAATAGCTTACATATATCACGTCAAGAAGAAATTCCCTACGTAAAATAACCTATAGTACTGTATTCAAGAGTAACAGCCACTATATCATCAAAGTCTATGTTACCCGAACAATATAAAACAAATAATAGCTTACATATATCACGTCAAGAAGATATTCCCTACGTCAAATAACCTATAGTACTGTATTCAAGAGTAACAGCCACTATATCATCAAAGTCTATGTTACCCGAACAATATAAAACAAATAATAGCTTACATATATCACGTCAAGAAGATATTCCCTACGTCAAATAACCTATAGTACTGTATTCAAGAGTAACAGCCACTATATCATCAAAGTCTATGTTACCCGAACAATATAAAACAAATAATAGCTTACATATATCACGTCAAGAAGATATTCCCTACGTCAAATAACCTATAGTACTGTATTCAAGAGTAACAGCCACTATATCATCAAAGTCTATGTTACCCGAACAATATAAAACAAATAATAGCTTACATATATCACGTCAAGTAGAAATTCCCTACGTCAAATAACCTATAGTACTGTATTCAAGAGTAACAGCCACTATATCATCAAAGTCTATGTTACCCGAACAATATAAAACAAATAATAGCTTACATATATCACGTCAAGAAGATATTCCCTACGTAAAATAACCTATAGTACTGTATTCAAGAGTAACAGCCACTATATCATCAAAGTCTATGTTACCCGAACAATATAAAACAAATAATAGCTTACATATATCACGTCAAGTAGAAATTCCCTACGTCAAATAACCTATAGTACTGTATTCAAGAGTAACAGCCACTATATCATCAAAGTCTATGTTACCCGAACAATATAAAACAAATAATAGCTTACATATATCACGTCAAGTAGAAATTCCCTACGTCAAATAACCTATAGTACTGTATTCAAGAGTAACAGCCACTATATCATCAAAGTCTATGTTACCCGAACAATATAAAACAAATAATAGCTTACATATATCACGTCAAGTAGAAATTCCCTACGTCAAATAACCTATAGTACTGTATTCAAGAGTAACAGCCACTATATCATCAAAGTCTATGTTACCCGAACAATATAAAACAAATAATAGCTTACATATATCACGTCAAGAAGAAATTCCCTACGTCAAAAAAACCTATAGTACTGTATTCAAGAGTAACAGCCACTATATCATCAAAGTCTATGTTACCCGAACAATATAAAACAAATAATAGCTTACATATATCACGTCAAGAAGAAATTCCCTACGTCAAATAACCTATAGTACTGTATTCAAGAGTAACAGCCACTATATCATCAAAGTCTATGTTACCCGAACAATATAAAACAAATAATAGCTTACATATATCACGTCAAGAAGAAATTCCCTACGTCAAATAACCTATAGTACTGTATTCAAGAGTAACAGCCACTATATCATCAAAGTCTATGTTACCCGAACAATATAAAACAAATAATAGCTTACATATATCACGTCAAGAAGAAATTCCCTACGTCAAATAACCTATAGTACTGTATTCAAGAGTAACAGCCACTATATCATCAAAGTCTATGTTACACGAACAATATAAAACAAATAATAGCTTACATATATCACGTCAAGAAGAAATTCCCTACGTCAAATAACCTATAGTACTGTATTCAAGAGTAACAGCCACTATATCATCAAAGTCTATGTTACCCGAACAATATAAAACAAATAATAGCTTACATATATCACGTCAAGTAGAAATTCCCTACGTCAAATAACCTATAGTACTGTATTCAAGAGTAACAGCCACTATATCATCAAAGTCTATGTTACCCGAACAATATAAAACAAATAATAGCTTACATATATCACGTCAAGAAGAAATTCCCTACGTCAAATAACCTATAGTACTGTATTCAAGAGTAACAGCCACTATATCATCAAAGTCTATGTTACCCGAACAATATAAAACAAATAATAGCTTACATATATCACGTCAAGTAGAAATTCCCTACGTCAAATAACCTATAGTACTGTATTCAAGAGTAACAGCCACTATATCATCAAAGTCTATGTTACCCGAACAATATAAAACAAATAATAGCTTACATATATCACGTCAAGAAGATATTCCCTACGTCAAATAACCTATAGTACTGTATTCAAAAGTAACAGCCACTATATCATCAAAGTCTATGTTACCCTAACAATATAAAACAAATAATAGCTTACATATATCACGTCAAGAAGAAATTCCCTACGTCAAATAACCTATAGTACTGTATTCAAGAGTAACAGCCACTATATCATCAAAGTCTATGTTACCCGAACAATATAAAACAAATAATAACTTACATATATCACGTCAAGTAGAAATTCCCTACGTCAAATAACCTATAGTACTGTATTCAAGAGTAACAGCCACTATATCATCAAAGTCTATGTTACCCGAACAATATAAAACAAATAATAGCTTACATATATCACGTCAAGAAGATATTCCCTACGTAAAATAACCTATAGTACTGTATTCAAGAGTAACAGCCACTATATCATCAAAGTCTATGTTACCCGAACAATATAAAACAAATAATAGCTTACATATATCACGTCAAGAAGAAATTCCCTACGTCAAATAACCTATAGTACTGTATTCAAGAGTAACAGCCACTATATCATCAAAGTCTATGTTACCCGAACAATATAAAACAAATAATAGCTTACATATATCACGTCAAGAAGAAATTCCCTACGTCAAATAACCTATAGTACTGTATTCAAGAGTAACAGCCACTATATCATCAAAGTCTATGTTACCCGAAGAATATAAAACAAATAATAGCTTACATATATCACGTCAAGAAGAAATTCCCTACGTCAAATAACCTATAGTACTGTATTCAAGAGTAACAGCCACTATATCATCAAAGACTATGTTACCCGAACAATATAAAACAAATAATAGCTTACATATATCACGTCAAGAAGAAATTCCCTACGTCAAATAACCTATAGTACTGTATTCAAAAGTAACAGCCACTATATCATCAAAGTCTATGTTACCCGAACAATATTAAAACAAATAATAGCTTACATATATCACGTCAAGAAGAAATTCCCTACGTCAAATAACCTATAAATAGTGTACCTGGAAGCTAATAAACGCTAATCCTTAAGCCCTACTATTTATTTCGCGCAAAGTTCCTCGAAAACTACAGTGTTGCAATAGTTGGACAAGATATTTTATTGGATATGACTTATATACTTCGACAGGTTTTCGACCGAAATTTGAACATTGTTACTACGCAACCCATAAAACAAATACAACGCTGACCATAAAACACTTACTGACAGAAGGTATACAGAGACAAAACTATGATTTAGCAAACAACATGACGGACCTACAGAGCCAATATATACGACAAATATTTATCTACCTGAAGAAGACCAACGTTTTTGACAAATTATAACAGGAAAAATCTATGAATAAACTGATAACAAAACAAACAAAAAACAACGCATCTAAATGACAAAATAAGGCCGAAAAGGGATGTTGATATACAGAGAAGACGTTACAATCTACTACTACTAACAAGGGGAGTATACAGCGATGGGGTCACGGATTTGGACCAATTTTTTTCTGGTTATTCTACACCGAAAAATAGTAGACACGTGTCCGAGCGTTCCGTCCAATGCACTTTAGGAGCCGAGAAATAAAATAAAATAGGTTGAAAGTGCTTTATTTTTTATATCGAGTGTAAAAAATGATATCGACATGATTATTTCACCAATTCATTTGTTTTATAGAGTAGATTAAAAGAAAAATATAATCGTTAAAAGATAATTTATATTTCCTCAGATATATTCAAAAATATGCTTTTGTTTTCAGGTGAACAGGTATTATACATTTTTTTACACCAAAAATAATAGCAGATTTAAAATCAGCACCACAAGAAACACTAATATACTGAATATCATTGAAAACAAAAAATAATGATTTTTCCTAGGCTGGAAGAGGCTAAATATTTGTAAGCGAATAAGTAATGTGACGTTTTGGAATTCAATATCTCCCCTTGAGATAATCCGATTTTTAAGTCATTGAAATTATTCGAAAGAAAAAAAAGACTCCTTTTTCTAACCATATAAATGACTATTGTATTATCTCAAAAGGTACTTACGAAAAACGGTTCTCAAAATAAAAATAAAATGTAAACTTTTTTGCATATAACGTCAATTCCAGAACACGTAGGAACACCCCGATTGTTATGGCCTTTATTGACCCTCCAAGTTTGGGTTGAATCGGGTAAATATTCTTTGAAGTATGGCCGGATTCTTAAATCTTTAACAAAATGTTAAGGGTCCCCCCTTAGCGAAATTTAAAATACTTTTTTTTTTATTTTTGTAATATTCCCAAAATTTGAATTTAGGGGTTTTTCAATGTGCTAAAAACGAATCTGACACCCGTTTTTAAATCAAAAATTTTTTTATAATCGATAACTTTTTAAATGTAGGTATATGGAATATTTTTGCATAATAATGACTTCTATAGAGTCGAGTATGTAAAACAATTTTTGATTTCAAAATGGATGTCAGATTCGTTTTTAGCACATTGAAAAACCCCTAAATTCAAATTTTGGGAATATTACAAAAATAAAAAAAAAAAGTATTTTAAATTTCGCTAAGGGGGGACCCTTAACATTTTGTTAAAGATTCAAGAATCCGGCCATATTTCAAAGAATATTTAACCGATTCAAACCAAACTTGGAGGGACGATAAAGGCAATAATGTGACACATTTCCGTCCAATCGGGGTGTTTCTACGTGCTCTGGAATTGACGTTATATGCAAAAAAGTTTACATTTAATTTTTATTTTGAGAACCATTTTTCGCAAGTACCTTTTGAGATAATACAATAGTCATTTATATGGTTAGAAAAAGGAGTCTTTCTTCTTTCGAAAGATTTCAATGACTTAAAAATCGGATTATCTCAAGGGGAGATATTGAATTCCAAAACGTCACATTACTTTTTCGCTTACAAATATTTAGCCTCTTCCAGACTAGGAAAAATCATTATTTTTTGTTTTCAATGATATTCAGTATATTAGGGTTTCTTGGGGTGCTGATTTTAAATCTGCTATTATTTTTTGTGTAAAAAAATGTATAATACCTGTTCACCTGAAAACGAAAGCATATTTTTGAATATATCTGAGGAAATATAAATTATCTTTTAACGATTATATTTTTCTTTTAATCTACTCTATAAAACAAATGGATTGGTGAAAGAATCATGTCGATATAATTTTTTACACTCGATATAAAAAATAAAGCACTTTCAACCTATTTTATTTTATTAATTGGTCCAAATCGGTGACCCCATCGCTGTATACTTCCCTTGTAAGTAACTAACATACAATCGACACACTACTAAGTACTAACACCTTTATGACAGAAATACAAACCATCGTAACTGAGCATTATACCTGACATCATAGACATGTGGACATGTAACAAATCTGATATTTTTTATATTTTAGACAAGGTTTGGACCTTTCTTTAGTTTATTTTTGGCTGTTTATTTTTTTTTTTCTTGATAGAGATCCTGGGAATACTGAACTACTAAATATACAGGAGGTAAACAGCTGCTTGTCAATCTTTTGCAATTAATTTCACCAAATTTACAAACAGACCTACAAAAGTAATTGTATAAATATAATATTTCATTCAAATTTGTTTTTTTATTAAATTCTTCATAAAAATTTATCTTCCTAATTAATTTAAAAAAAACAACCTATTAACCAATTGAAATGAATTTTCGAAAGATTGATAAGTACGCTGTGAGATTAGCAACCTAATATATTTGGGCAGCCACCTTTGTTTTTCTTTAAATATAGAATTTTTTCTTACAAGTCTTATTGCTCCTGAAGGGGCATCAAAGGGGTTATGAATCCTATAGGGGTTTTTTAATCAAATTGACTAGTATTTAGAAGTGTTATATAATATCTATTGACCTTCCGCCTACTTTATAAAAATAAAATCGGACGAATTTGGGATCATTTTTGGGAATCACTATTTTTAGTAGAATCGACGAGATCTTTCAAAAATTCATTCAGGAGTGCAACCTAAAGTGCTACATTTTCAGAGAATGTACAAAATTTTAGTTCCATTACTATTATCCCTAGTAATTACTGCTGGCTGCCAGAAGCCCGCATGGCATTACACTCTCTCCTTTAATGGCCGGACCCAACTCATTAACACAATAATCACACTTATTCTCTAATATTCAATGTAATTCCCAATTAACACTCCTGCCTTTCTAGAGAATGGTAGAAATAAAAAAAGTCCGTCACGCAGGAGCTGCATAACTAAGCACTTTCCTCAGAATTTGGGTAGTGTAGACTGCTTTCCAGAACAATTTGCTTAAAATATCCTACATAAATAAAATAAAAACATGAATAGTTCTCTTTTAAATTTGTAATGAGTAACTGATCAATTATTAATTTGCTTCCAGAGTTATGTTTACACATGGTACCTACTACACTACGTAATAAATACAAAAAACCTCATATTATCGTATTTTGATCTAACGCAGGAACAGGATACAGTCACTCTAGTGGTAGAAAGCCCTCCTTGCGGCGGCTTTGTGAACCTACGTTTGGCGGGCTTTTCTATTGAAATATATTACAAATTAAACCCCCGCTTTACGATTGACCGATTCAGCACATTTTTACAACACTTCTTTCTCATGAGTTACCCACGACGTATACCGCGTTTCGTTACAATACAGCAGAAATTACGACCGGTATGAGTATATTAGGAATTTGGGTCCGGAGTAAACCCCCCCTTCTAATGAACCGATTTAGTTTATTTTTACAACACATATTTAACTGTAGATTACCACTACGAATACCGAGTTTCGTCGAAATATACCAAAAATCACGGCTGGTAGTGGTGAATTGGTATTGTGGGTCTGGAGTAAACCCCCCCTCCTAATGAACCGATTTAGTTTATTTTTACAACACATATTTACCTGTGGATTACCACTACGAATACCGAGTTTCGTCGAAATATACCAAAAATCACGGCTGGTAGTGGCGAATTGGTATTGTGGGTCCGGAGTAAACCCCCCCTTCTAATGAACCGATTTAGTTCATTTTTATATCTCACTTTTCTCTCTATATTACCACTACGAATACCAAGTTTCGTTGAAATATAACAAATATTACGGCTGACATAGTCAAATTAGTTTTTTGGGTTCGGGGTAAACCCCCCCTTCCGGTGGACCGACTTTGGTGGTTAACGAACTCGTTCAATCGTTTGCTAATTGAATGCTATATACCAAGTTTCGTCACGAAAAAACAAAAACTCTGGCCGCTATCGTGTTAACAGACACATATATATATATGCATATATATATATATATATATAGATATATATAAATTTTAACGAGGGTCATTTTCGGTGTCTACTAGGTAGGATCGATAAAGATTTGAAGAAATTTTTCAAAAATTCCGTCATGAGTCCAACCTCAATAGCTACTTTCCTTCGGAGGAAAGTGCTAAAACTCTCTGGCGAAGGATAGCATAACTTTCCCCTCAATTTTAGAGAAATAAAATCGTTCTAATAAGTTAATAAAATGTTATTAATAACTTTTAAACGCTTGAAATTTAATAAAGATTCATATAACTTCACAATTAGTGATTTTTTTTTCTAGAATATTATGGTGAGGTAAATGATTTTAGGATATAGATAATCTCAGTTCTGAGTGTACAGTGGGAAAGGTAATTAAATTTTACCACTTTTCTCAGATTCGGCAGCTTGAAGAATTTTTTTTTTTGGAAGAGTAGAGTTTTTTTTTGGTTGTTTAACGGCGTATCAACTATTGGACTATTCGCGCCTGGCTATCTACAGGTTGCCACCCTTTTATAATGCCAACAGCACGTGATCGGTCACCCATTCAGGTACTGTCCATGCCAGACGTTGCTTAACTTCGGAGATCAACGGGTAAAGGTGCATTAAACGTGGCTATGGCCGTTGACGAGTAGGGAGTCTCGAAACGTTTTCGCTAACTAGACTTTTTTAATAATGCAAATGTTTTTGCCAAAAAGACACTTCCGAACATTCAAAGTGCATTAGCCTTAAAGAAAGTTTAATGCTGATTCAAAAAAAGTAATGTAACGTTGAAAAATAATGTGTACAAGCAGAGAAAAGTGCGGGCTTTAGAAAAAAAAAAAATAAAAAAACTTGTTTTTTTCTTTCTAAATAACCTTGTGAACGTCATATGACTGGAACAAACGCATATAAAAACTTGCGGTTTATATCATTTGACTACATTGTTTTTCTAGTTTCACCCCATTGAGTATTGTATTTACTTGCGATACACCCTGTAGATGTAAATTTATTTAATGAAGCTGCAGAATTGCAGCCTAAGTTCCTAAAATTGAATAGCAAGTTTCAGCAAAAGCTCCTCCGGATCAATTAATTCGCCATGTTGTGGTATGAAGCCGGATAATGTAATAGGCAACGCTCTTTGGTTTAATGTACTATACTTATGTATAGTAGGGATTTGCTTTTCAGTTTATTATTATTACTATTTTTATTCCTATAAAAAGATATTCAAAAATGTCCGTAATATGTCTGAAAGCCACTGGCTATTTAGCAGATATCTTGAAATGAGATTGTATAGTTGAATGTAGTGAAAGTAAGAGGGTATAGAGTTTAGGTATTGGATGCTATATTTCAAGAATTCGTTCATGTCATGTAGGGCATTTAGTTTCGCCGTATTGTGCATTCCGTAAGTAGATGTTTTACGGTAAAGTTTTTATTGAATTTGTTACTACTTGATAGTTAAGTCCTGTCATGAGAAATTCGTGTGTTAGCCTTATTTGGACAATTCTTTCGAAGCAAGTACAATTTTTTCTCGTCTATTGTCACTCTTGATGTGTATTTTCGATTGTACTGAAATCATCTGCATTAATCTGTTGGGAAGTGTTTTCGTGTTTTTTTTTTTTTTTTTTTTTTTTTTTTTTTTTCAAAAACAGCATATAAATATTGACAAAAAAAAATATACCTGAAATCTTATGAATCAAACCCGCAACAATTTGTTTTCCAAGCGAACTAAAACAGTGTTGCCGTAAAGGATTATGCCTGGTTGACAATTAAGCCTTCGTTTCCGACAAAGAATTTGTGAACAAAAATATCAAATATTTTTTATTTATTTATTTTTTTTTTATTTTTAAATTATTTATTTCAAATTATGTCTTCTTACAGTAGAGCAAGAATAGACCAATGCCTGTTTCTGTCATCCTCCCTACCACACACTTCCTCTTTCACTTGTTTGCGTCATCGAGTGTACGTCATAAGTGCTTTTTCCCTTATAGGAAGGCAGGTAACGCATTGAAATTTGTACTCTTATTATCAAAATTCAAATGCAAAGCAAACTCGTTTACAATATGTAACTACATACTCAGTTATTCAAATTTTATTGAGACATAAAAGACTTTTTTTTAGTTGGTTATATTATTTCCAGCTGAACGGGTATAGATAACTAGAACACTTTTTTTAGGGGGTGGGGAGGGTTGAATTTTTAATGGTTGGTATTTGCAAATCAAGAAGAGAAAGTTAATCCCCCGTTGAGGTAGGTGTCACATGTAGCTAACTACACTTACTCCTAGTAAACCACTCATTAGAGCGTTACACCGGACGCAAGCAGCCACTCAACGCCACACCCCCTCCGCGGCTGGGTCAGGAGTGCATAACCTGAAATAGCGGTCGGAATAAACCATCTGCAATTACCCTATACAGACGGATGTTACTCTTACAACACTTTTTACGTGCATACTGCAAGGAGGTCTGAGGCCTACTTTACAGGAGCTTAGTACTTGTCAATAGAACACTTGTTCAGTAATGTAGGAACACTAAGTTGATACTAAAAACTTGACTCGATGTGACAAGAGGAACACTCCGTAGTAGAATTGTGACAAAGCACTTCTTTGTAGCATGTCAAAACAGCATGAATCAACAACATATTGCTGATATAGTTAACTATAATTATGACAGCCTAAATTATAAGCGTTACAAAGGCTTAAGCATATTACTTTTTAAGTTTATGTGTATAGGTTTTTTTTGTCTATTTTTCCCTTATAATATTTTAGTTATAAAATTTAAATAGATATAGGTAATTTAGATTAGCTATAAAAGCCAAAGCTTGGATTCTTGCATTACTTTGATTGTAAAATTTGTTTTTATTTATGAACAATAAAATTCTTTTAATTCTTAATTGTGGTATGGGGGGTTGATACCTAAGCTCGAGATAGTAGGCAAAAACTTTTTTTTTTTTTTTTTTTTTTGAAAGAATTAAATAATACTACGTATTCAAAACATTTAATTCATCATTTATGAACTTTTGTTTGACCATGCTTCCTAGGCCTGTATATGGAGGAACTCTATTTACCCGAAGAGTTAGAACACAAGTTAAAAAAAAAAAAAAAAAAAAAAAAAAAAAAAAAAAAAAAAAAAAAAAAAAAAAAAAAAAAAAAAAACTATACATCACAAAGAACCGGTCGTTTGTGTTTAAAAAAAATATATATATATACTTCTCTGTTCGCATTCTATCATCTATAAAAGTGTCCCGATTTCGACAAAATCTGGCAAAAAAAATACTCCCAAAGCGACATCTTCAACCGTTTTCGATAAACGTTGAAAAAACCTAGAACTACACTTTCGGAAACATTTTAAACGTTGGACAAACTAGAAAATATATACTTTAGCAACATACGTAAGCAGTTTTGGATGTTTTGTATACTATTTTAAATATTTCGAAACCTATTACGAAATCGTGAAAAGTGAAAGACGACCTTTCAAAAGCTTATTAACTTCTCTACATAAAGGTTTATTATGCAATTTTCCATAGGACAATCTTAGTCGGGGATAATTGTGCTGCAAATATTAAAAGTGTTGATTTCGTTGCATTGAACAAGTTAATCACTTTTCCTGCGTTTTTTTTAATTCCTTAAGAAGTAAAATCTGGAGTCTTTCCAGATAACATATCATCAAAAATGGGAATGTCGTAGGTTTGTGTTTATTTTTAGGACTTTCCTTTAGCAATTAAAACTCCACTCATGAATGAAGTTTTGAAAAAGTATTTCAAATTGACACTAGGTACTTAAATATCCGATGATTTAGACCTTTTATAACACAACGGTCGACTATCTCTTCTCAACCAGAACTATTTATATTTATTTTGTGTTTACATAGGTTATTAGAATAAATTGTTCACTTATGCAGCGTACAGTACTTGTCCCACTCCTTTCTAAAGAATGCCCTACCGAAACACAGTAGCCAACGATAGGAAGACCTATCGTACAACGGTGTTTTCTTAGGGGGAACCTACATAGGACCCGATCCGATTCGATAGCCACCGACTGTCGGAAGGAAAACAAACACATGCATCTCAAAGGAGGTGCCTACCCCGGCCCAACCCGATCCGATGGCCACCTATTCTCGGTCGTTCAAACTTGTTTGTTTCTAGACCGATTTCAGACCGACGACGCAAAATGGCACCAAACGACATATTGCCTTTCAAAAGATCTACAGCCTCTACATCTTAACCAATTTCAATGCTTTTTTTTAAAATGAAAGCTAATAAAACTTAGAACAACTTTGTTAATTCACTTTTTTGTTATTTGTTTCCCTTGATAATTACAAGGAAAGAGGTTTATGACCATTCAATGTTTATAATCTTTCAATGCCCATAACCTTCTAGCTACATTTCTTATAATTAATATTAAAATAGGAATACTAATGCTTCTCTTATCGTAGTTTAACAGTTAAAAATTAACTGTTATACTAAGATTTATTTTTTCGGGACTGATGTACTTCCGGAAGATTGATTGGTCTCTCAACAAGTCATTTATACCTCCTACAAGGTAATCGAAGGTTTCTATGCTTATTAGGTGGTATTTCTCAAATTAATCACTAATTTTCACTTTGCTGACGAGCTGTGGGTAAATCGAATCGTGTCGGGACCAATGTCGGCCGTTGCCGGTCAAACGAAATTTGATTGGATCGGATCGGGAGGAATACGGGTCCAATGTAGGTGCAGCCTTAGTCGTCGACTCCTTCGAGAAGTGCGACTATCCTTCTTATATCCACCCTGGCCAATTGAAGGCAATAACTTGCCCAATGCTTCGACAGAGGGACAAACACAACTTTTACTGTATGATGCCTGGTCTATCATGCCAGAATCCGTTTATTTATTCTTGTCCCCAGGAATTTTTTTTTACTATCGGACAAACCTCACTATCCCCTAAAAAATGAATCTGTTTACACTTAGGATCAAGTGCTTAGAAGACAAACACTAATGACAAGTTCTAAGCTCGCGTAAACTAGGCATAACAAACAAGTGCTTACATAAGTCTTAGCAATGATAAGCGTGCAGACAATAAGACCAAACAGAAGTAGAAAGGAGATGAGTTACATATGTAGGCTTACATGTTAGGCCATGCTCGTCTATCTTTTCTATCTTCTAGTGAATGGCGGACTACTTAGATACTGTCTATCTGTAGAGGATCTCAAAGATAACTAGACAACTATTTGTTAGAGGTTCAAAGCGGGTAGAATATACATCAATATTTTCAGTATAATGTTTTCAATATAATCTCATTGGAGTTGTATCTCATCTGTGCATTTCAAAGGAGGGTAAATAAAAAAAAAAGTCCCTTTTATGTGTTATGTCCAGTATAGTTCAACAACCATTTCTATTTCAAAGTCAACTTTGTCAGTTGCTTTTTCGATTGGAAAATGGAAATGCTATTTATATAGGTGTATTTCTTAGTTTGGGGGCGAGGTTAGCTCAGTGGTAGAGCACGGAACTAATATTCTAGAAAACCTGGAATTCAAAACTCGAGCACATTAAAGCTTTGATCTTATAGTGTCTTCGTTCCTGGGTTGGATTTAGGGTTCCAGAACGTCGTAATATACATATATATATATATATATATATATATATATATACGTATATATATAAAAACAGAAACAAACAAATATGATAAATATAATTATTTTAAAATCTTTCCTTCTCTCTCATTTAAGTATAAAGCATATATGTACATACGTGTGTATATATATGTATGTATGTATATATATATATATATATATATATATATATATATATATATATATATATATGGCACTAGTGTGAATACGATAAGATAGAAGAAATTAGGCCATAAAATCTCTATTAATAGTATATTTATAAGAACTGAAGGAATGGTTGGGATTTGGCTAAGAGAAAACGTTAGTTTTTCAGAAGACAACTGTGTACAAAGTTTTGGCGTGCTCTTTGTAAGTCTTCAATGACAATAAGTTAAAAAAAAATTTTTTTTTTCAAATGCATATTCGGTAAATAAAGGTTTTTATGAACAAACTGACCAGTAATTGTATACAAAACTTAGTTGAAAGTATGTAAAATAATTAACAGAGGGGCAAAGTAAAAAAAAATGGCAGAGAAACACATTAGCATTAGCACAATGACAAAGAAACGCAGAGGCACAAAAAATAACAGTATTTTTTTGTAAAACTTTTTAAAAAAGAATTCCTTGACTTCTATCACCTCAACAGCTAACTATCTTCATCACATTAAAAGCACTTTTTTAAAAGGTATAATTCCAAAGACGTTCTTGTCGGCCTTCAGGATCGACACCAAGAGACAAAATGAAAGGAAATAAAGAATAAAAAAAATAATACATTCCTGTTGGTAATTGTGAATAGGCGATGGTACCATAGAGCAGTAATTGTCGAGGCAATCATGACGGGTATAACCAATTACAGAAGACTACAAGCCATGGATGGTCACGTGGAGGCTGGGTATAGGAATGCAATGTACTAATGCACCCATCCAGGGTCGGAGAGTGCATCGCTGATGGACCTGTCGCTGCAACACTTGGCATGACCTGAATACACACGAAGGTATGGTTCTATATTCCTAGGCGTGATTTGGAAGTGGGGTATCCTTTACCCCAGGCAAAGGAATTACATATTGGCGATTGGGTAAGAACGGAAAATTAGGCCTTGACAAATTATCCAAACGTGAAGACATTCAAAACGTTTTTAGAATCATAAGAGCCAAACAAATACAATACTATCCCTCCATAGAAAGACTACGAGGGAGACTGTGCTCTTTACGGAGGACCTGCAAGGATGAATAACATCACCACGTGTGCTCTGCTATACCTCCGCACGTGCAAGAAAACGGACCTGCGGAAATAACAGACTACGGTAATAATCTTGAAGTTACAGCTTAGAAGATGAGAGGACTCGTCAAGGATTCAAGGCTACCATACGTGACCAATCAGTTTGGCAAGAGCACTACAGACTCTGCTTATCAGGCAGAGTTGCTTTCGTCCTTGGTGACCCTCATTCTGAACCAAGGTCACGAAGTGCATCGCATGATGGACCATTACTGCAATACCTGAAATTACCTCCATACTCACGAATGCATGTTTGAATATTCCTTGAGGCTGTGATGAAACAATCTTAAATGCGCTATCAAACTAAAAAATCCGACTCGCAGAAGCGCGGCCTATATAATGCTTATCTATTGAGTGATTTGGCAAGCTTAGAATGGAAATTCAATTTTTGCCTTGATTGGAACGAAATTGAAGACCAAAACGAATACGACTTTTGGTAAACATTTTATAAGCTATTGAATAGACACATTTTATTTTATTTTACCACGATTTCCCTCATGTACAAGTATATGTGTAGAACATGTATATATCTTGGTTTGGATAAATGTCAAACGAGTGAAAATATTTGTTTAACTCAATCTGTCAGTTTTTCTAGAGAAAACGATTTATGATATCGCCCTGAAAGTTGGTTTTATGCGATTGTAACGTCAAAAGATCTATATAAAATGTACTTATTTACCCGACGGGTTTGAATGACTGTTTTTTCGTGATATGTGGATTACGAATCGTTCTGGGTTCACAATATCAGGATGTTCCACAGAATTTTAGCATTGGGACATAGGGGAGATTTTAGAAGCCTGTTTTCTCTCTATAGACAGGAAGGAAGAACGCTAAAAATCAACTGGAAGCAAAGAAATTGTCATATAACGAATCTTAGGCCTAGATTACAAGATCTTAGAACATTCCTCAAAAGGAAGTTGTGAGGGATGAGTACTCCTTCACTCTTTGGTTCAGTACAGTACGTCCAGCAATATAGGCAGATTTAGTTGTCATTAAACACTTGTTGGGCTATTTACACGAGGTGACAAGGGGCAACTGCGTAGTAGAATGGTGATGTGTGAGATTACTTGTCGCTAAGTAAATAGAAGCTATTTCTATTCACTTGTGCTTCTTGGGTTTACTAATACTTGTCACAAAAACAGAGCCTTGTTTACACGTAGGTACAAGTGCTTAAGTAGATTAAGAAGTATAACTTAACTTATATAAGTTCTCACTTATACAATAAGTTCTCAGGAGTACAAAATGTTCGTTTCGTAATAAAAATGTAAATATACATTAAATATAATCATTGAGGGAATGTGATGAAAGAGGAAGAGAGCTGACAGACTCTAATCGTGAAGACGTGGATGACAGATGATTTAGCTGGAGAGATTGCAGACCGAGAACAACAATAGTCTGCACAAACCGCTTTGCGCAAACTATATTTCCTCGTCTAGCAATGACTGGCAGTAACAAGGCCTGCTCAACACAATCTAATTAGATCCACATGACAATCTATTCAACGGAGGCGAAAGATAATATTAGATAAGATCTTTAGATAACGAGGGAGTAATGTGGTGTATTTTTGGCGGGAATCAAATATGGTTACTCATCATGATTTCTATTCGGGGAAGGGCGGGGGGGGGGGGGGGGGATTCTACGTATTCTGAATCAAAGCAACAAGGAAAACTTTTGTTGAAACGTTTTCATTCATATAACTTAATAATAATCTCTTCAGAGCTTACTTACTTATTAAGAAGATACCTCAATGAATGTAATAATAATCTCTTCAGAGCTTACTTCCTTATTAAGAAGATACCTCAATGAATGTAATATTAATCTCTTCAGAGCTTACTTACTTATTAAGAAGATACCTCAATGAATGTAATAATAATCTCTTCAGAGCTTACTAATTAAGAAGATACCTCAATGAATGTAATAATAATCTCTTCAGAGCTTACTTACTTATTAAGAAGATACCTCAATGAATGTAATAATAATCTCTTCAGAGCTTACTTACTTATTAAGAAGATACTTCAATGAATGTAATAATAA
This sequence comes from Gonocerus acuteangulatus, assembly GCA_946811695.1. Lineage (NCBI taxonomy): Eukaryota > Metazoa > Arthropoda > Insecta > Hemiptera > Coreidae > Gonocerus > Gonocerus acuteangulatus. The sequence continues at coordinate 60,250,569 of OX328130.1, forward strand.
TCTCTTCAGAGCTTACTTACTTATTAAGAAGATACCTCAATGAATGTAATAATAATCTCTTCAGAGCTTACTTACTTATTAAGAAGATACCTCAATGAATGTAATAATAATCTCTTCAGAGCTTACTTACTTATTAAGAAGATACCTCAATGAATGTAATAATAATCTCTTCAGAGCTTACTTCCTTATTAAGAAGATACTTCAATGAATGTAATAATAATCTCTTCAGAGCTTACTTACTTATTAAGAAGATACTTCAATGAATGTAATAATAATCTCTTCAGAGCTTACTTACTTATTAAGAAGATACCTCAATGAATGTAATAATAATCTCTTCAGAGCTTACTTACTTATTAAGAAGATACTTCAATGAATGTAATAATAATCTCTTCAGAGCTTACTTACTTATTAAGAAGATACCTCAATGAATGTAGTAATAATCTCTTCAGAGCTTACTTACTTATTAAGAAGATACCTCAATGAATGTAATAATAATCTCTTCAGAGCTTACTTACTTATTAAGAAGATACTTCAATGAATGTAATAATAATCTCTTCAGAGCTTACTTACTTATTAAGAAGATACCTCAATGAATGTAATAATAATCTCTTCAGAGCTTACTTACTTATTAAGAAGATACCTCAATGAATGTAATAATAATCTCTTCAGAGGTTACTTACTTATTAAGAAGATACCTCAATGAATGTAAATGGTCCGTCTAGCTGGGACTGCATAAATTAAACTTGTTTTCACGTAATGCTGATATTTATAGCCTGTTCAGGTAGACGGAAATGTTCAATTCCGCATGCACGACATTTAAAGGGACAACACGATAAGTGAAACAACATAAAAACTGATTATGTCTCGTTTATTATGAGCGAGCACCGACTATCCCCAAGTTTGGAATCTCAACTGACAACAATCCCATTTAAAATCGTTTAAGACTAGGGAAGGCTTTGAGTGGTCAGACAATGGAAATAATGTGTAATATTCATCATTACTTAGCCGAAGCTAAGACTAAAAACGTTTTAAACCGCCTAGTGATAAGGTTATAATAGAGAGAATTTTTTCCGCCAATTTCTTGCACGGGGAATATAGGCCACGCCCTTTTCCCTCCAACTAAACCATCCATTTGAACAGGCTACAGTTTAAATTGTTTTTAGCCTTAGCTTTGGCTAAGTATTGATAAATATTAAATACTATCTCCCTTGCCCGAACTTTCAAAGCCTTCCCTGGTCCTAAACGAGACATAATCAGTTTTTATTGAGTTTAAAGTAGCGTATTGCCGGGAATATTTCCCTCAGAATTTCGCGCATGCGGGAATAGAACCATTACATCCAACTGAACGGGCTATAGTGTGATTTGATAAGCTTAGAATATAAATCGAGTACAGGGGATTTATTATGCTTCCACTAATCACGATTTCACAACGCGTTTCGGGCATTAACAGAACATAAGAAAAGCCCAAAACTTTATTGGCTCTTATTCTTTCATTTTAGCGCGGTTCCTCCCTCCCCCATAGGGAGGAACCCCGCTTATAAGGTTGATACAATGAAACAATCCGAAAGTGCCGACTAGAAAATTTCGCGTTTCAGAACCCCTAGAGACCGAAAATAACGGTGGTTGAAATTTGTATATATATATATATATATGTATATATTTATATATATATATATATATATATATATATATATATATATATATTTGTCTGTTCGCTCATTTCTGGCTTCCCTAATGGTCCGATTGTGATGAAATTTGGTACAAAAATCCGTCGTCCAATTTAAAAGGTCAAGTTCGTTAACCAGCAGAATCCGCCCACTGGAAGATGGCGTTTGGGGCGAAATTCGCGCAAAAAAAATCGTAACGCTTACGTTTTTGAGTTCATAAGCGTGTAAGTACTCGTTTTATAGGCTTCTTGGCCTAGGAAAACGAATGAAACTATTTTCAAGGCGATAGCTTTAACCGTTTTCGAGAAAATTGGAAAGATAGTTTTTGAATACCGTTTTTGGTTTGGGTACTTAGAATCATGGGATTCAGTTGAAACATTTTCTGCATGTTCTACTTTCATTAAAACTAATATGTTGAAATTTTTGTTACGTTTGGAGTTTAGGAAGGGTTAGAATAAAATATTTTATTAACAGACATAAAATGTTTTGGTAACTTTGTATACTTTCCTTAATATCTCAAAAAAGGTTGAGAATCTTGGTAAACGGAAGAATACCATTAGAAAGCTTATTAAATGCTCTAAAAAAAAGGTTCTAATGAAAGTTTTGATTAGGTGATGTCAATCGGAGAAATAAGAGCTTAAAACTTTAAAGTAATTGATTTCGCTTATTCGAACTGTTCTTTTTGTCTGTTTTTTTATTCCTTGTTATTTTTTAATTGCTTATTGTTGGATAATGTATTTGAAAATAAAACAAGTTAAGAAAAATAGGAAAAACAATTTAATATTAGAGATATGGATTTCCAAGATTCCAAGACCTTGTCACAAGCGGGTCCGTTTCTAGTGTAGCAGACCGTTCCAGGTAAGATTGTAAATCATGACCTTTCAAGACTTTACTACTCACAGGAATGGCGTTAGTGACCTTAAGGGTTGACACGCCATTATAATAATTAATTAAAAAAAAAAGACTGGTGGAACCAAAATAATAACTGCTTCTATTTTAATCTTTCCAAATTAGACTAGGGATATGAACGGAACCGCGCTAAGATGATGCAGTCCTGCGAGACGGACTTTTTTTATTATGAGCGAACGCCGACTATCTCCAACTTTTGAATCTCAACTGACAACAATCCAATTTATAATCGTTTTAATATCTGAAGGCTCATGAGGAACTATTCGGAAGCCATCAGCATATATTATAGTACTTAAGCCACACAATCAGAAGTGAGAGAGTTTGATCTAGCGATGGCAACAGCAAGATGTTATTATATACACCACTGGGATCCTTGGCAGAAAACGTTGAGCGTATTATAATTCCATCGAATGAGATTGTAAAGTACTGTTAGATCGTGAGATGTTCAGGATAGAAATAAAACAAAACCTACATATATAAGTAGATGTTCTGATAAAGCCGTGGCATTAGAGGTCATGCGTCGGCACTACAAGGTTGCAGGTAATAGCTCCATAGCTGACGGCTATTTCTCGTTCGATTACTCAAGCAACGACGGGCGTGGTTAGTACTTGGATGGGTGACCGCATGGAATAACCAAGTGCCATTATACAAGGTTAGCAATCTCTAGACAGCACACAATTCACAGAGGTTATTGATAGGCCGTAAAAATAGCAAAAAATGCTATGTTGAGACCAACAAGCTGCAGTGCAAACCTCTAAAGAGACTTACACGCAAAAACTACTTAACGCGTAACGCTTACATCTGGGAAGCTTAAAATGAAACAAAACCAACACATTAAACTTCAAACACTGCTGTCGGCAACTCATGTAGCCCTAACAAATGTACCTCTGAATCTTTTGAGACGAACATTTATTATGCTCTGGAGCAAGTGATAATCCTGTCGTGTCTAGATGGCATTATCATGAATTCGCATAGGTTTTTGGAATATTTAAGAAAATACACAGGTAGTCCGTATATTACCTTTCCTGTTGAAAATATTTTTGACATGAACCTGTCAAATCGCTGGGAGTCAGAAAAGATATGGCGGAGGCCAAATATAAGGGACGTCATCATATGAGTTGTAAATTATATAAGGGGAATCATTACATTTCTTTATCTCTTTTTTTTTAAATTAGGTACTTACTCTACTTAAACGTACCCAAAATAAATGTATTCAAAACTGAGATGCATATATTTTGATTAGGGCTGGAGGGAATGAAGGTGAAATGTCTGAGCGACGTTTTGGAGTACCCACAAAAAAAAAAGAAAAAAAGAAAAGAAGTTTCTTTATTCAACCTAAAGAAGTTTATGTATTTTTTAGAACGTGTTACTAACTTTATCATGAGCTCATCGCTAACGTTACGAAGCTCATCATAAAATAAATAAATATTCAACCTTTCATAAAAATTAAAGAGTACCCATAAAAAGTTAACTTTTTTAATTAATTATTAAATTTGATAAGATTAAATAGTACCCATAAAATGTTAACTGAAAGAGTTTGTTTCGATGGGCGGGTTCTAGAGGTTAACAACCCTTTTTAGGACATTTTTGTATAAAAAGAGGTTTATCCAATCAGTATCCGTAAGGTTATCAATTTTTTTGCGTTATTAAAACGTCGACATTTCTGAAATAAATTTCGGATAACTTCACAGGGCAGACATCTTATGTGAATTTTTCTCCCTGTTTTGAAAGAAAAAACACAATAAAAGCCTAAAGTCTGCTGCAAAAATCTCCCCAGGCGAAGGAAGTTGACCAATGCTTTTCCTTATGCCCTGATCCAGAGCATTCCTATTATGCTTTTTCGGGGTGGCGTAACAGGAAGATTGTGTGCGTATAGAAATATGTCACACAATATGAACACTACAGACTAATGAGGACTATGTCGTCATTGTGTAACGCATCAAGTCGATTGTAGATAGTATTTTTGACAGTTAAGTATATATTTAATTTGAATTATTTCAGACTTTTTGTTATTATGCGACAAAATCCTGGGAAAAAAGCTTAAACTATCTGATAAATAAATATTAAAAGGGTATCTTTTTATTTTTTATTTTTTTTTAACTAGTAGACTCAATAACCAAAAAAGTCCAACTCGAAACTGCGTAGTGTCATTCGGAAAGCTTAGAATAAAAAAAAAAACAGTTAATGTTTTGCCTTAATGATCCGTGAAAAATATAAAATCATGTAAAACTGTAGAAAGAAATCTCAAATCGAAGAAAGCTTCGTCCAATCAATGTTCCGGTGGACGGATTCTGCTTGTTAACGAGCTTGACATTTTAAGTCCCACAAAATATTTTTGTACCAAATTTCAATAAAATTGGTCCATTTTTGAGCCCACAAGTGAGCGAACAGACAAATATTACCGTCATATTCGTGATCTATGTGTACTGAAACTTTGCTTACTCAGACGGAGGTACGATGTATAGAGAGTTTCTTTGCAAGGAAGCAAGAATTACGGCCGACACATGACAATTAATTAGTTTGGTTGTAGATGGTCCCTCTCAAAGCTCCCAATAGAACCATTTTTCTTATATTTATAATAAACTAATCTCATTAGCCATGGATTTCTGAGCGATTTAGGTTGCAATAATTAAATAAAATCACCGATAAATTTTGTCTGTGCGTGTGCATTTTCAGTGCACCCCAACTTCTAATTGACTGATCTTGTTTGTTAACAAACTCATACAAATATTGTTTTTATTTCCTTAATGGAGCTCATTTTGGGTTCCTAGATGACAAACTTCTTGGAGATTTGAAGAAACTTCTAGCATAAGTGCAACCCGAATAGCATGTTTCTTCGAAAAGTTCTGAAAACAACAAAATGAGCCACCTATGTGTTAAGCTGTACCTCATTATTTATGAACACTCTTTTGAAGAGAGAATTTATATAATTCGTAGCAAGTAAAAGGGAAAAATAAGAAAGTTTTAGAATAAGACTTTAGTAGCCGAATTAAAGAGTTTTAATAGGATGCAGCTTTCACCGAAATTAAGGTCTACAGCTTTAGTATAGTGAATTGATTGCCAACTTTGCGAACTTCCTGCTTTTAATTGCTCACCAAGTTGGCTAGATGAGGTTTCACTTTAACTTATTAAGGTCCTTCAGCGCGAAAACACGACGAGTGTTCTGAAAATTAATTAATTTAGATCAGTGAAATGGCTAAACTTCCTCATGGCCGTATATACCCAAAAGGGGCGTCGTTTTACCCAAAAGAAAGTAATCAGAGATGTTGGTATAGGCCCCAGTTACTCTTCTAAGGGATCCAATGTTTTATCGTAAGAGTAGTGTTACATGTTTCACATTGCTGCTGTTCTTGAGCATTATTAAAATATCTTCAAAACCTGAATGATATTTTAATAAAGATCAATTTGACGCCTTTAAACGGAAAGGAACCAAGTGCCATCTGTTCATTCTTTAGAGAATTGGGTTTAAAGTTTTTTGTGGGTCTAAAATTCCTTTATTATCTCAAATGTTTCATTCATTTTCTATCATTAAAATAAACTGTTGTTATGGTAATGGGGTTTTATTTTTATAGTTCTTGATAAAAATGGTGCTTGATTCCTTTCTGTTTATTACAGTATACTGGATAAACCATTTTACTTTTTTTTTTGGTATTTTTTCTTGCTTTAATGACAACATTATATTTTAACCAGTTTTTTATTACTATAAAAATTCTCTAATTCTCTACAAGATAGCACCAAAACCTCAATTTCGTTAGAAATTGCGCTTGGTTCCTTTCCGTTTAAAGGCGTCCAATTATTCTTAGTTTATTTGGAGCACCAAATTACGTGGTACATTTTGGTAAACAAACAAGTTCTTTTGAAATCTACATATATACAAGAGACTTCCTAGGTAGTTTTTCAGCAATGAAATAGTATAAAATATCGTGGTCATACACCTGTTGGTAGAGTCCGTCGTCACTGTTATCGGTGAGAGTACTGTGGGCGGGCGCTTTCGACGTAAGCACGTCATTCACCGATGCCAGTGACGACGGTCTCCACCAATCGGTAAGACAACAGCATATTTACTGGCCGATCTAACCCCTTAGAGTATAAAATATTGTTTTACTTTTTACTAAAAACAGTGAGATTTCTACATGGTCGAGAAAAAGGTGTTTTGGGATCAGAACTAGAAGAGCAATACTATAGCAGTATTTTACAAGTAACTAGTTATAAAAAAAATGTTAGTTCAAACGCGACTTAACACATTCAGTTTGGGGGAGGGTTTTCACTGCCCGGCACCACTGTGCGCAGTTGTAAGAAGAAATGCATCCTTGAAGCTCAACATTACGAGAAGTGTGCAACGGATTCAGACGCATAAACGACAAAGAACGATTGAGAGTGATAAAAGCCAAAATGAAATGTATTGCGAATTCGTTACTTTGAAAGTAACAGGTAGTTCCACCTGTCAACAGTAAAATCATGCTCCAAAGGTTGATTTATAAGCCACCAATCACGAGACCAGTAACGAGTGATTAGATCCCAAAGAACAGTTCCATCAAGATCTTGCCAAATATTTATCAATAAGATCATCGACGAAGGACACCTCGAATCGTCTTTCGGCCTTCTCCAATCTCTAATAGCCACATTACCAGAGTATTACATAATACATCGGACACCGGTCTTTATATTACAGAATACTACTTTCAATTTGAGAGAGGCCTTAATAGGCTGCGACGTTGCGAGACCAAGTCCGACAGCAGTTTACAGCTGTGTCCTTCCCTGTAGGCCTATAATCAGTCTTGTGTTGTCCCTAGGAATCGAGGAACACTATTGCAAAACTGGGCCAGTGTCACAAAACCCGAACATATGTCGAAAGTGGCTCAACTTCATTTTTCGGGGAAGAATTCCGAGGGACACTAGTGACCTTTAAAAAAAAAAAAAACATAATTTTTCCTTGAGTAAATTCTACGCCGGAAGAAGAAGATATAAGATAATAGGGCTTCTTTTGCAAATTAGAGTATAAACCACAAAGGACACTTCTTATTGTGTGTGTGAACAGGGGTTTACATTTTTCTGCATGCACTTAAGCAAATAGCGTAGAGCTATCTACAGGCTTTCAGAGCTTCAAAAAGCCCATAGCTAAAAAATTCAACCTGGCATAAGCGGGACTCAATCTTGCATCGCCTATGACGCGAAATTCTAGCCTGCCGGCCACTCTACAACGAGTTTGTCAACTTTTTAAAAAAAAAAAAAAAAAAAAAAATCAGTGTTTGGACGAATTGTCAAGCCCCTCCGTGGTTTTTGAGCACCTAAATCCAAATTTCTTGTAAAGATTTCTCGAAACCGGATAATGTTGTAGCTTGGAAAGTGGTTTTATTCGATTATTCACTTTTAACTACATACAACAAATTTATTTGCAAACCTATGGAAGCATTTCCGTTTCATACACATCAATTTGTACATATTTGTACCATTTCTTTCGTGGCCTATGGTTATGAAACGTCATGGGTTATCAGGTCAACGACATAAAGTGTTTCCTTCCGATAGGTAACGTAAGGAATACTGTAAAAACCTGGGTATTTCGGCTTTGGCTGCATTCATCAACATTTCTGACAGAAAGAGAATAGATGATCAAGGGGTAAGAACTTTTCTATGTAAATGAGGATAACTGCCTACAGCTGATGAAGGTGCCGTACAAGCTGAAAGGTTTAAAATCCAATCTTTATAGAAAAATCAAAAAGGTTTCTTTTCAGGCAGCTAAAACTCAGCTAAATTCATACTTCATTCAAGGCTTTCAATTTATGAACAAAAATAAACAAATATTTTTGTAAAAAATAAAAGAAAATCTGATTTAAACAGTTGTTTTGAGTTACTACGCGCTTTATATGATTCTCGAAAGATTCAGAAAATGTGACGTAGTATTAAGTCGTCCAAATATAATTTTCTTTGAAGTCCGTCTTCTTTGTGGATTTTACTCTTCATTTAACCGATTCCAGCCTTTAAAATGAGCGGTGTTTTAAATAAAAGGGAATTTTATATAAATAAGTCAACCTTCTCAAAGGTCGTTCTCAATTCTTGAAAACAAAAGGCCCCTCTTCTATAATAACCTAATACCGTTTAACATTTTTGAAAGGACAAGGAACTCAATTTGAGCGAACTAAACTTTAATAAAAAAAAAAAAAACAAATATCAGAGCCGATAATAATCCTTAGATTCTACCTTGTAAAGATGAATGAACGTGTAACAAAACGCCCAACTTTAAAAAATAAGAATATGAAACAAACGAATTTCTAAGACACTGAAATTTGAAAAATTGTAGCTGGTTTTCGCGTTAAAGTTATACAAAATATGCAGAGAATTTGTGGGATTATTAGTTTAATTATGAATGTTTAAGGCATGTAGTACTTTAGCCTTTGTCCGAATAGTTGACAGGAGTAATACAATATACAGTATTTTTCTACTTATAAACTACAATATTATTTTGCCTTATAGTACAGCAGACTTACCAGCGTGTTGTCACAAATACCTCTTAGCATTTTCCACCCAATAATTCATTTCGTGCTAATTACATCTCATCATTTCATTAAATTAATAACTTACACACTGTGGTTTTAATATATTTTAGAGATTAACGTATCAATTATGACTCGTTTGTGATAAGATGACTCAGCTCCAGTGAGTCGGACGTTTTTACCATTAGGTTTTACTGGAATTAAATGAGTACATTCACAAAGATTCTCGATTGCATAAAAGTTCTTCCTAATACAAGATCTTCAAGCAATAATCTGTTTGGGTCTAATTTGCAGTCTTAGCAATTAATTTAGTATATGTATAGAGGCATTCAGATAGGGGTCGAGCTAACAATAATTCCCACAGAAGAATTTTTTTTAATATCTTTAGGTACGGTGTAAGTCAGGGTGAGAACTTTTGGCAGGCGAAATTATAGAACTATTTTAAGTTTTTCTTCATTAATTCAGTAACCGTTTATTTTAGGCAAAAAATAGCAAATAGGGATTAAAGAGCATTAAATTTCTTAGGTTTTTTTACCCAAAATCATCGGTGAAAAAAGTGCCAAAATTTAGCAGGTTTTCGCCTGCCAAACGTTCTCCCCCCGGCATGGAGGTCGAAAACTTGGTTTCAGCATACTCACATGATACCTAACGATATAAAAAAAAAAATATTCTGGGGGAATTATTGTTAGCTCGACCACCTCTATCTAATGGGCTAAATAGGTAGCGAGATGTTACTGCCGCATTGACGCTGTATAATTGCAGTTTATCCTCATTAGCTATGCTCTAGGTACAGCAAGAATGTCACACTTTATCCACGTGCTTCATCGTCGCCTAGATCTGGCCGCATTAAGCCGATAAGACAATAAGCATTCACACAGAAACAGAGCACCACTGAATGACACCAACACGTCCAAGGGTAGAACTCGAAGGTCTAAGAATCCCAAGTCCTATTTCAACCATTCAAGCTTGTATCCGTGGCCACAAAGAAATTGTTTTATACAAGATACGAGGTAATTTCTCGTTCCATGGCAAAGAAGAACTAATTGAAATAACGCGCACTGTGGTAAATAAGAGTCAAAAGAGGTAAACGTGAAAACGTTGGGAGCCCAATTTTCAAATCCATCCAATAATCCTTGGCCCATGACTCTATAATTTGCACCATCCAGAAATTTCTGCATGTCTACAAAGAATTAACAAGCTGTTAAAACGGGGTTTATATTTTATGTTAGCGATTACACTTTGCAGACAGGAAATAGGTAGAGCTATGCGACAGAGAGAAAGTATGATTTAACTTCAGTTCCTTTGGACCACAATATCTCATACGCACATAGACCACTTCACGAATGACAGGTGAAACCAACAGACTCACTTTCCACGGACAACCTATCAACTAATGTCTCGGCTACATAACCAGTCTTGTCGCTTTCATCATCATCTATATATAACTCAATAAAGTTTATTTAATTAATAAACGACAAAAATAATTCAGCTGCTAATACGTTTAAAAGTAATACGCCTAAAATCAAAGAGCGTAATATTTTAACTGCTCAAGGACCACTCCCTAAATATCTCTGGTACAGACGCCTTTTCATTTTTCCTATGAACGAGTTAACTCGGGCGCTGAACATTTTAAGGGCATTCAATGCCATTGCCATATTTTTATTTTACTAGTTAGAGGAATAGAAAGAACACTTTACTAAAATTAATACAACAAAATAAACTCCAGAAACCAGTCTGGGTACAGCCTTAAAGTTGCTCGATAATGACATGTTTACGTCGAAAGACCTCGCCCAAAGTACTCCAATCAGTGACAACGTTCTCTGTCAAAAGGTGTATTTAATTGGAGATCCAACCCCTTAGACAATTTATCAAAACAATATATTATATTAGAATTTTTACAGGAACCAATAAACAAAAAATGTCTAATAAAGCCAATATCGTCGCAGATTCGCCCGAGCGAATATGAACTCGAGTGCAAAGTGTTAATATTGGTTAAGTTACTGTCTGTAGCATAAGTACTTGATTGAAGCCGTTCAATCCACATAATCACAAATATCTAGTAGGATTAAAACTTATTTAAACACAAAAAATTAGACTCATAATTATTTCCCAAATATCGACATTGAGAATTTCTCTCTGCCAGGGAATATCTCTAGCCTGGAAGAGGATAATCATCGTATCCTCTGGACTGCATTCTAAGCTTCAATTTCTCTCTGCCTTGGAATATCTGTAGCCTGGAAGAGGATAATCATCGTATCCTCTGGACTGCATTCTAAGCTTCAATTTCTCTCTGCCTTGGAATATCTCTAGCCTGGAAGAGGATAATCATCGTATCCTCTGGACTGCATTCTAAGCTTCAATTTCTCTCTGCCTTGGAATATCTCTAGCCTGGAAGAGGATAATCATCGTATCCTCTGGACTGCATTCTAAGCTTCAATTTCTCTCTGCCTTGGAATATCTGTAGCCTGGAAGAGGATAATCATCGTATCCTCTGGACTGCATTCTAAGCTTCAATTTCTCTCTGCCTTGGAATATCTCTAGCCTGGAAGAGGATAATCATCGTATCCTCTGGACTGCATTCTAAGCTTCAATTTATCTACATACTTGATTACCCTTCATGGGAAAGAGAACCATAGCTATGGAGAGAGAGTAGGAGAACAATAGACCAAGAAAACAATCCTAGGAATGAATTCTCGTTCTAAGGGGTAGAAAGACGCGCTGATTGTCGACCTTTCAAGACCAACAGCAATTAGACAGCTGATTGACGGAGGGAATCGAAGCAATGGAGTGTTGGATTGAATTCCAGGCGAGACATCCTCATTCCAGGTTTGGTATTTACTGGAAATTTATAAAGGAAAAGGCAACCCTTTCTCCTTACACTGACCTTCATAAAACAGGGGGCGGACTTCGCTATCTGGAGAAAAATGTGACGTATGTGGCCAAAGGCAACATTCACACTCCTCGACTTTTGGTCCTCAAGAACCTCATAATTTCTTCTTGAAAGACAATGTTCAATCCATTTCCTTATACTTATCAAAAGTCTACCTGAAAGCCTAAAAAAAAAAAAAAAAAAAAAAAAAAAAAAAAAAAAAAAAAAAAAAATAAAAAAAAAAAAAAAAAAAAAAAAACATTGCTCGGTATCTACTGTTTACTCCATTTCCAGATTATAATGAAAAGGAAAATACTTGGCACTGAGCACTGCATACAAATGACAGATGATGAAGAGATGGGTAAGTATCGTACTCACAGGGTGGGTCGACTCGTTTCGGCAAATGCTGAATTTTAACGATCTCTTTTTGAGTAAACTACACCAGTTTGCGTCATTGGAGCGTCATCATGCGCTTATTTATCCTAAGGGATGGCGGGAACACTCCTGTTTACCTTTGTTTTAGGAAAACATCCACAACAAAAAAAACTGTCGAAGTCGAATGATTTTTGAAATAAAATATGTGATTTTTTCCACTAAAGGAACAAAAGTGTCCAAGGCGATACGTAACTATTTTTTGTCAGCCTTGCGAGTTGCCTCAACGGGGAGACAGCATACGCATGTTTCATTCTATGAGAGTGCAGAAACACGCTAGTTTTAGCACGCTTCGGTTAGAAAATCCGAAACAACAATGAGACAAATGGTGTCACAAATAAAATATTTGTTTTATTCCAAAAAGCACCGAGATTCCTCGATGATTCATATACTTGTTGGGTCTAGCCTAAAAAAAGTGAGCTAAGCGTCCCCTACAATCCTTCTTATTAAGCCTAGCTGTATAAAAAAAGACGGAATCGATATTCCAAAAGTTATATATAAACTTTTGGAGAAAGCTGGTCTCCAATTTGTCTACATCTACCCCCGCGATCAGTAATTCGACCAACCCCCTGTTCGAAAGCAGATATTCGGCACCCGGGGAGGATGTCAATATGACATAACTAGCTGAGAGTGGTCGAGCAGCCTTCCTCCGATAGAAACCAGTCGGGGTAGTTCACGGAGCACTTAATCGGGCAAGATTTACTGCCGTTATTCCAGGCTCTGAATCAACAAGAACAAATGAAGAGCGCAAACTGACCTATTGCAGCCGATGGTCAATTGTGTAAAGATCAAAGATCCATTACACAATTGATTAGTCAAAGGGATTTCCAGAAATGGAGGGTTACTCCAGTCAGAGATTTCCGCATTCGTGTCACTATTACAAGCCGGATGAATTGTACTTGTATAAAACGATATACCATTTATGAACTATAAGCTAGCTGAAATAACCTAATAATATGAAATAGAAAACTGCTTAAGGGCAAGATAATCTGAATGACCTAACATGCAAGGGAGTTCCTTCTCGTTGAGGCACATGAACAGGAAATAAATGTGTATTGTGGCAATAATAGCCCGTTCAGACAGATAGAAAAGTTTAATTCCGCATGCGCGATAGACTAAGGGAAATATTTCTGACGCTTCCGCAATTTGCAAAGCTGGTTGCGTTGCTTGCGTTAAAAAGTGATTATGTCTCGTTTAGGACGAGAGAAAGCTTTGAGAGGTCAAGTCAAACAAGGTAGTGTTAAATGTTTATCACCCTGGGGGGGGGGCGCGAGACTTTTGCAAGGGGGGCGCAGGGGTTTTCACGGACAGCTGCGTTGATGTGAGCAGACAAGCGCCGGCGAGGAGAGGACACGGAAACGAGAAAGGTATGGTAGGTGCCAGTTTCTTGATACCTACATATAATGATTCAAGGAAGTTCAAGAGAACAGCCGTCGCACAGTGGTATTTTTACCTGATCTAGCTTGACAAAATTATTTTATCACGGATTCTTATTGGGAGGACTTGCTGATCACGAATATACCCCATTTTAGGGGTGGGAAATGTAGTCTTACTGTTTGGACTTTGTAAGATCCAAATCTTACAAATATATTATGTACGAGGGGGGGGGGCGCAAAAAGTTTTATATAAAAAAAGGGGGCGCGGGTGCAATAAGTTTGGAAACCGCTGCTGTAAGCCATTGAAGACCCAGCCTAGAGATAAATAGCTATCCTGAGCCTTATATCTCTGCGCTATTAATACTGAAGGGTTATTTCAATGGCCTTAGTCCGTTCTTTCTCTGAACTTGCCAGATTACTGACAACAACGAAAACATCACCCACAATCGCCAAGCAAACTAGAAAATATTAAAAGTGTCCGCTATTTTTTGCTGCTCGATCTCAACTATTTAAAAGGAACTGCAAACAGTGGTAGACGAGTGTTCCTTTCGGACAATACTTCCGGACGATGAGTTGACCTAGAAAGTTTCTAAGTGTCAATGAAGAAATTTAAGTATAATAAACGAATGAATCATACTATTTTCCGGCTTATTCCAAGACTATAGTGCGTGAATCAATAGAAACCCTCAATTTCACTACAATACCTAAGACTCAAATAGAAATGTTAAATCCGGCAGACATTCCGGAGACAAAGAGTTCCCTATTCCAGCTGCTTTATCTATAGGCCTATTCCACGGGGTCAAGGCGAGAACGAGCTACGTCATTCCAAGTATTCCTCCTGACCTTTTATACTCTTGAGTCAACAATGTCACACAGATTATGTTCCCTGCACTCAAATTCTTTCTTCACCAACCATGATATTTTACTCGTTTTATAGGAGCCTTCAAACAAAACAACAAACATCAAATAACTAATCGGTTAGAGAAAGAAAAGTCCTGCTCGAAGGAACTGGATCATCTTAATGCGATTCTCTTTATACAAGTTGGAAAGCATAAAATAGAAGCTCATGACATTTTGACGTCAACCACCAAAACTTCAAACGTAGTTTTCTCCATCTTACGAAGTATTGTAGACATTTATATCTGGACTTAATTTGTAGGGGTGACCATACGCGGTGAGGAATATCACAAGATTTTGACTGCGCAGACAAAATATTGAGAAATTCCTCATCGTGTATGGGACATGCCTGAGACCAGAGTTGAACTGTACAGTCCATCGTTCTAGAATGATAAAACCAATGACGCCAGGAATGTGCAGGCCAGGCCAGATGTATATGGACAAGAGGATATTTGCTTCACGTTCAGTGAGTCTACAACAACTGGACTGTGCAGTCCCTGCCTTGAGGTTTATTAACTTATCATGTGGTATGCTAGACCCGTTCAGTCCAAACCTTGAGGCAAAACTGTGTAGTCTCTGCCTTGAGATTTGAACTGAGCGTTTATGCTAGGCTTTCGATGAGTCACTTTCTCTCACACGATTTCCCAACCGTTCCAGAGATATTTACAAAAATGTACGAAAAATTGAAAACTACTTATGTCAGTTAACATAAAAATCTTTCTTAACGTAAAAAAAAATATATATCTTAGTTTGCGTAACTGCGATGCATTGTCTGCAGACAAACGGACCTGTCCTTTTGTTTCAGGCTATTGTTGGCTACCAAATTCATCTAAATCGTACTATTTTCCAAATGGTAGAACATTAATATTCAACCGGAAAATGAAGTAACATTTTTTACGTATCATTTTTTGTACGATGCCTGAATAGCATTCACGAATACTTATGAAGCGCATAAGGGAACACAATAAATTTATGTAACGAAAATAGATATACGTTAGAAAGTTTAGATTAAGGCATTTTCCAACTTTGATCCAAGCCGCATTGCCAGTAATTCCGACACAACCTTTACAGGCTAAACCCGACTTCCTGGTGATGTTTCTCTTCGCTGGATTTCTATATTCATCTTGAACCTACGAGAAATATTCTCTTGCGGATGACGTAAGATGAAAGAGGCGGTATTCTACCGCATCATCTAACGATTTCCTCAAGTTCATCATCATTAACCCTCCTCATGAAAGGTGAAATACCTGCCAACTAGTTAAGAGTTAAAGAGCCTCCATAATGGACGGTAAATTGTGAAAGTAATCCAGTTTGATCACTATGAGAATCTAATAATTTTTTACGAGAAGGCAATAAAGCAACGAGGTACATCTACGAGGAGTACATCAATAGACTCGTGTATTGAATGAACTGAGAGAAACATTTGGGTGTACGAAAGATGTTGGGTCTGTTTGCGAAGATCACATCCAGTTACTTTGAAGTATCTGTCGTGATTTTAAACAGTGATTTTAGGACTTACTGATTAGCTTACAGGTTATTTGCAGGTTAGAATATATTATATAAATATAGTAATCAAAAGTTAATATAGTAATGAAAAATATTTAAAAGCACTGCAGTCAATACTGACAGTAACTTTTTTTAACAACTATATTTATATAATATGGTTTCTAACTAACCGTTATATAACTTGTATTTGTAAGTAATACTTTTAGGCTTGTAAAGCATAAATGAAAATAAGCAGAATATGTTTGAGCAAGCAATATTTATTAATAAAAAGGTTAATATTATAAAATTCAATCGCTATTGTGAAGTTTAGGGACCTCCTAACCGATTTTTTTGTCCGGTGGTTCTATAACATATTTATACTAATGTCATATGGGTATATGTATGGGCATACGTGCTATGCGTTTCCGCTCGCTCAAGAAGATGTCAAAACTCTAGTCAATTCAACTCCCTAAAATTAATAGAATTTTATTACTGTTTGCGAGTTGGATTGACTTGAGCGTTAAAGGCTATTTTACTACCAGAAACAACCAATAGACTTGCGCATAGGATTAGCCAATGCAAATCATAATGAGTTATGCGCATGCGCTGAATCACTGTCATAATCACTACAGATACTTCACAAGTAACTGGATGTGGTATTCGCAAACAGACCCAAGAAGTCATGTGAGTTCGGAATCAGGACCCAATTCGTCCCTATGTCCGCCCAACCTTTAATGGTTTTACGCAAAATTGTAAATAGCATAGAACTGATCATGAATCATCTATCTGTAAAGAATCTTCTCCCCCCCCCCCCCCTCGGAACATGCCGTTCTGTCGGGGACTCATATATTTTTGACAGCCTCCATAAATACTTGTGTTATCAAATATTAGCAACAACACGTACGACGTGCAATTTAATGAGAACACATAATATAAAGAACACAGTAAGTTGCTTGCTTTTATTAAAAAAAAAAAAAAAAAAAAATTAAATAACTGTAAAAATAGCATTTCAAAATACCTTTTAATCATCAAGAGCAAATGATTGGAATTTACCTGCAACAAAAAAAAAACACAATTAAACATTCCGCAATATTATAAATAATATAGGGACAATACATATTAAATTTTAACATTTCGATATATTTAGGAATGTGATGAGTAATATAGGGCAAAATGTTGAAAAAAAGACCGACTAGCGAGAGCAGCGCCATGCAAGCATGTTCTATGAAATTCTTATATTTAAGTGATTTGGAAAACTTAGAATAGAAACTCCTAATTCGGGATTAATCCGCCGTTTTCTCAGAATGAGGTGGTACTTTCGCAATTTAATCCTGAACCAAATTTATAGGCTAATTATTTGGCTTTTGAATCGGCATAGTTGTTCAGCAATTTCCGAGATATTTAACAAAATATAAGGAAGTCCTTCTTCGTTCCTTTTCTCGTGTGCCTTTCAGCGTTAGGGAGCCTCCCTAACAAGCGCTTTCATGTTTGGCAAAGTTTTACCACGGGCCTATCCAAGTCTGGAGATGTAGTCACCATATGACAAGCAAGGGTCGTCTTCATGGTCTTTTAGCATTTTCCTCCGAAGGAAAGTAGCAATTGAGGTTGGACTCATGACGGAATTTTTGAAAAATTTCGTCAAATCTTTATCGATCCTACCTAGTAGACACCGAAAATGACCCCAGTTAAAATTTTTATATATATATATATATATATATATATATATATATATATATTATTTATTCTTATAGATGACCCAAAATATCAAAATTCTTTTTTATCCTAGGAGGCATGGGGTCATTAAAGCAGTCTTCCTTTATTACACCACTTTATTTATTGGGCCAAACATGTTTCGTGCATCTTTTCTTCGCACCTCTTAAGGGGCACTTCTTGCAAGTCCTCCCGTTACCAAGTACTCCCTCTGGAGTCCGGCTTAATACTACAGTATTAATTATATGTATATATATATATATGTCTGTTAACACGATAGTGGCCAGAGTTTTTTTTCGTCACGAAACTTGGTATATAGCATTCAATTAGCAAACGATTGAACGAGTTCGTTAACCACCAAAGTCGGTCCACCGGAAGGGGGGGGGGGGGGTTACCCCGAACCCAAAACAGTAATTGACCATGTCAGCCGTAATATTTGTTAGAATTCAACGAAACTTGGTATTCGTAGTGGTGATATAGAGAGAAAAGTGAGATATAAAAATGAACTAAATCGGTTCATTAGGAGGGGGGGTTTACTCCGGACCCACAATACCAATTCGCCACTACCAGCCGTGATTTTTGGTATATTTCGACGAAACTCGGTATTCGTAGTGGTAATCCATAGGTAAATATGTGTTGTAAAAATAAACTAAATCGGTTCATTAGGAGGGGGGGTTTACTCCGGACCCACAATACCAATTCGCCACTACCAGCCGTGATTTTTGGTATATTTCGACGAAACTCGGTATTCGTAGTGGTAATCCATAGGTAAATATGTGTTGTAAAAATAAACTAAATCGGTTCATTAGGAGGGGGGGGGGGGGGGGGTTACTCCGGACCCACAATACCAATTTGTCACTACCAGCTGTGATTTTTAGTATATTTTGACGAAACTCGGTATTCGTAGTGGTAATCTACAGGTAAATATGTGTTGTAAAAATAAACTAAATCGGTTCATTAGGACGGGGGGGGGTGGTTACTCCGGACCCAAATTACTAATATACTCATACCGGTCGTAATTTCTGCTTTATTGTAACGAAACGCGGTATGCGTCGTGGGTAACTCATGGGAAAGAAGTGTTGTAAAAATGAGCTGAATCGGTCAATCGGAAAGGGGGGGGGGGGTTACTTTGTAATATATTTCAATAGAATTAGCTTGCCAGACGTAGGTTCGCAAGGCCGCCGCCCTTGCGAACCTACGTCCATCTCCCACGAGAGGGACTGTATCCAGTTCCAGCGTCAGATCAAAAGACGAAAAAATGAAGTTTTTTTCCAGAGATATGTTTACACTTGGTACCTACTACACTGCTTAATAAATACAAAAAAACTTCATTTTTTCGTCTTCCTTGGAATTTTAATGAAGTTTGAGAACAATATTCTAGACTAGAATAAAGCCATGTATCTAATATTGGCAAATGTTCCTTCGGGTTGCAATTATAATAGTTTACAACAGCTTAAAACCAGTGATTAGAGATTGTCCCTCTCACTAAGCTAGCTTTGTGGCATGTGCCAAATACTCGTTCACTTGTAATGGTCCGTCCGTAACTAACTTGTCACTAAACACTTGTTGGGCTGTTTACAAGATGTGACAAGAGACAACTGCGCAGTAGAATGGTGGTAGGGGAGTTTACTTGCCGCTTAGTAAAAATAATCCAATTCCATTGTACTTGAAGTGTTTACTGATAGACTTTCACTAAAAAAGGATCTCTTTACACGTAGGTACACGGAGGCTCATCACCAAAGCACACAATGAAAAGTACTAAGCTCGTGTACACTTAGGCGAAAGGCACTCATTGCGTTGTAGGAAAAACGGCACTTCATCATCTAAACGTTTCATAAAACGTTGGAGTAAACAGTCATTATCTTACAACTCCAACGTAATACGGAAAAGTTTAATTTATGGCGTAAATGTCACTGTTAATTATTAGTGACATTTAATATGTAAATGTGTGCGTCTCTGTTAACATGGTAGAACGATTTGGGTTCTTTAGCACCAAAATTTGGCAAAAACCATTTCTTGACCAAACGATAAGAAGTGGGGGTTTAACTGAAACCCACCGATTTGCACGTATCGGCTGTAATTTTTACATCCTTTCAACGATGCTTGGTATAATTCCAATAATATATTAGTAGTTTTAATCTTATTTTCAGCATTTGAACACTTACAATATTTTATAAATGTTATAAAATGAATGGATCCTTCTAAGAATTCGTCACATGTCTCCATCTGTCGACAAAATACGTTTTAGGTCGCTTAAAATGACGAACAGAAAATCCACGGTAGAGAGCTCGAATAAGGAGGTTTTGACAGTACAACAGCCCTGTAATTAACTTTAGGAGACTATATGCCCAGAGAGGCGCGAAGCGAAATAAAGCTTAGGTCTTGCCAGCCCATGACAGTCACCGCTGAACAAATAGCAGTTATCAGTAGCAATCACAGTTATGCAGTCACTGCGTGCCTTGTAATATACGTCCCAGTGAAGACCGAATTCTCTCTCCCCAATTACTATTATTACAGCACGATTACAGCGATTTCTGTTTCAAAGAGAAACTGATATTCAGTTACTCAGATGTGTGTATATATATATATATATATATATATATATATATATATATATATATTAGGGCGATTTTAGCTCAGTGGTAGAGCACCTGCTAGAGAACCTGAGTTCATAACTCTAACGCACACAAAAGACTTAAGTCCCACCCAGCCTTTAATTAATTTATTAATGGGTACCACGGTCTCCCCGTGGTCCTGAGGCTAATGCTTTGGATCTTTTTCTTTATATTGTGTTTAACGCCGAATCAACATTTGGGATATTGACGCCGGGCTATCTACAGGTGCTACCCTTTTATAATGCCAATAGCACGTGGTAGGTCACCCATTCAGGTACCGACCATGCCCGACGTTGCTTAACTCCGGTGATCAATGGGAACCGGTGCAGTCAACGTGGCTATGGCCGTTGGCGCCGTGGATCTTCATGCGGAATATGCGGGTTCAAGTCCCGCTTGCAGCAGATTGAGTTTTTTTTTCATTCAGGGCTTGTTCTTAAAATTCCCAACTGCACCATGCATGGGCGTATAAAGAAAATAATTTGGGGGAGGGAGCATTTCTGGGGTATGGAATACTAACAATCTAGAACTTGGAATAGTTATATATACGTCTTGCTTCCTCCAGACGAAAAAACATAAATTGTCTACCAAAAAGAAAAAAAAAAGTCTATAAAAATGAACTTGTAAATGAAGCGATGATCTGATCAACATCAAAGCGAAAGTGCGACCTGGCGTCAGAGCTTTTTCTAACTTTCAAACGAAGACTGGAACAGAATGACAAACAAGCAGACATAAATATTTATCGAAACCGCGGACATTAACCACGGAAATCAATCACATCACATCAAACGCGGGATCGATCGGGGAGATCGTGACAGATATGGTGTTCTGTATGGAGCTAGTTCCGACACAAGAGCCTATTTATTGTCAAGATTCCACATCTTACTTAAGGCGATCCGTGATCCAGTTTATCTAGAAAGTCGTAGCAAAGTCTAACGAGGATTACGCGGATCAGTGCCTCGTAAGGCGAACAGACCTTATAGTGAGCTGATAGATTCTATAAACATTACGTCAAGACTGATTAATCCGTTGATATTTCAATAAAAAGTAGATTTTAAAACGTTCTCCTTTAGGCTCCTTCGCTGGGGCATCGTCTTGATCTTGTCTCGGCTTCTTTCTCCAGCGGTGCTCGTTGTCCGGCCGTTATATTTTGCCCAAATCCTATTGGGCTCCATCAGACGTATTCTTTCCACTTCGGGGTGTGCAGGAGCTCCGAAGAAGCCGAGGCAAGATCAAGATTTTATAACGTGTTGCATCTTAGATATAAGCAAGAAAACTCGCTGAAGGAAGTATCTGGAATTGCTGACGACATTTGTCGACTTTTCATAAAACATAGGTCACGAAAACCAGTCGTTCAAATATATCTTCGTCTGTTCGCGCTCTAAAAAACTATCCGATTACGATGAATTTTGGAACAAATATGTCTCATCTCAACCAAAAGATCAAGTTCACAAACCAGCATAATCTTGAACACTTGTTAGAGCACTGAATCGGAGCAAAATGGTAGAGTTACTAGGCGTATGATTTTGTTAATAAAGCCATAATATACAAAATGTAATTTAATGATTAGAGCGCACTGAATTATTTTACAGAGAGTAATGTTTGAATAATATAGGTAGTTTAATAAATACAAAAATAAATAAATAAGTACTTTTTTCCTATTCATGATTGTTTCTTATTATTATTTTTTGTAATTGTAATATTTAACACACGTACATGTAATTAGTATATTGTATTACATAGAGCTCAAAAATCTTTATTCTAAACTAACATTAGACTAACCAAATTTATTTAAGTCTTTCCTCATGATAAGAGGGGTATCCTTGTTAAACATTTATAAAAAAATAAAATAAAATAAAAATTTAAAAAAAACTGAATTCTGTAATGGAATATAATTGATACTAACCCACAAACCCGTTCCGTTTTGGGATAAAGAAGAACTAGATCGCCCTGATAAACCTTAATTCATAAAATAATTTATTCACTATTATAAATGTTATTTTCATAATAAATATAATTTCATAATGTGAATTTACATTTTTTTAATTTTAGATTTTGATTATTAAATCATCATCCCTTAAAAATATTTGTAAATTATACGGTACAGATATCTAAATTAACATTAGTGTTTATGTCTTCATAAATTAGTTGAACACAAATATTATTTTGTTTAGTAACAGTATTTTTAAATTATTAATTGCCCCAATAAAAAATAAATAAATCCAATTCCGTCCTATAGGTTCAATTTCATTTAAGGGAGTGATTTAAAGGGATTTGGGTTTGGAAATTTGAATACTGCCAACCACATAACATTTTCATGGGGAAAAATTAAGTTTATTTGGTATAGAAAACACTTAAAAAAGTTGATACCAGATAAAACCTCTGGTTAATCAACTAAATTATAGGAAAGAAGAAACATTAGAAACGGCATTAAATTTTGATTCTTAGAGAAAGCAGGAAGAGAATTATTATCCTGTTTGTAATATGTCTAGCGGCAAGAGATTTTTTCATGACACGAGAACCAGTTCCCTTTTAACTTTCTCCAAACATTCACCCCGGTCAAATTTTAATTGCACCCAAAGGATTGGAAGCAAATGTCAAGAGTTTGTCGATTGGTTCGGGTTGCCGGTGAAAGGCAGACAGGGGCCGCCCGGTGTGCAAGCAACATGGAGATACCTTCATCAGGGGAGATGATGGAGCGATTCGACGCGTGTTCGCCAATAGATTATAATTAGGCCCGAAAAGAGTACGGAGTCATGAAGGTTAATGCTCGTAGACCGTCGGTGCTGAGTACTGCTTTCTAACGATCCCGGGAGGATGGTAATGGCTGGACGAAGGAGGGAGAGTGATCGGAGGAAAGACTAGTTTCACATATCGAAGTATGGAATGATAGCGACAAGCAGGATCTGCGTCACTTTAGCGCGTTTCCCAAGTGGCATTTGGAAAGCTTAAAATAGAAAACTAACAGAAATGTATGACGAGCCTGTCATCCTCTATGCCATCAAGAAAGCTAGATTACGGTGGTTAGGGCACGTGGAAGGAATGGAACCCTGTAGGCTACCTAAATTGATGCTGAATGGTGCTCCTGGGGGCAGAATAATGAGAGGCAGACCAAGACAGAGGTGGCTTGATGACCTGGAGGAGGACTTGCGGAGGCTAGGGATCCGAAATTGGAGGAACCTAGCAGCAAACCGCGTGGAATGGAGCAGGATGGTGGCAGAGGCCCAGATCCTAGAAGGACTGTAGCGGTCAACAGTGAGTGAGTGAGAATAGAAAAATTAAATGTTTTGTTTTGCGAGTAAAGTGTAAAATGAAATTTCAAGGCGAAGGATCTTATGCGAAACAGAAAAGTGACAGGATCGTAAACGGGAATTGCTCCAATTAAGCACGGATTTCTCTGAGTGAGTTCGCTCTATCAAAAATCGCTTAAGAACCGTATTTATATTAAATTTAATAAGCTTTTCAATATATACATTATGTTTACAACTTGTTGGGCTGTCTAGACGAGGTGACAAGGGACAACTCCGTAGTAGAATAGTGGCAAGGGAGCTTACTTGTCGCTTAGTAAATAGAATCCACTCATATTGTATTTGTGTTGTTTACTAATGGTTTTTCACTTAAAAAAGGACCTGTTAAGACGTACGAAAACTAGGAATAATCAGCAAAGAAGGCCGAATAGTGGGAGAACTTTTTAACACAGCGCAGCTCTATCCCCACTCCTCTCTACTAACTGAAAAATTCAATTTAGACTAACTCTACATTCTAGCAAACATAGGGAAATAAACAATTACAGCTTAATTTTTTATGCGGCTTGTGAATTTAAATTTTACTGATAGTGGATTGATTGTTTGTTTAGATGGCTGTGCATTTGGATCCATGAGGTTTCCTGCGGAGGAGAATGGAGACCTCTGGAAGGTTCTAGACACACCAGGTTATTGCAGAATGGAGGAGGCCCGTCGCCGAGGTGTGAACTCTACAAGGCGGTCATGCATCAGGATAATTACTATCAGGTATTATCACCATTCAAATAATAAAAAATAAATGTCAGCTGGAATGTTTATAAGGTGAAGTAAGACAAGTGAATCATATTAAGTAACAAACACAATATGAAAAGTCGAATTTTATTATTAGAAGTGGTTATAAAGTGCCAATGGCTCCCAAAGAAGTGGTCATGATGGAAGATAACGAAACATGTAGGGCAGAGACATTTTAATGAAGCGGTCGATGAGCATTTCAAAGAACACCACAGTTAAACACTTGATGGAAAAGCGCCAAGACGACGCAGTTCCAGCGATTCGGACTCTCAGGCCTGGGGTACGATACGAGAGAAGAGCGATGAGCGATAAGCGAAAAGCGTCAGAGCGTCGTCGCTCACATTAATGTTAAGCTGGAGTGCAGTAGGAATGAGGGAAGACTGGCTACAATAGGCATGAGCGACCGGGCGACGCGGCTTGCAGGTTCCGGCCTGTCGCACATCGCTCAGCCCAGACATTATATTTTGTGTGCTATAAAAAAGGCTAAGCCTCTACATCTTAACCGATTTCAATGCATTTTTTTAAAATGAAAGCTAATAAAATTTAGAACAACTTCGTCAATTCACATTTATGTTTTTTGTTTCCCTTGTTTATTATCTGGCTACCTTTCTTATAAATAATTTTAAAATATGATTACTAATAAAAGAGTAAATTGGATGATAGTGAATGCGAGCTTTTAATTTTGGAAGTGCAAGGTATGGAATGACAGACAAAGTGATTTTAAAAATACAATCATAACCAAGAAACTATGAGAAGAGGTTAGATCTTGCAAGGTAAGATATTTTTATTAACGAAACATTTAAAGTATTATTTTTTTGTAATTAATATTTTAAAATAAAAAATCTATATTGGAGAATGCGATGACGAAGGCTAAAGGAAATTACCGCCCAGCCGATGTGTATCGTAGCCGATCATCGCTCGTATCGTACCCGAGGCCTTATAGCACCGCGATAGTTATCCTGTTCAACCGTTTTTTATGATATCCAAAAAAAATTATCCATATGATGGAAAAACTTGACCGATTGCTCATAAACTGCACCTAAAAGTAAATGCAAAAATTAGTTTACCAAGAGATAAATTTGGATCTTCAGATAAGCCACTGGAACTAGGGGGGTAGGAACTCAATTGTATGAGCGTGCGAAAACATGAAAATTGCAGTATAAATCTCAGATGGAAGTCGTGTAAAAAAAAAATTAGACATGTTGTATGAAATGAATCCGATTTGAAAGGGATATACCTTTCTCTAGAAAACTGCTGCAAATGTTGGCAAACTAAGCTATATAAATTATGATTACGTTTGGAAAAGAGGAAGTATATTATAAAAAGTTATAATATTAACTGACATGATGCAGATTCTGTGCAGGCTAAAATTTCGGTAGGGCTACCTGAGTTAGAGAGAACTGTGTAAAAAGTCCGTCACGCAGGAGCTGCATAACTAAGCACTTTCCTCAGAATTTGGGTAGTGTAGACTGCTTTCCAGAACAATTTGCTTAAAATATCCTACATAAATAAAATAAAAACATGAATAGTTCTCTTTTACATTTGTAATGAGTAACTGATCAATTATTAATTTGCTTCCAGAGTTATGTTTACACATGGGACCTATTACACTACGTAATAAATACAAAAACCTCATATTATCGTATTTTGATCTAACGCAGGAACAGGATACAGTCACTCTAGTGGTAGAAAGCGCTCCTTGCGGCGGCTTTGTGAACCTACGTCAGGCGGGCTTTTCTATTGAAATATATTACAAATTAAACCCCCGCTTTCCGATTGACCAATTCAGCTCATTTTTACAACACTTCTTTCTTATGAGTTACCCACGACGTATACCGCGTTTCGTTACAATACAGCAGAAATTACGACCGGTATGAGTATATTAGGAATTTGGGTCCGGAGTAAACCCCCCCTTCTAATGAACCGATTTAGTTTATTTTTACAACACATATTTACCTGTAGATTACCACTACGAATACCCAGTTTCGTCGAAAAATACTAAAAATCACGGCTGGTAGTGGCGAATTGGTATTGTGGGTCCGGAGTAAACCCCCCCTCCTAATGAACCGATTTAGTTTATTTTTACAACATATATTTATCTGTGGATTACCACTACGAATACCGAGTTTCGTCGAAATATACCAAAAATCACGGCTGGTAGTGGCGAATAGGTATTGTGGGTCCGGAGTAAACCCCCCCTTCTAATGAAACGATTTAGTTCATTTTTATATCTCTCTTTTCTCTCTATATTACCACTACGAATACCAAGTTTTGTTGAAATATAACAAATATTACGGCTGACATAGTCAAATTAGTGTTTTGGGTTTGGGGTAAACCCCCCCTTCCGGTGGACCGACTTTGGTGGTTAACGAACTCGTTCAATCGTTTGCTAATTGAATGCTATATACCAAGTTTCGTGATGAAAAAACCAAAACTCTGGCCGCTATCGTGTTAACAGACACATATATATATATGCATATATATATATATATATATATATATATATATATATATATATATATATATATAGATATAAATTTTAACGGGGGTCATTTTCGGTGTCTACTAGGTAGGATCGATAAAGATTTGAAGAAATTTTTCAAAAATTCCGTCATGAGTCCAACCTCAATAGCTACTTTCCTTCGGAGGAAAGTGCTAAAAGAGATGGTTTCGTCCAATGTAGGCAATGTAGTGATAATTTTCACAAATCACACCAGATATAAACATTACACGGAAACAAGCTAAGATGACGCAGTTTCTGCCAATTTCCCTTATCATTCCTTGGCCAAATTACTCCTGAATGAACTTACATTTTCATTCATCGCCTTCGAGCCGATGCTAAACATGTGAGTCGACGATATTATCATAACTGGTTCTTTCATCGGAGCGAAAGGACTTGTAGGTTGGACCTATTTCAATACATCTCTGACGATCCTCTTGTTCCCAATAAAAGTTAAGTGGATGTACAGTCAGGATTTAAGTAGCCATCAGCACTTGTAACTTACGCTAACTTTAAGTGAGGCGTCTTATAGCACTCCTTTAGTTGAATATTTCCCTCAAAATTTCGCGCAATCAGAATTGAGCTTTTCCGCAACTCTAAACAGATTTTAGGATCATGACGAAACCTATCTTGTGGAATTCTGTTCCCTTCTTTAAAAGTAGAAACACTTGTTTTCGGCGAAAGAGGGATCTTGGGAAGACTTCACAGAAAACAAAAAGTAATAATAGTATTATTAAAGTTGTAGTCAACGTTATAAGTCGAGAATAATAAAGGACGTGCACGTTACATAAACAAGGAGAACTAATAAAACGTTCACTGGGGATGTTAGTACGTTAGGCGCCGCGTAGAGAAAGGTCTGGAATTCAGACGAACATTGTCCGAAATAATCCGTCCCATAAGACGCTAACTACTTCCTTTTCAGTTCCCGAATCTCTGATTCAGTTACGCGCCATGACGAACACTTCTTATGCAACACCACGTGACAAAGGGTTTTCGGGACTAGGCGCCATTAATAAGTCCTTATGGAAGTCGGCGGTACGTTCATTGTATGCAAAGCCAGTCGTTAACTGTGCATTGTGAAACATTGGAGAAATACATTAGGGGATACAAACGCCTGCCATGGGCGTATATAGGAAATAATTTCGGAGGGGGCTGGGAAAATTTCGGGGGGGGGGGGGCTGAGACCCCCGGGTATTCCGGTGTATGGAATACTAACTATTTATATCTTGGAAGAGTTTTAGCCAACTAAAACGCTATTACACCCAAAATAGAATATTTTTTATGAACTAAATGATCTTATTTAATTTATTTTTAAGGGTTTTATAAAATGTTTACTGATCAAATCAAAATTTCAATATATGCCCATGACGCCTGCAAAGCGTAGCTCACCTTCGAAAACAATTACTGAAGAAGACGACCAACATTGGAAACGTGGCAAAGCATTTTCTCTCATTTTACCACGTTTCCAAAGACCATCAAAAATACAAGACCAGCACAAAAATACAAAATTGACCCTATTTTTATGGCCTTTGACAACAAAATACTTTGTCTAGAACAAAAATTATATTCTTTGACCGTCAAGGTCCCCAAGGGAACTCTGTTTATTAGGTGAAATTACTGGAGAAAAAATCGTGAACGGTTTTGTGTTCTTGGGCTTCCAGATACAATTTTTACAAGCGGGTTGATGGAAAAAAGAACGAAAAAAAGGTTTTGAATTTTCAAAAAAAAACAACAACAAAAAACAAAAACAAGGAGATTCATCCAAACTAAAAGTTATAAATGTTCGAAGGGAGCGATTTAAAAAAAAAGAAAAAAGAAAATGAATAATAGATCTGAGCAGTTTTAGTCTTTTGTTATATATATTTTTTAAATATCTTGAAATTGGCAAATGCAAGCAAGTGGATGTTGATCATTGCAAAGCTCTGTAAATTTTCTACTTCAACAGCTTTTATTTTTTGGAAAGATGTGTAGAGAAAGGTACAAACAAATTCAAATGATTTGTTTCTGTTGCTTTAATATTTTATATATAATTTCCAATCTCATAATTCATATTATTAAAATGATATGGGATTAAGTTGAAAAAAAAAAAAAAAACAAACAACTAATTCACATGGATTTTGTGGATTTTAGTACAGATGTTTTAATAAATGGAAAATGTCACCCACACTTTTTCTTAAAACGTACCGTGATCCACCACATCAAGTTCATTAATCACCCGTAAGCCTATTTCTATCCTGCACTTATTCATTTAATATATATTTCTATATTTCCCATTAAAGTTTTATATCAGTATTAATCTATCTCACACACCGTATCATTTATCCTCGTCCATGTTTAATGTTTTTCTTTCATTGCTTCTATATATGAATTAGTATAAACTCTGTCTGTTTTACAGCCCTGATGAAGGCTTAAATTTCAAACCGAAACGTTGGCAAAAAAAAACAAAAAAAAAACAACACATTTTCTTATAAAAAATGTACTTTTATTAAGATATCACTCCCGAACCTTGACTTAAAAAAATTTAGGATGTTTTGTAAAAGAATCAGCAGATGATCAAATGCAACAAATGAAAAACAATTTTTTTCTTTAGAAATGTATAATTATAGTTAACACAAAATATCTACAAATTGAAGTTTTATACATTAAAAGAAGAAGTAACTCCTTTCTTGTATAAAGACCTATGGAACCTATTAAAATACACCATTGAATTAATGAATCAACTCGGAGATTGGCTGATAGAACTGGTTTAAAACCGGAGAAGAGCGGAATTGCATCTTAATGCATAAATGAATCATCGAGGTAGAAGAGTTCATGCATGAAGGTCAAGGCATCAAGGTGATTAATTAATTAGTTTATACCGGCCACACTAACTCTTCCATACAATACTACTTTCTTTCCAGATACTGAAGTTACAGCGCTCCAAAGGCAGTTCATTATAGTACCTACCAATATCTTTTACAGTCCAATAAAATTATATGACGTTTAAAGTATAGCATGTTTGGTTAAAATAGATTTATCTGCAGAGGATTTATTTTATTTTCTCAGTAACCTTAGTCATGCACGAAATAGCATACACATTGTATGGATCAATGAGGGAGTGTTGCTCATAGAGATAGTGGAACAAATCTCACATTTATGGTTAAGTTGTAGAACACGGACCGATGAAAACTATAAAATCTAAATTTAAATTTTGAAGAATTCACTATATTTATTAAAAAAAAAAAGTCTAAATAAACTCAAAATAATTATTTAATCATAATTTATATAGTTTATTTATTAAACCATAGTATAATCAATAAAGTATAACTGTATAAACAATCCGTGAATTTCAAATCTTTAGCAAAATTGGCATTACACCCACGCATAAAACGGAAGAATGTGAGTTAAAATTCCAGCATACAAGCTAATTTTTCAATAAAACAAAGACTATCAAATTAAGATACTAATGGTGTATTCTGTCCTGCTTATTATACAGTAGTTTAATACATACAGTTAAGCTATCATGGAAACTTTCATAAAATGAATTTATACTCTATTAAGGAAGTATTATTTATAAACTAGTTTCTTTTAATTTGATGATTTTTTTAATAGTAATAATATTAATTAAAAGAAAACGTGTAATAAGTCATACAATTTTGATTACAGTACATCCAGTACAAATCTCATCTGCCCGATATGAAGGAATTCACACTGTGTCACTGGCATAAGTTCTACAATCACTCTATTGATCATCCAGTATTCTCATATGCTCGTGAGTATTGTTTTATTATTATTTTTTTTTATTATTGTTTTTATATTTTTTTTTTTCTATCATGGTTGCCAGCTTGCAATTGTTCACATCAGGGGAATTTTCAGTCAGGATTGAGCCAACTAAGGGAGGTTTTATATTATTGACTTTGCACCAGTTATAAAAACACATAATTTATCAGACAAATATTTTTTAATATCCAATGGAAGTTTGTACATTGAGTGTGTACATCTTCAGGCATATTCCTTATCAGACAAGAAGAATTAACATAATTGAATCTGTCATTTAGTGAGTTTTTTTTTTCTCCCTCTCTTTTATCACTGGAAGAACTGTGAAACACTGATGGTTAAGCCATTAGCGCCGGAGTTTTTTTTTTTTTTTTTTTTTTTTTTTTTTTTTTTTTTTTTTTTTTTTTAAATTCTAAACAGAAATAAATCAGTTAACGAACTTAGTATATAATATAATTTTTCTATTGTCGCTTAGATATTTGCATTACCATATGGTAACGCACGGCACTAATGGCTTAAACTGTTTGTCTTTGTCCAACAAAAGGTGTTCGCAATTTGCTCAAAGTATGTTCTATGATTAAACTTAAGGAATCAATTTATATTTTCTGGCATGCACCATGTTACATAATGTAAATAGTCTGTATATTACGACATGTGTCATTTTTGATGCCATGCATGTCACCATGTTTGATACCTATGGTGTAAAACCACCTTGGATCTGCTCCCAGTTCCAGAATTCAAGCTTCTATCGAAAAGTATATCCAACTGTTCTCTATTATAACGTAACCCTATCTGTTAGCTTTGAGCATGAGGAATGCCTCTTTCTTTTCATGCCGTATTATTTCAGGGAATGCATTATAAAAATAATTATATAGTTTTTATCCAATACGTGGTCTGGAAGGTAGAAGTTATACCACGGCAATGACAATTCAAGATGAGGCAGTTTAATCCTGGAATGGCCTAATTTTTTTCAGTTAACAAAGCCCCTACTTCAATCTAGCTGCTTTAAAAGGTGACAACCAAGATTAGGATTCTGAAAATGGCCTCTACATTAAATTGAAATTTAACAATAGTTTTGACCGTTAGGGGCATATTAATAATTTGTGTCTGAAGTAAACCCCACTTCCAGATGGAACAATTTTGTTGGTTAATCATCTCATCTTACCTCAATAGCCAAATTCCTTCGGAAAGTGCTCAAAGGTACAATTGGCCCCAGTAGCCCTTATAACTCTACTGGAAATTAATTAAACATTTTAAAAATAAAATATTAAAATTTCAGTCCGAGATCAGCCGAAGGAAATAGCAGCTTGGATAGCGAATGACGAAAGAGCGAGCTACTACCAGCTGGCCATTGGAGGACATACGCTCTATAGGGTAAACTATCCAATAAGACTACACAAATGGTACCACGCCTGCCAAAGTTGGAACGGTAGGACTGGGGAATGGCAGCTCTGGGTCAACTCAGAGAGGGTATCTCGAGGATTCTACA
Source organism: Gonocerus acuteangulatus (assembly GCA_946811695.1). Lineage (NCBI taxonomy): Eukaryota > Metazoa > Arthropoda > Insecta > Hemiptera > Coreidae > Gonocerus > Gonocerus acuteangulatus. The sequence continues at coordinate 60,282,796 of OX328130.1, forward strand.
ACTTGGTAAGATAAATAACTGTTCACAAGCATATTCAAGTTTCAACCCAAAAAATTAATGATAAAATAATCACAATTATTAAAAAAAATATTAGATGTCTTTACTTCTTAATTGCAGTTTGCTTGAAATAAGTACGCATAATTTTTTAATCCTTAGTATCAAATGTTACTATTCCACACACCTAAAGGCCAATACTACAAACTTAACTATACAACATTTACTAACTGAATAAGAAAAAACTTTGTTATGGCCGATAACTGACTACTTCATGACGGGAGCCATTATACTATAGAAAACATATTCCAATTTTCGAAACAAACGAGAACATAAAATATTATTTAAAACTTTGGAAACCCTAAGAAAATATCCATAATGATAAGTAGATTATTCAGCTGATTTCTTTCAGCATTTACCCACGTCAACAATAGCTACAAAATACAAATCATGAAATTCAATATAAAGCATTAAACAAATATAATATAGCATAAATATTAATTTAAAATGAATAATTCTTCTCAAATAAAATACTGGGTATTCCAAAATGAATGTATGAATTTATTTATCAATTATAATTATAAGTTTAACATAATAAATGGGGGTGAGGTTAGCTCAGTGGTAGAGCGCTTGTCTAATGAACTGGAGGACCCGAGTTCAAAACCCGAGCACGCACTAAAGATTTTTATCTTCTGGTGTCGTCATTCGAGGGTTGGATTTGGGGTCCCAGATTGTCCCTAGGCTCACCCAGCCTTTAATTAATGGGTACCTGCACGGGGGAAAATTAGGCGGCTGGAGCATAGTACTGACCACACTATCTCCCTAGTGTGCTGTATGGTCAAGAATCAGATGCCTGTACAGCATCTGCCTCTGTGAGCCCTTGTGGCCTGTCACGGGACTGATTTTTTATTTTAACATAATAAATATTATGAAGCTTTAAAACCCTGATGTTCATTTTAAAACACCTATCTGTATTGAGATTTATATTTTATTATGAGAAATTATTTAGTCAAGCCACAAATTTTTTTATTGGCCACGTAATCAAACTTCTCATTTTAAAACTACGCAATGGGAAAATGAGATAGCCTCATTTAAATGATGAGATAGTATCATTTAGACGCTGGTTAATTGTGGCTAACTTAATCATTTAGAAGGCAATGTAGATTTTCAGAGGTGAATAATGCTATTAAAAAAAAAAATGTGTTTACTTAGCACCCTTTTATTATCTGCATTAAGATTGATATTTTATCAGAGAAAAATAATTCTTGTTTCATTTTTAATTAATATTTATGTTATAGGATATTTATAATCAGATGTAGATAGTTAGACGTCGAAGTGATAGGAACTCAGGGAATAGTTGGCATTCTGCAAAGAACAATATTCAGATTTCTGTAAAAATCTATATTAGTAGAGTTTCGGCATGCTCTTTGGCGTCCTTCTCCAGCTTCGTTTCAGGAAGCGATCTAAATAAAGATTTTTATGAAAATGTCATTGTTGTTCTTAGCCAAATCCCAACTATTCTCTGAGTTCTTATATTTGAACTTTATATTGAATGTAATATGATTTGCATTTTGTAGCAACTAAGTTCTGATAATACGGTGGGTATTAGCCAAAAGTCCTCAGCCAAATAAACAACTTTATGACAAGAAGACTGTAGTTATCTCTTCAATAAAGTTTTTATACTTTGGACAACTTTTATTATAACAGAGAACAATTTTTTGTACAGCTTGTAGGAAAAACAATTAAAGGAGGCGGCATTGCCATAACTGGGCAAACTCAATCAAAATACGGCGGTGGATTCGGACTGGAATCAAGTGGAACTGGAAAAGAATCAGGAGGATTTTTTGGAGAAGTTACTCTAGTCCAGCTGTATAAGGCAGCACTGACAGCAGGAAAAGCATATAATACGCACAAGCATCATCACGCGCATAAATTTACCCATGAAGACCAAGAAGGTAAGTGTAAATCAGTAATATTTCCTAGTTTTATTTCTTGTTTATTATTATTATTATTTTTTTTGTTAACTGAAAAATTAGCAAAATTTCACTTCACTTCAATTTTGGCACAAATTGGTTATTCTTAACCAACTTTTATATAAAGTTGCATTTAATACCGGATAAGAAGCTGTAAAAATATGAAGAGGGATAGAAATAATTACATTTTCCTCCATCTAAGACTATTTGTGTTAATATGATAGAAAAGAGGAGGTTATTACCTGATTGTCTTCAGTACTATATGTCTGCATCTACCAGAAATTCTAATTGATTAACAATAACAAACTAAAGACAAATATATTTTTAAGCAACATAAGAGTACAAAACTTAAAGGACTGACATTTAACATGTTAATACAATCGTATAATATCAAATAAAATAAACTATAAATGCAAAAATGTAGATAAAGTAAAAGTAGCTTTCCATACATTACAGTTATAAATAAATCAAAAAGAGACAAAATATAAAAGTTGTGAAATAAATTGTGTAAGCTGTAATAAAGTTTCTATTGGAGAATCCTAGAACCCCGTCAAGCAGCTTCAAATGAAGTGTCTAACTTGTCAACAAATTTTAATTACTACACAATACAAAAAGTTCTTATATTTTGTTTTTATTTGTTTCAGAATTGGAAAATATGCGCCAACTTCTATATAATGGTGTACCCTCATCGACCACATCACCTGACGAGGCCACAGAACATCCATTCCTTCGAGGCATGCAATTAGTACCTCGCCTGCCAGTCGAAGAACTCAATGTGATTAGACAACAGCAAGAACTCCTTCAGCAAGACTTCCAGAAACAACAGATCCAACAGCAGCAAGGACAAATTCCAGTACTCGATCTGTCAAGGGATGTTCCATACAGCGCACAAGGGATTAGGCTGTTTAAACGAGAAGACAGGAATTCAACCGCAGAGAAGACTCAAAAGAAACGGACAGTATTCGAGTTTGGCGTTTCCCCTGGAATGGATCTCTCAGGTCTATATCAAGGTGACGGGTTCCCATTAGGAACTGGTTTTATCGGCGATGGTTTCTTTTCGGATCCTCAGCAGCACGCGGAAAGCGAGGAGACATTGCCGAAAAAATGGTCTGAGCCTGCCGAGTGGGAGGTTATGGCAATAATGGCTCTGTGCTCAGGATGCGGCGAAGATCCATTCCGGAAAGCAACAGTCCTCTCTTGGCGAGAAACAAGCAAGAAGTTATTTGCAGGTGCTTTATACGTACCCGCAGCCCAACAGTGCCATCACTTCTAACAGACATGTGACTGTGTTACCTTAACTCCCCAAAGACCTCTATTTATAATTTCCAACATAGATTTAAGTCTTTTGTTATATTGTTTCCTAATTTTTGTACAATAAATATTTTTTTTACGTTTTTTCTTAATTCATTTGTAATGGTGATTCTGTTCAGTTATGAACACAGCTAATGCACAATTGGGCCTGTATGAGATCAGACTTTATTGGGTATTTTAGCTTATATGTGCTCCTCAAAGTCAAAAAAAATGTCAGAAAGAATAGAATAATAGAAGGAAAAACAAAAAGAAAGCAAAATAAGAGAAAGAGAGAACTGAGCATGTGTACACAAATGATGAATGTTTATATAGATGCGTAGAAAGGATAGATCTTTCATTTATACTGAGCTAAAAGCACATTTTAAGTCATGTAGCTAAAAACACTTAAGTTCTGGGAGATCAACCAACCAAAACTTTAGAAGTTATACACTCAATAACTTCAGAATCAATGTTATAGTAAATTTATTTGATGCTTAATTTTTTGTTTTAACATTAAATTCATTTTGTATATAAAGTTATTGAATTGGTACAATCTCTACAAACAGCACTTAAACTTGGACAACCGATTCAATGCAGTTAACATGAATAGTTGAGTATCGTCAAATAAATTAAATGCAGGAACAGTTTCTTTTGAAAAGTAAATAAATTTATTAGGAATTAACTTATATTCTCTTCAATTCACACCTGGCAAATCAAGATTTCAGAATTATCGCTACGTGCTAGTATATATTAGAAGGTTGAAGATTATTTGAGCCTTACTTCTCATGTTAGTAATTTTTAAAGTTTAATTAATTTCAGGGTGGTGATAATACTACTCTAATATTTGTAAATTTTATAATATCTTTCCCTAACATTTCTTTTTAATCCAGTCATGATTATTCTTTTATCTAATATCATAAAAAATATTAGTATGTATGAACATGCGGAAATTGAATCCCGAGAGAGAAAGGAGAAGAGGGTGACAGAAAGAGTGGCAACAAGATGATTGATAGAAGAGAGAGAGTGAGGGGGTAGGGAAAAAGTTTGTGAGAGGTGAGAGGGAGGAGTTGGGCAGCGAGGGAACTCATTACAAACTTCAAGCTCTAAATAGGTCGACGCCCAAAATAATCTTGGGATGCTCACTTCCTTCCTACCCTCGGGGATCTCAAAAAAAAAGTATTACTATAATAAGAGGTAGTTAAGGTAAACCTGGCCACTCTTCACTGCACCCATGTTAAATGTTTCCAGCAGAGTCAGGTATCACTGCCTTGAGTATTGACTGGTACAGGAAGTTAATAAATTTAAACATTTTCATACGTACTAATTGTTGCAACAACTTCTTAAAAGTTATAGGAAAACAATAAGTTAAGGTTTTTTTAAAAAAACCCTGAAATATTATTAATCACCTACTCAGAACTTTAGACAATTAATTGGACTGATATAAAAATAATTTTATTCACAATAACAACAAAACTTGTTAGAACCCAGAAGGTTCGGTTCATAATAGTTAAAATAAAACTAAATTTTACATTTTTTAAAATAAATAATGAGTTTGTACTTTTGCCAACGTTTTAGCTGTATTTACACACATTCATCAGCACTTTAAAACAAAAGTGGTCCGAATGAGTATAATAATAAATGTAAAATTATTAATAAGAACTTATACAAAAGTAAATGGATAAAATAACAAGAATGAAATAGAGCTAAAAATTAATTCCTAAGTTAACTAGATCTGAATGAGATGAGTATCTTTACCGTTATTTTCCTAACACTAATCACTTCATGAAAAACCAAGTCGAAACGAAGGCAACCATACAAACACATTTTTTATGAACCAATGTGAAGATAGTAGGGATTTGATCATAATAGCTAATAAAACTACATTTTATACTAAAAATGAGTTTTTATTGACATTTGGCTTGAATTTCAACCTAATATTATTTGAACTATTCTGGCCAAACCTCAATTATCTCAATTTTATAAGATGTCCCATTATGCCATTAATGAAGATCTAGAAGGAAATAATTTAGCTAATACAATTTTAATAATGGTTTAAATTTAGAATAAAAGATATATTACCTTTGTTTTGTGAATATGCTGATGCTGGAACTCTGAATCGAATTCCGGTTCTGAAAAATACGATTGATCCTGGTCCCAGGTAGGAATTGGTCCTGCCCCAACCACGTCGCCTGATTCAAACAGCCGAAGAACAGATCTATCTCGAATGTCTCTTAAATGAGATCTGCAATAGATTAAATGTGTTAATTAGTTATAGCATAATGGTTTGTATTAAATCAGTAATAACAATAAATAAACATTCACGTTAATTGATTAGTAATTTGGCAAAATGAAATTTGTTTTTGTTGAATATTGACAAGATTATTGCTAACATAATGTTATATTTTTCAATGAAACTAAACGGTCAATTATAAATGAAAACTGATTTAAGCTTAATATAAATTTAAACCATTTTATTATTAAAAAAAAAAAAATTAACAGGATTCATATGCTGTCAGGGTATTAATTTTTAGGAAATTAAATTGCCAGGCTGGAGTTTGAACTCAGACAGCTACCAGAGCGCCACATTTTTCTGAAGCCAGAAAGTGTCATTGTCATTTTTAAGGTTCAGAGGTGATACTCCTACTAGGATTTAAATGTATATAACCACTGTATTTCACACAGGCTCCATTAGATTAATTTACTCGTAATGCTGTGATCTGAATCACAATAACATAACCATAAACCAGTAAGGTGAATTATTTTTTCTAAAAAATAAATATTTGAATATAGAGTCATTAATTGCGTATACTATTATTTGTATAATACAGTGGTATTACATTTAAAACCTACTCTGAGCCGAAGTCCCACTCGCATGAACTGCATCATCTTAGCCAGTTTCCATTTTAATCCTAGTGTCATTTGCAAAGCTTAGAATAGAAAAAGTTAAAGCTTTGTTATAATCTTTTGTAAAAAATGTAAACACATATAAAAATGAAATCTCAAATTGAAGCAAGATCTTCTTATGCACCACAAAAGACAGACAGTATCCTAAGATGAAATTACTTCATTTGAGCATGGGTTCTGAAACATGAAAATTTCAAGTCAGCACTTCCGGATTGCTTCATGAGGTCAACCTCATAAGTGGGTTTCCTCCCTATCGAGGGAGAGAGGAAATTAGGCGTTGTGGATACGAATGGCGAACTCAACATTCCGTCAAATTTTTGTTTTCCCGCCAACCGGATCTAGGTGCTTCAGAGAATCTACAGGTCAATATTTCATGATGAGTTCGCCCTTCTTTCCCTCACGAAATACACTGAGAATGAAAACAAGCTGGCTGGAAACTGGCATAGGAAGTCGGATAAGAAAGGCGAACTCAACACTTCACTACCAGTCCGCTGGATGATGATATAAAAAAAATATGCTATTTTTGTTGAAAGTTAAGTTCACACTAATTCCTGGTCAATTATTATATAATTTGTTTATTAATATGAACTAACCCATTAGCACCGGAGTTTCTTTTCTTTTTTTTCAAAAATTCTAAATACAAATAAATCAGTTTACAAACTTAGTATATAATATAATTTTTCTATCATCGCTTAGATATTGGCTTTACTATATGGTAATGTAGGCATGGCGCTAATGGGTTAATAAACAAACAATGAGACGAAAAAATGTTTTGAATACCTAGCGGAGTTCAACGCTATGGAAAAAATATTCAAACGCATGAAAACTTCCTTTTGTTGAGTTCGACCTTCATATCCGCAACACCTCAAATGCTCTTAAAATTACAATAAAATTTTCTGGTTTCCAATTAATATGATACTGTGCCGCATATCTGAAACTTTGAATTTATTTCCAAAGCACCAAATTCAATTTATTTCCAAAAAGCAAGATTCCGGGTTCAAATATCAGCCAAGTGAGCTAATTTTTCCCCTCCAAAAAAATTTGAAAAATAAAATACTTAAGAACAATCTCATATTAAAAAAAAAAAAAAAAAAAAAAAAAATATTTTATACACAGCAACCGAATAAGCAAGAAAAATTAACTAAAAAAAAATAAAATAATAATAATCACCTGAGATCTTCGAGCTCATAAAACATATCTTTAGACGAATCATGAATGTATATTTTCACATGAGGGGAGTCCATATACTCCATCGTCAACTGTTTGGGAAAAGATCGGACAAACAGCGCTTTTACAGTATCTATAGATGTAATTTCGTTAGGTAGAAGAGCACGTTTAGTCTCACTCCGATACTGAAGGAATACTAGACCTGCAATAGAACAGTCATTCATTTAATAGAGGAAATGGTTTTCAAACCTAAAAGTAATCTAATGAAATAGTTTCATTCAATGAAAGTATCAAAAAAATCATAAACTATTAAAATTGATGATAAAATTCAGTTTTTCAAGTGTAAAATTTAACTTCCTTTCATGGTTTTTTTAGATGTATAAAAACATCAATAATATTAAGTGAATACACAATCTCAATATTAGCAATTATTGTAAGAAATAAAATAAGAAAATAGACTAACAATAAAACAGCACACTGAAAAAAGAGACTGAGCAGAAATAGCAACTTTAAAAGTTTACTATCAGAAGCTTATAATTTAAAAATGTTGCATAGAACTGCGTAAAATAAAACACTACATGTTTTTCATTATTTTTTAAATGATTGCCAAGAGATGAAAGCCCAAAACTGATATAAAATTACTTTAAAAGTTTTTCTCAAAGCATCAAGGGTACACATAGCAATGAAAAATAACACAGATATATATATATATTCTTAAAGTAACAAACAAACATCACAAGTTCATAACTCTATAATGGGAGGTAAAGTGATCATGCGATGATTACAATAAGTGCTAGGGCTATCGTCGAATTTAGCCCTCAGAAAGTGAGGCAAACTTTATACTCTATTTTTTTTTATTTTTTTTTTTTTTTTTATATATACATATTTACTTTTTCTGAGCGTTCACTCTGGCGACTAAAATCATGTGCAACTGTCTAGACTATATCTGTTCAAAAATAAATAAATAAATAAAAGCATTTATTTAGTGCTAATTACAGAAGATTACTCAAATAATTTTCCTTTTTTTTTTTTTCAGAACAACAACAATAAAACAAAAATAACCGTTGGACATTAAATCTTCAATTCCATCGAAAACATAAAACTTCATGCTTTTACCTAGTCGTGTATTTTCAAATTTTACCCAACAATGTGCTTTCTCTATGACATTAAGGATATTGATACAATATAACTACACAGTGGAATAACAACAAAAATAAATTAAAAAATACAGAACATCCAACAAATATGCAAGTAACCCCTCAGCAATAATTACTCCAAAGTTTAACTGCAAAAAGAATGAAATAATTAAAATTTAATCGCAAATAAAAAAATAAACATTTATATTAGTGTTTAATGGTGAGTGGATGAATGAAGGATTGGATACATTTATGAATGGATTTACATAAGCAAAATAAAATTTTAATGTATCTTAAGTTACAGTTTTGTAACTCGTGAAGAAAACTTAAAAAAAAAAAAAAAAAAAAAAAAAAAAAAAAAAAAAAAAAAAAAAAAAAAAAAAACTGAACAAATTAAAGGTATGAACTTATTTCAGTAGAATATTTCATTCATCACTCTGCATTTAATTATTTATGAATAATATTCGAATAATGACATGGAATTAAACATTACTGTGAATAAGGCACAACTTGGTAGTGAGAGTTCTGGGAGGGATTGAACTCGGTAGGATGATGGGGGGGGGGTGAAGAGAAACATATGAACAAAACGTAAAGAACAAGCTCGAGCTACAGAAGATATACTCATGCAACTAAAGGATATGCTTCTCTTGAAATAGGTGGTAAGGGAAGGAAAACAACAACAACAAAAATGAAAAAAGAAAATAAATTAAAAACAAAAATCAAAGGACATTTTTATATTATTTTTTTTTTTTAAGTTATAGTCTCGCCCGAAGTTTCCTTTGTCACAACAAAAAACGGTTTAGTTGGGCTCCTGCTTAAGGGGTTAAATCACCTCCAGTTTTCTCAAAAAGTCAAACAAAAGGATTTTTTAGGGTAATTGATAAGTTTACTCTTTTAAGAATATTTTAAATACCTACATATTATAGATTTTTTTTTTCCAATGGTGTACAAGATATGAGGCATACAGATGCAAAAGCACTTCTGTCCAATTTATGTCTCATAATGTTTTTTTTTTTCAAATCTGTGCCAATCCTACCTACTTGATATCGAAAATCACCAAAGTTATGATATAGAACAGTATAATACAGTATATTATACTGTTCTATATTATAACGTTGGTGATTTTTCGATATCAAGTAGGTAGGATTTTTACAGATTTGAAAAAAACATGATGAGCCATAAATTGGATAGAAGCGCTTTTGCGTCTATACGCCTCATATCTTGTGATCTAATCAATGGATTTTGTCAAGATTAACAAAACTTATTCTTTATATTATCTAAGATGTAATACATTCTTTAATCAATATTTCGCGGAAATGACAGCTACTTGAAGAGCAAATCTCTCCAAAATTTCAACAAAATCCGTTAAATAGATGTATTGATAATGAATTTGTTAAATGTTTAAAATATTCTTAAAACTATGAAGAATTTATGAAGCAAAAAAAAAAAAAAAAAAAAACAAAAAAAAAAAACAATTTTTTGAATATCTCAAGGTGGTGTAACACCTTAAATTTAAATGGCCCAGTCATGAAGAACCATTAATTTGGACAGTTTTAATCATCCATATTACCTTACTTCCACGTACAAAGAAATGACAAAAGGCATTGTTTAAGGAAAATATAGGCGCTATTGTTTTTGATCCAGCCAAATAATTCTTTTTATTTGACAGGTTTAGACTAGCTAGTTTTCTATATATTTATGTATGCTAGTTTTGTTAAGTTTTATTTCAAATAAATTTTGTTTAATTTTCATTTTTTGAGTAAAACAAATTCTAATTTGTAGGTGTAATACAGGTACAAAGGCCTAGGGTTGTGGGTTTGATTTCAACCAGAAGTGGCGGTATTGTAAATAAAGAAAAGTAAAGATGGAATGGTTGGGATTCGGCTAAAGAAACCTCAATACAATTTTTGTTAAAAAAATCTATATTTAGGACGTTTCGGCTACTCATTGGTAGCCTTCGTCAGCTAAAATGACAAGAAAAACAGAAATTAATACAGAAAGAAAGTTTATAATTGAGATAAGTAACAGAACTATAAATACAATTAACTTATTATAAAAGAACAATTTGGTCTTAAATTCTTAGAATGAGTAGAATGAAAATCAATAGAAACATAACAAAAAAATGCTAATAACAAATAGGTGCTAATAATCACCTATTTACTTATATAGACATCAATAAAATAGCCTTTTTTCTTCTTTTTTTGCTATGTTTCTATTGATTTTCATTCTACTCATTCTAAGAATTTAAGACCAAATTGTTCTTTTTTAATAAGTTAATTGTATTTATAGTTCTGTTACTTATCTCAATTATAAACTTTCTTTCAGTATTAATTTCTGTTTTTCTTGTCATTTTAGCTGACGAGGGCTACCAATGAGTAGCCGAAACATCCTAAATATAGATTTTTTTAACAAAAATCATATTGAGGTTTCTTTAGCCGAATCCCAACCATTCCATCTTTACTTACCACCTCGACGGCTAACTATCTAATCTTCATCATGGTAAATAAAAAAAGGTATTATTCTCAAAACTCAAGACGAAAAAGGTCTATTTCCTATGAACAAACTTCTAAGGGAAATATTCCCTTTCAATCTCTCCTGTTTGGCCATTTTCAGAGGAAACCACAAAAAATGGGAAACATTATAAAACTTATTATGTCTCGTTTAGGAGCAGGGAAATCTAAAGAAAGTCAGTAGAGTGGTTGTCAATACTTAGCCAAAGCTTAGACTGAGAACAATTTGAACCACCCGATGATAAGGTTATAACGCAGGGAATTTTTCTTGCATCGGGAATATATGACACAGTCTCTTCACTCCAACTGTACCATATACTTGAACAGACAACGTTATAGTTATATGGTGTACCTAAAGTATAGATGTAGTAGGTGTGAAGAAAGGGCGCGGTGCAGTAAATGTTGCAGGAAAAATTCCCTGTGTTATAACCTTACTACAGGGAGATTAAAATTGTTTTCTGTCTAAGCTTTGGCTAAGTATTGATAAATATTAATCACTATCTTCCACGCCTGATCTCTCAAAGCCTTCCCTGGTTTCAAACATAATCAGTTTTTATAGGGTTTCAGAGAAAATGTAGTACATTAAATGGTGTTGCAAATGGTCGATCAGAAAGAAGATTGAAAAAGAATATTTCCCACGGATGTTGGCGATAGCACCGTCGAACTTTTCTGCCAATCAGAACCGGCTATGAATCCGGGCATACAAATTGAATTGAAGATCTTCAGCTAATGTGGAAGGTTTTACTAGATTTGATATTTTGTATCACACAACCATCATTCTATAATAATTTGCATTATTCTGCCCTGATAAAATGAGTTAATTAAATAAATTATATTTACTAGTTGTTCTAGTCGGTATTTACCAAGAAAATACCGACTAAACGGGGTCTCCCGTGGTCTAGTGGCTAGCGCGCTAGATTCATAAGCGGGAGATGGTGGGTTCGATCCCCACCGGCGCCAGAAATTTTCTCATCTCGGGGCTCGCGGAGAAAATTCCTGGCTGTACCCTGGACGTCGGCGCTAATGGCCACGATTTGTCGATGCGCCATTAAAAAAAAAAATTCCGACTAAAATAACTTTTGTGCCTTATATATATTTTTAAAAATGTAGAGTATGAAAACTGAAACTGTCCAAATTAAAGATACCTCAAAATTGGTTAGAACGTTTTGCTAAAAAAAAAACAAAAAAAAAACAATAAACCTCAGATTTGTGCATGTGTAATGCCTAACAATGATCTCAATAAATTGTTTTAATTATTAAGTTGTTTATTAGTGAGTGAATCATGCTGCAACAGGGCACTTGTAACTCTAGCAAGCATGCTTTAACATCCATTAAACGCACACAACACGTCGCATAGTATTGAAAAAAAGCAAGAGTTAAGTTCATTCAGCAAAGAAATCCCTCCTTCCAGTGCCTAACATGCTGAAAAACTGTTAAGCTATTTTGCTTTTCAAGTGTTCTCTGCCACATACATTTTGTATTCATGCTAAAGTCCACCAACATTTTTTTATTGAAGGAAGAAAAAAATAAAAAAAATGTAATCCTGGAGAATTAAAACAGTAAAGACTTTTTCAATAGATTACTAAATAATTAGACAGATTTTTTTAAAATAGATTAATATCCTAGGGTTATTAAGGCGCTGTTCATAAAAACAAGGAGGAATCAAGATTATCATTAAATAATGAAACATTATTTTAATTCAAAACAAATTGTATATCACAAAGAACATTGTCACAGCTAGCAATTAAACCCATTCACCTTTAGTAGAAATGGGTGCCATTCAATGGAGTTACTGGTTTAAGTGCTGGCAAAAGCGCTTATGACAATTTTAACTGTAAATGTATTTTTTAAGTAAAAAATAAAAATAAAATACTTTAAAAGAGCTTATCACAGTAATCATGAACAATTAAAATTGGACTCAACTGAAACAATTAATCATCCTCTTTCATAATTAAAGCACCAGACCACAAAATTGCTTCTCCTAAAAGTTCAGAAATTGAAGTTGTAACAATGTTCTTGCCAATGTGTGAAATGGTTTTTTATATTTAAAGCTTCTTTATAAATCTGTTCTCTAAATTTATACAATTTCTTTGCATAAAAAAATAAATTAAAAGCATTCGTTTGGAATATAAAAGTTTAATAATTAATAATCGGAGGGCCAGTGGCTTTGAGTATTAAGGCGTGTGAGCAGTCAGGGCCTAAGGTCATGGTTTCGATTCCCTTTAAGAAAAATAAAAGGGCTAGAAAAGGTTGGTAACCTGAAGAGAACCCGTCCCAAAAATCTGTGTTATGTATAAGTGGACGTTAAAATTTAAATAAATAATAATTATTATCCAAACAAAACCAGAACTTTGTAAAATTGGGGTAATCTTGGATTAAAGTGGTTGAAGATGTATATAGATGGGAATGAAATAATGATTCAATTTTCAAAGTCAGTTAACTGCTCTGTTAAGTTAAGAACCATAACATGAAAGTCACGGAGGAGGGAGAAAAAGGAGTAGGGAGGCCCATGAAAGGACCAGCAGTGCGAAAACTTGAACTCTTACTGATCAATCACTCTTAAGAGATAAGAGCATTTCAGAAAAAAAGAAGAACATTTCCAAAAAGAAAACTGGCACTCCAAAAAAAGTGGATGAAAATTAAACCACCACTGTTGGCCATAAGGATGAAGGGGTTTTCCCCTTTGCCTGCAAGAAATGTTTAGAAATGGTAACACCTTGTTTAACCTCTTTAAATAATTTAAAGAGTATGTTTTTTATCCCTGATAAACTTTTTTTTTAAATGTGGGATTAAACTAGGAATATGCAGGAAAATCCCTATTTTTTTATTTCACATTCGTATTAAGAAGGAAACAATACATTTAAATAAATTTATACGATGGTAGAATTTGTCAGGGTTCAGTCACGGTATCTTATTAAAACTACATTTTTTCATAATAAAATGAGTTTTATTTTAGCATAAATATGCTTTAGCGATGACCAAACTGAAAAAAAACGTTACAAAAAGTGTCTGCTGGTGTTTTTGCATGTATGGTGGCCATGTACGAAAAAGAAGGCAGTATGTTATACAGTACATTAGATAAGTTTGTTGGGTGGACCTAAAGCATATTTATGTTCCTGAATTTGAGAAAAAGGCTCTAAACGAAATTATTTTTTTAAACCATATTTCTTATAAAAAATAAATTTTATTTCTTATAAAAAATTTAGTTTTATTAAAATATTACGATTGAACCGTGGCAAATTCTGCCTCCGCATCAATAACGCTCCGCAATCTCCTCTCAATAAATTGTTTAAAAGTAGGAAAAGAAATCAAAAGAAGCTGTAAATATGTAACCTTCCTTGGAGCAAAAGTAAATTACTATGGAGCCATAACCTATAACCAATAATTGAATCAATTTTTATAACGATCTCAGTCTCTGATATTCTTCCAAGCTTTTTAATTATTGATTAAAGAAAAGAAAGGAAAACAAGCTAAAAAAAATAGTAATAAAGAATTCTTCCAAGATTACAAACAAAAAATAATTACTAGAAAGGATAATTAATGTTCCGTCATTTCAGGTTACTTTTCATCACCTAAGTTCATACAACAAATTTTGCAGGTGTAGAAAGATCCGAGATTTACAACAGAGGAATACATATAGAAACATGTGCAGGAGAAAAGAAGCAATGCAATACTCATGTGTTGCACTTTATTCTCAGTAGAAACATGTATATGATTAAAAATAATGGAAAAAAAAAATAACAAAACTGGCTAGACTGACATTAATTAAAACTAGGTTTATAGAAGTTCATACAATTAAAATTAAAAGTGTTTAGAAACTATTTTGGGAAATAAAATTAAGACAAATTATGAAAAGGTAAACAAACAGTGTTTTGTAATACATATAAAAATGAATCATAAATGTATTTATATACTTACGTAAAATAAATAAACCCACTGGACCAAAATTATCAAATTAAATAAAACATTTTTACACAAAAAGTTAAAGAGGCCAAAAAGATTGCTATATTTTTCAACTTTATGAATGCATATCTTTTAATAAACATTAAATTAACTTACAACTAGATATATAACATTTTAGTGTAATCGTGTAAGAAATAAGTGACTGTTCACTAGCAAAATAAACAAAATGTTAAAAAAATTCAAGTCAAAATCAAAATAAATTATTAAGAAATTGGTGAAATTGTGATCTCATAACATTCTTCATAGATAATTAATTTAAAATTCAAAGAAAAAAATATTTCTTATTTCAAGTTGAGATATACAATAGAAAAAAATGTACGACTCACAGGAACGCTTGTTTCAATATAAAAGCATAGAATAGAAATGCTGAACATTTTGCATTGAATAGAAAGAAACCAACATCAATTATTGTTTTCTTCGTCTGTGCTAATCCACTCAAAATATACATGTGGACCTTTTTCAAATTATTACTTTCACTTACGATTCAACAAGCATTTTCGACATATTTAAAAAAATATATCACAAATCAGCAAGAACACTCTCACATTACAAAATTTAACAATTTTTAGTAAAACATCCTTGCCTATAAGAGAAGTAAACTCTTTTTGATCAAGCATACTGTTAATAAGTGTGGGCAATCGCAACCCGGACTTGGTTTTAACTAAAAAAGTAATTTTTAAATAAATAAATAAAATACTTTAGTTACAAGAATGGTATTTTAATGGGATTCTTTATAAACTAGAAAAGCATATCACAGTTGTTACAAAGGACGAATATTACTAAATTATGTTCTTTAAAATAATTACAAATCTCAAAATTAAACTTTTCAAAAGGTCAGAAATTACAGTTGGTCAGCGTTCTTGCTAAAATGTGATATACAGGTTACTGGTAAAAGACTAAGGCCCGGTGCACACTGAAGAAACTTGTTTCGTGAAACTCAATTTGCTTGCAAACATTAGACAGACAGAAAACCATAGGTTTGTGCACCTGAGTTTCATGAAACCGGGTGTCATGAAGTTCGTTAAATCGGATTCATGAAACCCAGTTTCATGAATCTGTGTGTGCAGTAACTTTAGTTTCACAAAACCAGTTGAGACCTTCTCAACCTGAGTACAGTCTCGAGCAAACCTTGAACTAAAAGAGTGCACTGAGGTTGAAATTATACACCACAAATACTCTTTCAATAAAAGATATACAGCATAGTTTTTGTGGCCGTTTTTTTTTCCAACCTTATGATGAACTTCTTTCACCAGCCAATCAACCTCAAACGTCAAAATCAAATGAATAACATGGATTACAAATGTAAATTGTTATAGCAAGTAGAATGTTTTAAATAAATGTATTCCATTTTTACTTCATTTCTTTCTTCTTTGATTAATGTTCAAAAATATCATTCATATTATCAAACAAATTTAATTTTATTATCTTAACGTCCTACAGGGAAGTTGAGATATGATATTATTGGTTAGAATTTAGGGAATTAAAATGTGGTTGACACCTTCGAGAAGTACATCTACTTTGAAATTATTAAAATAAAAATTAAGAAAAATCAGCAAATATTGGAACCTCCTCTAATAAGAGTTTTCTATAAGAAGCTTAACCCATGGTGTGTATAAAGTGACTGACAAACACAAGCGAAATTTCAGTTGGCAGCAGTGAGCATCTAGACTCTAGGTGCTGCCACTGATATTTCCCTCGTGTCTGTAAGACACTTTATAGATACCATGAGTTAAAAAGGTTAAAGAATATAAATATAAATGAAATGAACATAATAAGCACTCAGTGGAATATAATATGGTTTTGAAAAATCGGTTCTGGAAATTGATTTTCTTGTTCTATTTAAATTAGATCCATGACAGAACCTTATAGTGGTCTGGCCTAACAGACAAATTACTTGATCACTATAAGCAATGGATTGAAGAGTGAACAATAAAATAAAATTAAAACAAAATCTGGGGGAAACATATTTTTTAAGGCCTCAAAAACATGCATAAGAACAATTACTTCTCTCAAATGTACTATCTGTATTAAATATTTTTGAAATAGCTAATAAAAGAAAATAAGAATAAATATCATCCCCAGTTCAAATGTCTGATTTAGGCATTCCTTTATGTTCCAATATGAGTAATTTATTCAAGAGAATATTACGAACAGAAGATCAGAAACTGAAAATATTACAGAACCACATAAATTTGTAGCATCATAGTGATGCCTTCTAACCAGCGTTGGACAAAACACTGTTTACTAAACTAACGTTAATTCATTCTAACTAAAAATAAACTCACGTTATATTATTGGTTTTAGTTTTAGTTTAATTTTAGATTTGTAAAATTATTAATCATGTGTTGTGTGGAGTATTTTCTTAACAAATAGTTGTTTTTAGTTTTAGTATCCGTTTTTTAGTATGGTAATTAGTTTAATTTAAGCAAAAGTGACCTTAATTTATTACTTTAGTTTAGTTTTACTTTTTAATTCACTAATTAGTTTATTGCTTACTTAGATTCAGAACAAGGGTAAAAAAATAGGTATGTACTTATTTCTGTTTTAATAAAGAGTGTTTATTTATGAACTATAATGGGGAAAAAATGAGGTTACAACTTACAACTACAACTTCAGCCTGTTTAAAACAAAATGAAAACAAGTTCTATTAATTTTAATAATTTACTTAATTATCAAAATAAAATATGATTTACAGTAATTCACGTAATTTTTTAAAACTAGACTAAACTAAAATAAAGCTTTAATTCAGTTTTTAATCAATTCCCTATGATTTAGTTTTAGTTTTAGTTCAACTAATGTCCTTTAGTTAATTTAATTGGAGTTTTAGTTTTTTTTAGGTTGTAATTTTTAGTGAACATTTAATTTATTCTAAAAATTGAATGTAGTTTTAATTTTAGTTTAGCCCAACATTGCTTGTAACAAACAGACTTCTTTTTTTAAACTTACTACTTAAGCTTTGTAATACAAGAAATTTTAACTAATAGAACCAAGTTTAGAGTATCCATGGCACTGCTAGCAGATATTTCTCAGAACATTAGTAAAACAGAATGTGTTCAAAATGGTGTTACATGAATATAAAAAAATGCACATTATTTTTTTCTTTTGAAGTTCAATATACAGTGTGATTGTGGTGTTTTGATCTTTTGTCTACCCAAGAAATAAGTTCAAAGAATATAGATTGCAATTTTACAATACAAGTTCAGGAGAAGTTTATTGAAACGTAAAAGGCAGTCAACCAAAAATAAAATAAAATAATTTAAGATGAAGCCAAAGAAAAGGAAAAAAATAGGACAAGGATTATACCTACACAAAAATAGAATTTATTAATCTACCAGTGTAAAATAAGGGAAGGTCTGACAATCTAACTAGTGGTACAAGTGCATATCGCTCTCAGATTCTAAGTGAGTTAGAATTAGTTTATAATTAAGTGGATGAAAATTAAAGAAAACAAAATTGGTTGAACTAAACAAGACAAAGCATAGGTATACATCAGGCATATGGATAAGGCTGATATGCTAAGCGTTCAGATAGAGATAAGAGAGATAATAGAAAGAGAGGGTATAAAGGATAAGTGCATGAAGGAAGACGGAGATATGGGGTGTGCCTTATTTACCGCAGTAATGCTGACCCGGTCGGCCGGCTTCTTCTTCACCCTCGCCCTCCTCCCAAACGCCGCCTAGCAGATATAGAGTAACGCTTAAAACACACACTCGCACATCTTCTCGTACATCATTATCAAAAAAACAGTTTCTCTGTCTTAACAACATTTAAAATACAATTATTACACTTAGATGTACCCAGGAAGCATAAGATAACCTGTTTGCAATTCATTTTTTTTGTTTTTGAACAAAATACAGCAGAAAAATATGACATTCAACAGAAAGCTGTTAACAAACTTATTCAATTTCCTAAGCTAATGCAATCTTTTGGCAAGGGTGACAATGAATAACGCTACTCTCTACCTTTCCAATAATTTTATAGTTTATGTCAATTTTATTTTTTAATTAAGATATTACACTGTGTATAGAAAAAACAAAAACCAAAAAAAAAACTTTTTTTGGGGGGGGCTAGATAAATTGTTTGTACTTTTAAGAATAATTGGAACATTTATTATTACATTCTCTAAACTAACTTGTTTAATCTGGCATAAAAAAATTCTCAAGAACCCCACATTTTTTTGGTAGAAATGATAGTTGTTGAAAAAACTAATTTTTATCAAAATTAAGAGTTTACAAAAAGTATAACATAACACTTTTGCTGCGGGTGTCCTTCCGGAAGGACAATAGCGATCTTACCCACTCACGAGTGTCCCTTCAGAAGGACACTCCTTCATTACTTTTCCCATTAAATTCAAAAGGCGTAGTAAGGTAAAAGGAGGGGATTCACTTTTACAGCTCCAGGTAAAGACAGTTGCCTTCAATATTGTTTGGGCTTTCCAACAGAGTCTTCCGTTTTCAAATCGGCTGACTGGAAGATTTTTTATGGAAAAAAAATGTCTACATGAAAAATTAAAACAAAAGATGCACCCGTTACTGAGGTATTCCCAAACAATGACAGCCGCAGCAAAAGTGTTAAGTACATGGTACTTATAAAAAAAAAACCTGTGTCCCTATTATAAAGAATAAGAATTGTGAAATGTAAAAAAAAAAAAACAATTAAGTAGATCTTGAGATATCTTGTACACCAGTTTGATGTGAGGATGCTATAACTCGTTCAGATAAATGGAAATGTTCGATTGCTCATGCACGAACTTCTGAGCGAAATTTTCCTTTCTGTTCGGACATTTTTGAAGCTGAATGAACAGTAAACAATACTCTAACTACCTCATTCAATCTGAAATATTTACATTTAACTTCATATTCCGACGAATTTAAAAACCTTTTATTCACATACTAAAATATAAATGACACTAATTGTTCAAACATTATGAAAAATAAGTTTATAGTGTAATCAAGAAAGGAGTGGAAACCTGCATTTTGGGCTTCTTTATCCTTTCCTACGTTTCCTGAGCGGTCTTCAACTGAACACATCAGTGATTTGCTTTCAAGTGCAAGCCATTTGTGAAGAGATTACTAAATTACTCAAACGACATTGAGATCTATTGCTATTTAGTCAAACGGTTTATTAGAATCAAATGTATATGTATATGTATATGTGCTAAATATACATAATTAAAAACAAGAATAATGGGACAGTAAGAAACCTTTTAACATCATGTCAATAAATTAAGAACCAATATTTTTTAAAGTGTACACTTTAGGTAAACAAATAGTATTTATACATAAGGTAGTTGACAGTAAGTATAAACATTAACAGAGGCTCAAAAGAAAAACAAAACGCTGAAAAACATATTAGCAACAGGAAAAAGGACAAGGAACCACATGAGAATACTAAAAACAGTATTATAAAAAGAAAATAAAGTTTTTAAAATTTAAAAAGCAAAATACTGTTATTTGTGTGCTCATGTGGTTTGTTGTCCTTCTTGATGTTGCTGATACGTTTCTCAGCATATTTTTTACTTTGAGCTTCTGTTAACGTTTATATTTACCGTCAACTACTTTTTGTATAAAAACTACTTGTTTACCTAATGTAGACATAAAAAATGTTGGTTCTTAATTTATTGTCATGACGTTAGAAGTTGTCTTACTGTTCATGTATATTTATTTTTTAGTTGAAGAAGGTTACAAAATTACAGCCGAAACAGCCAATATAGATATTTGCTTGAAAATCTGGCCACCTCAATGGCTTACTATCTTTATCTCATTGAGAATGAATTACAATTGCAAACTAATTAAAGTTTACTGAAATTAAAAAATAAATATATATCAGGCCATTGCACTAGATTCTTGCTTCCTGCTTACAAATAAGCAGTTACACAAATTGAAAAGCTTGCTAAATTTGTTAAGGAAGTAGCACAAATGACACGAAGAACACATTTCAAATTACATGCATTCAGACATTAACACGGGTACCTTTGCTAGACACAGAAGAACATCTTAAAGCTCTCAGAAATAGCAAAACTACAGTAGTAAAGCTTAAAGACAATAATTTAAAAATATATGTAAAAAAAATCTATTGGATCGCCTCCAAAGAACTGAAGGATAATTTACAAATTATGAAAAATATAGCTCATGGTTTGTAGTTTCATTGGAAATGTGTTGGTATAATAAAGAAAAGATGCTCCTTCTTTAGATAGCCCAGACAATGTTCATTTCTTTTTTGTTGGTATCCCTTATCCCTTATTTATTATTTGACTTATTTACTAAGTCTGAAGAATTTCTGTTTGCCACAATGCTGTTTTTTGAACCTGATATTGTAAGTTTGAATAGACTAGGACTAAATTGTTACGTATAAACTGAAGCTACCTGGTGGTTTTGTATTAGGCTCAACATTTAGGGAAGATTTTCAAAAATCTTTTCTTTTCTTTTTTGCTAGATAAAGTGTTTTTATTTTTGAGGGTATTTTGAATATACAACCTTGAATGCACTTTTTGCATACTTTGTCTCAAGAAATACTTGACTTGATTTTGTTTGAATTTACATCACATATTCTTTATATCAAGACATAGTACTGTTTTTTTTGTTTTTTTTCTCAATTGCGTACCATGTTCATAGTATGCTCATACTTTTTAAACTCTAATTTTCAATAGAAATTCTTCTCAAATTTAAATAATAAGAATTACATTTTTCTTTCTACACAACTGTCATCAAGCAAAAAATCAAATTTAAAAAAATGGATTTTTGAAAATTGTAAGATGGCTTAACCCCTTAAGAAGCACAGGTTCAGATCTGTCCTGGCGCGGGCTGACCTCTTTCAGCGATAGTCTTGCTATCCTACTAAATCATTAATCGTAAGGATGGTTAATAGCAAGTCTGATGTTAACAACCTAAGCAGTAGAAAATTAAAAATAAACTTCATAGATAGGAACTTAAGAGTAGGTATCTTCATAAAAAAACGCAATTGCCGCTTCAAATTTATTGCAATTTTGCAATAAAAATTTGTTAAAAAAAAATTATTTAAACAAAAATAAATTAAGTATTTCTGCTTGATTTGTTTCAAAAATAAATATTTTTTCTTAAAAGAAATAAAACTGAAATTTCAACAAAGCTTTGTCAACTTATTTGTAATTGCGATTTCAACATCATCAAGAAAAGTGATATAAATAAAATGAAATTATTTTGTTTATACATACAGGCATTATTGAGGTATTTATATTTAATTTATGCTTTATTTATTTGAAGAAGAAAAAAAGAACTTTCGAAAGCAAATATTTAGTTTCATATTCTAGAAATTAAAGTTTATATTTTAAAGAAAGAAATTATTAAATATTTTAAGTTTCAGAAATTGTTTATATTTCTTAAAAATTTATACTTTTATGTTGGATAGTTCCTAAAAATAATATAAATTTTATTTCAACCGTTTTTTTACAAACACTGAAAACAATATTTCCCCCCATCATTTATGTGTCCAGATAGGGATTACAGACTGCCCCAGAAATATATATTTTATTTTATTTATTTTGTTAATGCTCAGCCTCTATGGCGAAAAGCATATATTCCTCAGTCCAGACATATATAAAGAGTCCCATACATGTTTTTGCATATATATTTTGCAGAGAAATGTTGAGGAATAGAAGAAGAATTCACACAGCAAATAAATTTAAAGAAGAATAAAATTGTTTACGATTCATTTGTAATTTGCTTGAACAATATTTGAAAAATTCTGCTTTTATGCCTCCCTCCCCCCAATAAATCAAAAGAATGGAAAGCTGGAATTTTACTTGTCTTTCACAATAATCTTTGAATTCATTAGAGGACATAATTTAACCTTTGTACATACAGAGAAATCCATAGGCCAAAATAAAATTGCCAGAAGAAATAAATTAACATTGTCCATTTTTTTTTCTTTAACAGCATATAAACTTAAGCGGCTGTAGCCACTAATGACAATTTATTTATTATTATTTTAAGCAATTATTTTTTTAAAATTTAATTTTCTAATTTTGCGAAAATTTTCTTTCTTTCCTATAGTTTTCAATGGAGTATTAGAACGTATTTAATTTTACGAAGTCAAGGGATGGTTGGGATTTGGCTAGGAGAAAAAAAGTCAGATCTTCAGGCAGAAATCTATATTGGACGTTTCGGCTGCACTTTGGCAGCCTTCTTCGTCACTAAGAAATGCCTAGGAGGGAGGAAGGAAGACCAATAAGACAGTTAGGTGTCCATGGTTAAATGTTGAAAGATCCAATATAGATTTCTGCCTGAAGATCTGACTTTTTTTCTCCTAGCCAATCCCAACCTTCCCATCACCGCAACGGCTAACTATCTCCATTATTTAATTTCATCTCAATCATTAGCTTTTCATTGTTACATATGTGTATGTCAAAATATTGTGTAACTAAGCATCATTTCATGATCTTTAACCTTTGTTTTGAGATCTAATTTTGTTTTTGTTCTAATTATTACTTTACCAGTAATTATAATTACTAGTAACATAATGATTAATAATTATTAACGAGTACCATCACAAAATTTTATAGGATTTGATGAGCAAATTGTCTAATTAGCTAATGCTCCAGTAAAAAAACAGAAACATTTTTTTAATGCCAAAAGTGATTTCTTATGAGCTCATAAAAGTTGACTTTTCGCTCAGGATACTATTTCAATTTTGTTAGGTATGTAAGTCTTTCATGAATTGTCAATTTAAACTACAAATCTATAGAAAATGTCTATTTTAAAGGAATAAGGAACAGAAAATCATTTAATACAATTTTTTACATTTTTAAATTATGTTGATCCCAAAACACTTATTCATTTGTTTATTTAATTTTAGTGTTTTGTAACTTTGGTGAGAGAAACACTACTACGAAACCAGTAATTCTTCAATGAATTGTGTATATTAAATGAAAATTAAATTAATTTACTATGTGATAGATTAAATGAAAATTAATTGAGATTTATATAAAAATAATAATTTGATTAGCAAATAGTTTTTTAGGTTAACATATATTTTTTTTTTACTTTTTTTAGAAGGGCTTAATCCACTTATTCTGATCATGATTTTTTTTTTTTTTTTTTTTTTTTTTTAAGTATTCAATTGTATAATCTTTTATAGACGGTCGAATCTGTATTCTTTGCAGACAAAAACTATTTTCCCAAATAAAATATTCGTGCGAGAGGTTTTATGAAAATAAATCTTCTCATTCAAATACCTGTCGCATATCTAAATAAAATAATCAGGTAATTTCCATATAATAGGTAACAGAACTAATGATATATTATAGAAAAGTGATAGCACTAAAACAAATGATAGTGTAATCGTACATATAATCTAATAAACCATATCCTTTCTATTGTTATCAGCCAATATAATTTTCGACCACTTGTGTTTGTCATTACAAAGACTGAAAAACATTCCCAAGAAACAAGGAAAATTAAATACGACAAGACAAAACCTTTAAACTTTAAGGTCTGAACAAAATACTCCGTGAAAATTACTTTCATACGGAATGTTAAAGATTTGCCAGTCAATAAATTTTGGAACAAACAGTCTAGTCCTCAGTATGGCATAGTTATTATATCCAATCACAGAGGCTTATTTTCTGAAGGTTAGAAGTGAATCAGTGTAAATTGCTATTATACCTCCAAGCGTGGTAAATAACAATACTTCAACTTTTGAGCCATTGAAAAATCATCAAACATAAGGAGCAAACAAGGAAAATATGACGAAGCGATAAGCGCAAATAAAAGGCCAATGGAGGAATGGATCTTGGGTAGACCTCCTCCCCCTATTCAAACCAAAATCCCGAGAAGGAAAAGATTTTCCACAAAAAATCAAAATAAAGACTACAAAACACTTAGAAAGCTCGATATTTACATACAATCTAGCAACTTATAATCAACATTAACAAATCTGTAGCAGTAATAAAAAAGCACTTTATAATATAGTAAATAATATATTTATAAAATCACTCAAGTACATGAAAATATTGTCAGAGCATAAGAATTTATGTATAAAAATATAGAAATAATAAGACATATTTAGAGAAAATTCTTAAGCTAGTTTCAAAATAGCCGAAGGCCATACTCTACATGTTCTTGCCCTGACACCTCATCAGGAGGTTAGAAACTTTTATTTAAAAGTTTATTGGTCACATTTAAAATATATGTGTACATATACATATTTATAAGCTTCTCATGAAGTGCCAGGTAGGGCGTGAAACTTGTAGAATTTTAATAAAATTATGGACCCTATAACAATAATATTTTATCAATTACTGACCCTCTGCCATTTTGAAAGTAAAGTAATATAAAAAAAAGGTCACAATATATATATAAATTCCATAGTAAAAATGCAGAAGTATTAAATTTTAAATTCTCCAATAAATATTAAGAGTAATAAAAAATTCTGAATTTTCATTTTACATTACTATTACCTTAACCGTCATTAATAATTTGCATTCACTTATTTTAATATAAAACTGGATTATAAAAATTAATGGTTTTAAAAATACTGTAAAATATCAGATGGAAAAGAAAAAAATATAAAAGAAAATAAATTATATTAAAGAAAAAGTGTACCTAATGGTCGCTCTAGTGTTTTCGAAGTTGTTCGAACAACAGGGAGTGAAGAACGCTGGCGATTCCCTCTTCGGAAACCAGTCGAAGAAGTTTCTACTTCAGACATTATTCCCGGGTCGTCGTCTAGGAGCATGTTGGGAGGAGGATAACCACGTGGTTGAGGAGACTAAAAAACAAATTTAAGAATACATTTGATATGTGCACTCGCAATGAGATTAGGAGTGTAATTTTATCAACATTATTTTTTTTTATTTTCCATAAAGTGTGTTCAACTTGGACCTAACTGTTGTCTTTTATTACATTAAACCCTTTCTGGGCCAAACAAAGGGGCCTAGAATTTACACGAAGGACCAGCCCATTAGCAGACTTTCCCGTAAAGCCAACCAAAACCAGCTCACCCTCTTGTTGTCTTCAGAGTTTTTCTCCTAATTCAGCGAATTCCCCTTTCCTTTTTTTGGCAGAAGATTGTGTTTCATACATGTGTCGAACACTTTGGATTTTTTTTTTTTTTTTTTTTTTTTTTTTTTTTTTTTTTTTTTTTTTTTTTTATACGGTGCATTGACATCTGGGCCATTAGCGCCGACATCCAAGGTGCAGCAAGGAATTTTCTCAACAAGCCCTAAGATGAGAAAATTTCTGCCGCCGGTGGGAATCGAACCCACCACCTCCCACATGAGAATCTAAGGCATTAGGCACTAGACCACGGGGAGACTCCTCTACTTTATTATTTGAAAAATTTAATTTTAAGTACAATGCCATCAATCAGACGCACTGTCAGAAGAACAGACAAAAAAAAAATGTGTGGTTGAACAATTTTAAAACTACCCAAACATGTCTAAATTAATTTAAAAGAAAAAAAAAAAACATTCACTACAAATATATAAATTCTACTTCATCAAAGAGCCCAGCTCACAATAATGCTAATGACAATGAAGAAAAACAAAAATTTGTATGAGTAATCACCTTTCTTCGGCTTGCCTTCGTTCCAGTCTGTTAGAAGCATGAAAAAGGACAAACAAGACAAAATTATTTTATTGTTAAGATGTATTTATGATATGAAATTGTTTTTATTTTTACAAAATTATGAAATGTGAAAAAATAAATATGATTATTATTAATAATTATTAATGTTTATGATACATAAGCATATTTAAAAATAATATTTTTATGGACCGCAATTGCTAACAAATAACAAATTAAGATGAACGAATTCAATGAAGTAAGACAGTTAATTCAGGGCAAAATCTCTCACTCTGTTTGTCTCGCCCATTCTATCTCTCTCCTTACTCGGCCATTACTCCAAAATAAGGAGAAGTATAAACAGCTACTTATCTCACTCTCTCTCTCTCTACACACACACACGCTTCATCTTCCATTGTTGCCTTGAGTGAATCAGTATTATTTTGAACGGCATAAACGTTTTGTAGATAAAAGTGTATTTCCTCATTTGGCTTAATCCCAATGAGACATTCATAACAGATTTAATAATCTTTTTTATATTGGTGCATTAGATTTTAGTGTATGTATGTGTCTGTTTTAAATAATGTAATATGGTGTAAATTTAAGGGATAGTTCAGCAAATAATGTATTTAAGTCTTGTGAGACAAGTAAATTTTCTTGATTTTTATAGTCTGGCTGTAAATGCTTTATGAGAATCATTGCACAGTAAGCAAATGAGTCTTTGCATTAAATACGAGTTTTAGTACTGCTTGTTCAATTCGAAGCCTTGTTTATACAACTTGGTTTTTCCTCCTTCAAGACAATTGGATTATATTAATCAGAAAGGAACCGAGTGCCTTTTATTGAAAAAGAAAAAAAAAAAATGAAGTTCTACTTTCTTTCATCAGCTTTTAGTACTTCAGAAATGTTATTTTAAATAAAAACATAGCTAAAATAGATAAAAACATTGTGTAGTTTCAGTACAAGAAAACAACAATTTGAAAACAAATGATTTACTGAAACTATGTAAAAATACAACTTTAAGTATAGTATTCTGGAAGGATGGCGGGAAGTCAACTTCTCATCTGTACAAAGCTCATTCATCTTCCTGACCTCACAACGCGATACTGGGAGGCTCAGCGTCAAATGGCTCAACCGCCACCGACGGGCGTTGGATAAAATAAAATAATAAATAGGATAGTATTCTCAGAACGTTGATATTATCGCTAGGTATCTTTCCGATTAACATGATCCAATTATTTCTTATGTCAGGCTTTGAATGTGTATTATTTTCTAAAAAATTTAATTTGGATTAATGAAATTATTAATCGTTTTAGAATGTTTCCTCAAGATTTAAGTGGTGTGTAGGTCAATATTGTTCATTCCTCATAAAAATGTATGATAATCATTATATGTATTTTATAAATTACCTCAAGGTCGACACTCCTCAGCTGAGCATACCTATGCTCTGATGATGAGAGTGTGTGACGACGAAGGTCATCCCGCAATCTCCTGCTCCCTCCTCTCCCACTGCTCCCCTCCTCCTCACCGCTCCCACCC
Source organism: Gonocerus acuteangulatus (assembly GCA_946811695.1). NCBI lineage: Eukaryota > Metazoa > Arthropoda > Insecta > Hemiptera > Coreidae > Gonocerus > Gonocerus acuteangulatus. Next base: position 60,310,812 of record OX328130.1, read on the forward strand.
CCGCCACTTCCTCTACCTGAAAAATTAATTTGAATCAACATGGCTGACAAGTGTAAATTAATCTATTTATATAATAATGAGCGTGTAAGGCAAAATGGAACTTTATATTCTACACAATTTTTGTTTATTTATTTCTCCCCCGACTGGTTTTGAGCTTTCAAGCTCCTTTTAGAAGAGATTTCTTAAAATTCAAGTGTTAAAGGTGCCAACACTATGCCAAGGGATGTGGGTTCGATTACCACTAAAGATGGTGGCTTTTCTTTCAGAAAAACCCGTCACAAAGTAGCTGCATTACTACGCACATTAACCAGAAAGTTGGTAGTGAACACTGGATTCCTGAATAAATCACTTGACATAACTTGTATAAATAAGTAATAAACATGAAAAGTTTTGGCCTTTTATATTTGTAATGAACAGCAGACTCAATTATTAATTTTTATTTAATTTTGCTCCAGAGTAAACCCCCAGCTCCTAATGGACTGATTTTGTTTTTACAAAAAATGTTATTCAGTGCTTGGGTTCATGTCTAGTGAGTTTCGTTGCAAGGAAGTACAAATCACAGCTGGTACGAGCAAATTCATAATTTCGTTCTGGAAGTAACGGTCACTCCTAACGGATTGATTTAGTTTATATTAATTACACAATTTTCTCTTGAGATAACCTCGACATACCCCAAGTTTCTTTAGAATATAACAAAAAGTACGGCCAGCATGATTAAAATAAATTACGAGGGGTTGTCTAGGACATATGAATTTTAAGAAGTCCCTCTGAATAGTAGCTAGAAGTCTGCAATGCGATCAGGGCAGAAGAAAATAAATAAAAATTTTGAAGAGGAGAAAGTTTATTTTTAGGTTTAATAATTTCAAAGTATAATAAAACCAAATCAAGGTCAAATATTGAGAAGAAATAATGAGTATATAATAGGGGTACTCAAAAGTAATCAACATTTTTACTTTGGAATTAATTTTATTTGCCACGGACGTCCCACCACATACACAGCAACACTTTTATGAAGGTCAAAGTCATTTTAGGGGTTGGTACTGGAGATCAGATTTCACTAGGATCTTCAAGGTATGTGGTGTTTAAGCATACCGCTTCGAGACTTGTCTGAGAGGTCAAAATCACCCTTGGCAAACCTTCTGTGCACTTGTTTACAGCCAATATGTCACCATAAACTTAATTTATTTTTTTGAGTTAGAGCTGTCGCCTTAATTTCGTCATGAAACTGAAAAAGCATGCAGTTGCGAATATGCTCTTCAGAAGGTACAAACCCCGCCACACTCTATCAAGACACTGAACGACTTAATACTAAATGAAATGTTGATGAAAGAAACTGATCAACTGATAAATGTAATGGTATGATTATTTACCCCACAAATATTAGTTCCCCACACTAGTTTAGTTCTAATATCAAAATACATCTTATCAAAATGTTGATTACTTTTTGTTACCCTTATTATATGCAATTAGATACTAAAAAAGGAACAAAATTAAACTCCTTCTACACATAATGACTAATGAAAAATCAGTCCAAAAAGATTTTTGCACAAAAATCTGGGAATTTCATACTTCAAGATAAACAAAGAAGGATAAAATAATATTAATTTTATTTATTTTTTTGGCAAATAAGGTAGCATCTTAGGTTGCACTTGTATGCCGATGTTTCGGTTACAATTTTTATGAAGGTGTTTTATAACCATAAAATGGAGTCAGATTAGTACAGTGAAATTAGTACGAACCTATACTACTAGAATATCTTCATTTAACTGATAGGAAAGGGTCGAACTTTGCACAAAGAGTCTGAACAGGCAAATATATAAAATACCTATATATTTGTCTGTTCGCTCTCAGACAAATATATAAGCAGTATAAGATTGTACTGATTTCACCACAATGTACTAAAGTGACCCCATTTTATGGTACTATTCTATGATGTGGCCAAATGTTCGAAATTCTAATGTTTTAATTTTTTTTAAACACTTATCCCAGGCCAGGATAGGAAGAAGGTTGAAATATATAACTTTAGGATGACATGTAACATTCATTATTTTTTTATGTGCATATAAAATTGGTAAAAACAGAGGATTACCTAAAGGAATAATCAAAGTAAATAACAAAAATGGATAGTTTACAGGAAAGCCGAATGAGGATTAAAATATACACTTTAATCCCAACGATCGATTAACCCCAAAAACTTATGTTATAAACTGGTATTAATTTTCAATTTCTTCGCTTTGATTTTAAAAGTCTTTATAAAAGTCTAACGAGATACAGAAATAGCTGATTACCGACTAAGATCACCCACAAGTAAACAAATAAATCCTAAATCCAGCTTCAAAGATAAATACATTAGTATAAACAAAATGGAAATGAAACCCTTTTTATAAATAAAACAGATTTTAAAACTAGGTACATTTATATATAAAGTTTTACAATCAAAATGGTAGATAAAAAATAATTGTATAAATAAAGTCTATTAACCCTTTAACGCACAAAACTTTTTTTTTATAAAACAATTTTTTTTTTTTTTATTTTAGGGGATTGCAAAACACCTGCCAATCTGAACTTATTGTATTTAAAACAAAATTGGTTCCAAGAAATAGGGTGGGTACATGTCCCTCTGATAGATCCTACTATAGTCTGCCCGCAAACAAAAGACCCAGAAGAGGCGTGGCCGGAGGGGGAGCTAGGCCTTCCCACACATGGGCTGGTTGCAGCACATGCACACTACCTGGTTCTTTTGTTTGCGGGCGGCTATAATTTCTGTGCCCCTTCACAACCGTGCGTTAAAGGGTTAAATATACTCTAGACTAAGAAGCAAAATCTAACTACAGAAAAAAGTCATATCTATATGACTGTTTAGAAGGGGTAAAATGTTAACCATTGGTTTTTTAGATATATAAAATGCACTACTGAAAGAATTGATATTTTAAAAAACATCTATAGATCAAAAACATTAATATTATTGAAATAAAGAATTAATGAAAGCAAGCTCTGTTAATAATTAAATTAGAGCTATAAAAAGTGAATATGTCATTAATATAAACTTAGAATGTTTTTGAAATCAATTCTTCAAACGTCATAATTAGTAATAAAAATCAGGTGAAATTCAACACGAGTATAGACTAATAATAGTTGCCTTATCAACTATACATGTAACACACCGGTTATTTTTGCTTAACAATGGTAATTTATATTCATGAAGGATAACTAAATAAAAGAAAATGAATTGTATTACCATAAACTCGGGACACAATAGTACAACGTGGTGAAATTGTTACACATCTACACTGCTAGGATACTTTCATTTAGCTGATACCAAAGGGTCAAACTTTCAACAAAGAATGCAAACATGCAAATATATACCTATATATGATGATTAGATAGTTAGCCGTCAAGGTGATAAGTAAAGATGGAATGGTTGGGATTCGGCTAAATAAACCTCAATATGATTTTGTTTTAAAAAATCTATATTTCGGACGTTTCGGCTACTCATTGGTAGCCTTCGTCAGCTAAAATGACAAAAAAGAAATTAATACAGAAACAAACAAGAAAAATTTATAATTGTGATAGGTAACAGAACTATAGATACAATTTAACTTATAACAGAACATATCGTCTTAAATTCTTAGAATGAGTAGAATGAAAAAGAAAATAGGTACAGTAATTGATTTTAATAGTAATTAGTAACATTAATTGATTTTACAATGAAATAAGAAAACTATATACCAATGACAAATATAGTAGCTAATAGTAACATTAATTAATTTTACAAAGAGATAAGATACTACATACCAATGGAAATGCCGAGCGGCAGAGGAAGACCAAGGTTGGCAATTAAGTAACCATTGTGAAAGTGTCTAAGGAAAAAAGGAATCTGCAAGGGGTACCTTGCCCTATGTAGCCTCCTATGTACGCTAATATTTTCCAAATACTCTCCCGACCACCTACCTAGATTTTTACCTTGCCCCTTGGGTATCCTTCCATTAACACCTTTTTCTCCTTTCCTGTCATAAAATGTCATAAACATCTGTTTGATCCTTACCGCCCGTTTCCCCCACCTCTTGCTGATTCCAGTTACATATACCCCTTGCAGATTCCTTTTTTCCTTAGACACTTTCACAATGGTTACTTAATTGCCAACCTTGGTCTTCCTCTGCCGCTCGGCATCTCCATTGGTATGTAGTATCTTATTTCTTTGTAAAATTAATTAATGTTACTATTAGCTACTATATTTGTCATTGGTATATAGTTTTCTTATTTCTTTGTAAAATCAATTAATGTTACTAATTACTATTAAAATCAATTACTGTACCTATTTTCTTTTTCATTCTACTCATTCTAAGAATTTAAGACGATATGTTCTGTTATAAGTTAAATTGTATCTATAGTTCTGTTACCTATCACAATTATAAATTTTTCTTGTTTGTTTCTGTATTAATTTCTTTTTTGTCATTTTAGCTGACGAAGGCTACCAATGAGTAGCCGAAACGTCCGAAATATAGATTTTTTTAAAACCAAAATCATATTGAGGTTTATTTAGCCGAATCCCAACCATTCCATCTTTACTTATATACCTATATATTTGTCTGTTCGCACTCGAATATATAAGCAGAATAGATCCAATTTCACCACGCTGTAATAATATGATCCATCCCATTTTACGGTATCACTTCTATGGAGTTCCCTTCCAAAGTATTCAAATTTTAGAAATTTAGATCTGCCAAGTAAGCATACTATGGTAGAGAAAATTTTTACTGGATACAATAAGAGTACTCCAGGCAAGAGGTTTAATCAAAACGACAACATTCTCAAACTACTATAGAGAACAGTTGTTCTTATACCAAGAGTGTTAAAGTAGGACAATATTATAATTTAATATGTACTAATGGATACACAATCTAAATAAATTTACAATGTACTTATTTAAATTTTATGTCCCGTTAAACATAATACAGATTTTTGGGACGGGTTATGTGCAGGCACCACCTAGTGGGAATCGAACCCATGATCCTAAGCACAGATTATAGATTTAAAGAATAAAATTGGAGGTCCGATGGCAGTTGTGGGTTTGATTTGATGGATTTTGTTGGAAAAAATAAAAAGCATCACTCCTGTCCTGATGATTAACTTCGATGTGTAAAATAAAATGTAGGCAACCTTGAGGTTTACAAAAAATCAACTTTTTTTCGCTAGATAAATTGTTTATAATATTAAGAAAATGTTAAACTTACAATCTTGAAACTAATTTTTCAAACTGTGGTAAAAAGATAACTTAAGATCGACGCAAACAATTTAGTTAAAATTGACAACACATATTCTTTATGTTATAATATCTAAAACGGGATATTTGCTTTTTTATAATAGTATGCAGTGTTCATAAATTATACAAATTTTTAAACTGGAATTGTAGATAAAAATGAGAGGTTTTTTCAATCAACTGAAATTTTTCAAAAGAATATTTTAAAAATGTTTCCTACATTTTTACACGAAAGTTTTATAAGGAATGAGTTGTCAATTTTAACAATCTCAAGGAGACCCGGTGGCCGAGAGTGTTAAGGCGTGAGCACATAAACACTCTGTGCCAATGAGTCGTGGGTTAGGTTCCCACTAGGGGTGGTAACCTATAGATAACCCGTCCTAAAATTCGTAGTTAATAATAAATCGACGTTAAAATTTAATAAATAACAATCTCAACTAAGTAGATCTTGCAAAATCTTTTACACTAGTTTGAAAAAAAGTAGTTTTGAGGTATTTATATATATATGAATTAAAAATATTCTTAAAATTATAAACAATTTATCAAGCCAAAAAAAATGTATCAAGATATTGTAAGTCTTCCTTGACAATAGTTTATATAATTTCTAAAAAATAATAAATATAATTACCGCTTTAATTTTATTAAAGTTAATTATGATTTAAATTCTATACAATTTTAGTGAACAAACATGAAATAACTGCATATATAAACAAATTTTGAATGTTTGTACTTTACAGATATGTTTGGGTTAATAATTGAATATTGTAGTTTTATTGATCATATAACTAATAAAAAAGCTGAGGTTTGAAGATATTGTAGATAAATAAGAGCATGGGTAAGAAAAACACCTGATTTTTTTTTATGTTCATAATCTAGGATTTGCCAGTTTGTCGACTGGAATAAAGTGCTTCCAAGCAATTTTTGTAAAAAAAAAAAAATATGTATATAAATTATGATAGAACAAATGTATTCAGAGAAGAAAGTACCTTCTCTTTGAAGGAGTACAAGTGTACCTCCATAAGGAGCTCGACAACACATTATAGGGAGCTTTCACTGTACCTGCACAAGATATCCACATGTAATCTCACCAGCACGGCATCCATTAAATTTTGTAAGCTATATCAAATCAAATTTTGTAATATATCCATAATAAAAAACCAAACACTCCCTTTCAATAACGATTCACAAGAGAATACTATAAATACTTAACTTGGCACGATTCCAAACTTGGCGAACGTATTTTATTCAGTTCGATTTTGGTATGAATTTAACTGAATGAGTTCTACCAGACGACTACTGACCCTTGGAGTAATCTGGGTCTATTTCTAGACCGAAATCTGTTGAGTTACAATAGTAAAAATAGGCTTTGCTCAAAACAGGAAAAAACTAGCAAAATCTATCAAAAGCCCAGAGAAAATCTTGGCAAATTTTAATATTGTAACAAGTAAATATTATTTTATAAACAATTTCAATGTGCATCAAGAGTTATAATAGAAATAATTACATACAACTAAATATAGATACTAAAAAAAAAGAAAATAAAAAAAGTGTTCATTACAAAATTTAAGTAAGTAATTAAGTACTCAATACAAATTCTAAAAGAATAATAACCATAATTAAACATTAAAAATATCGTTAAAAGTATGAACAATTTGTCAAACACAGAAAAAAAAAAAAGAAAAGAAAATTTGTTGAAAATCCCAAGGTCAATAATCCCGTAAAGGCAACAGTAAGTTATGGTTTATCTTCTCAAATTTTCTTAACAATTTTAGTGGACTAAAATAAATTGAGTACATTTTTAAAAAAATGTTTTCTTTTTTATAGACATTTTTAAGTCTTGAATGATATAACCAGTGTGCAAATGACGAATAAAAACTGTTCTGTAACAGGATATTTTAAATACATATAAAAAAAAAAAAAAAAAATCAGTCCCGTAACAGGCCACAAGGGCCCAGAGGGGCAGATACTGTAGAGGTATCTGATTCTTGACCATACGGCACATTAGGGAGATAGTGTGGTCAATACTATGCTCCGGCCGCCTGATTTTCCCCTTGGCTGTTTCGACTGCTAGAGTCATTAGCACCCAAGGTACCCATTATTAATTAAATTAATTAAAGGCTGGGTGAGCCTAGGGACGATCTGGGACCCCAAATCCAACCCTCGAACGGCAGCACTAGAAGAAAAAATCTTTTGTGCGCGCTCGGGTTTTGAACCTGGTCCTCCAGTTCATTAGTCGAGTGCTCTACCACTGAGCTAACCTCGCCCCCTTAAATACATATACCTACGTATTTACACGTGCGAGTAAGAAAACAGAATTAATTAAATTAATAGTAGACTAATTATTTCATCAGTAAAAAATATTAAAATGTTGCATTTTAAAGACATTTTAATATTTTTTACTGATGAAGTAAATACATATTAATCCACTAATAATAACTGTTGTTTGTTTACTTTTTTTTTTAATATGTTGTAAATATATTTATATTTATATGTAAGTATTTGCCAGTTGGAATAATCTGCTACCGCTGGTAATTTAGTCATTAAACATTTTGAAAGAACAAAAAAATTAATTATCATTATCATTTATTTAATGTTAAATATGGTGAACTAACATAGATTCACTGCAACTGACAGCGAAAGTTAAAATTTTGTATTTTATACACATTTTGTATTTGTATTCAAAAGAAAAGAGTGATCAAATAACTAAGAACTTTTCTTTTTTTTTAAGATATTGTAAGGTCTTGTAGTATTTATAATAAATTTTAGTTTATATAAATGAATTAAAAGTGTTTTAGTTTATATAAATGAATACACGCTGGTCACGTTGGTGGTAAATGAATACACATTTTTACACGTTGGTCATTCAGTCTTAGTCATTATGTATTCATGGGTAATGCGTGTGTGGCCTATTCACAGTCTCGCAAGCTCCATTTCCTCCTTCTGGGAATTTCTGTATGTGGATGGGTAGTCGGTAAGTATATGTAATTTTAAGTTTATTTAATTTTTAACAGAATATTCGCTTTTCTATAGTTAAATTTTATCTAACTGCACAGCTATCTATAATTATATTTAATACAAAACAAATTGTATACAATTTAAGCGAGTGTCTTCAGATTTAAATATACTTGTACATTAAAAACATAATTTTTCTGAACAAATAACTCAACCTTACTGTTTTTCGACTCGGCTTTTTTACTCTGAATCTTAACTTAACATAATTCACCTAAAAGCTTTTAATTGGAATTTGAAATATTTAGAAAAGTGCTAATCACTTAACTTGAAATGTAAGTAGACAAAAATGGAGCTTTGCAGATAATGTTCTTAAGAAGATAAATGGAGGAGAGTAAAACATGTTTTGTGGATAATGTTAATTCAAGATTGACAATAGCAATGGCGGAAACATGTATATTTAAAAAAAACTGGGAAAATATAAGAATTAGGCGTTCTTTCAGAAATTGATGTTATTAATGAACAAATATAATTAAATTATTTTACTCAGAAGAGATACTTAACTATTGATATTATAGAGCCCACTGTACAATAGGAATTCACAGGCAGATGTACATGTCATGAGGCTAAGTCATTTCCAGGGTGTCAACGATTTAAATCAATTGATTTAAATCAGTGATTTAAATCATGATTAAAATCATTTGATTTTTTTAAAAAAATCATTGATTTAAATCAATTTATTTCATAAAAAAAATATTGATTTAAACCAATTGATTTTATTTAAAAAAATTTTATTATATATTTTTTTTAACTTTAGTTTATTTTTTTAACTTAAATATAACTAGTTCTGCCTTTTTCTCAGCCATTTCAACATTTCGTCTTTATTTTTGTCCTTAGGGCCTACCCTCACTTGACCGTTCTTATCTATTCAAAGTCTGTTTCTTTTATGACCCTTTCTTTGTTTTTAATTCTGCAAATAAATCTCCATTTAAGGTTAAGATAAAAGAGATTGGCAGGTAGTGGGCGAAGTGAATGCTTTAAATTGGTGAAAGTCTTTGTCGGCCTTAACATATTGCATTTCCTCAAAAGAAATGTTAATAATAGAGCAGCTTATGACAGAAAAGCTTATCTTTCAACATCTACTAAAGCCTCTGGTGTGTATTTTAAGGCTACAATCAACTGCTCTGAAGAGTGGTATTCAACTAAACTGTTAATCGTTTTGCCACTATGGATATCTCCAATAATGCAGATATTTTCCCATCCACTGGTTTATTCTAGACTGTCTTTTCACTTTATTTTTAATTTATTCACAGTAGCTCCTTCTAAAACCTGGATTTTCTCTATTACTCTCGTATGATTCTAATGCTATCCACTAACAACATGCCTTTTGTACAGGGTATCACCATGGGCGTATATAAGGGGGGGGCCGAGGGGGCTGCAGCCTCCCCCCCCCCCCCCCCCCCCCCGAAATTTTGAGTTGATCGGAAAAAAATTCATAAAATCCTTACAAATAAATTAAATAAGATCATTTAGTTCATAAAAAATATTACATTTTGGGTGTAATAGCATTTTAGTGCGCTAAAAGTCTTCCAAGATCTAAATTGTTAGTAGCCCCCGAAATTTTCCCAGCCCCCTCTGAAATTATTTTCTATATACGCCCATGGGCATCACAAAAATAATGGTCATCCATTGGCCAGATGATTCTCCAATGCGAGATCGGAAAAAATAACCCCCATATTAACCCCCGCAAAATTGACCTTGAAATGTAATTCATTTTTATTGCATATTTCGAAACTGCGAGTCATGAGGAAGAAAAAAGTCAATGGCACCATAGACCAGAAATGACTCCTTTTGGTCAAAATGACCATTAACAGCGTATACATGGGCCATTCTATTACAATCGACAAATGGTGGCCAATTTTGATAATTTTTTGTCTTTAGCATGTTCTAACAATGCCTTACACAAAAATACCTCGTTTGATTTTTTTAAAAAAGCATCTTCCAGTATAAAAAAATGTATTTTTTAAAAAAGCATCTTCCAGTATAAAAAAATGTAAGTATATTGAACAACGGCCCTCACAGCGGCAATCATTAACGCAGGACCAGAACGCATATTTTACAATTGACAGATATGCCTTCATGAGGTTATTCTCGAAGCTTATCAAGAGCTCCTGGCCATAAGCTTTCAACCATTCGCTGAAATTAATCATTAAGGATTTCACAGGTCGTGTATGAATTTCATGAAGCAGCCAGTCCTCGAGTCGCTCTTAGAATAGAGGATAGAATAATTGTCCTTGCCCGTGAAAAAAAAGTTTCTTCCGAAAAAAAAAACAAAAAAATAACTTAATAAGTAAGATTATCACTCATTGCTGTAATCTGAAGGAAGACGTTCTTCCCGAAGGAAGTTCTGGTCCTCCAATGATTGCCACTGTGAGGGCCGTTGTTCAATATACTTACATTATTTTATGCTGGAAGATTTTTTTCTTCTCCCATGAAAAAGTGCATTACTTTTATGACTTAAAGTTAAAGCTCTAATCATTTTTAAGCCTTTAATATATTTCATTTAAATCCATACATCCTGGATTCATAATAATATATAAATTTATAATCAATTCCTGATCTCTTAGAAGACTTAACTCAGTGTGTTTATCGTACAAAATACGAAACACAATAAATAAATTCTTTTTTTAAAAAAATCAAACGAGGTATTTTTGTGTAAGGCAATGTTAGTAGAACATACTAAAGAAAAAAAATTATCAAAATCGGCCACCATTTGACAATTGTAACGTCAAATTGACGGCCCACGCATACGCTGTTAATGGTCACTTTGACCATAAGGAGTCATTTCTGGACCTATGGTGCCGTTGACTTTTTTCTTCCTCATGACTCGCAGTTTCGAAATAATTATAAAAAAAAAAAAAAAAAAAAAAAATCAGTCCCGTAACAGGCCACGAGGGCCCTGAGGGGCAGATACTATAGAGGTATCTGATTCATGACCATACGGCACACTAGGGAGATAGTGTGGTCAGTATTATGCTCCGGCCGCCTGATTTTCCCCTTGGCCGCTTCGACTGCTAGAGTCATTAGCACCCAAGGTACCCATTATTAAATTAATTAAAGGCTGGGTCGGCCTAGGGACGGGTCAGGGAGGCCGAATTCAACCCATGAACGAAGACACTAGAAGAAAAAATCTTTAGTGCTTGCTCGGGATTTGAACTCAGGCCTCCAGCTTATTAGTCCAGTGCTCTACCACTGAGCTAACCTCGCCCCCGCAGTTTCGAAATATGCAATAAAAAAATTTGACCTTGAATAACATTTCATGGTCAATTTTGCGGGGGTTAATATTGGGGTTATTTTTTCCAACCTCGCATTGGAGAATCATCTGGCCAACAGATGACCATTATTTTTGTGACACCCTGTACCTAGTATTGACATAGTACATATACAGCCACCTTCTTGGAATTAGAAAAATCACAGTTACCTAGACTCAATGGGTAAAGTTTTATTTTCTTTCTCGCTTTTCCTTTATTTCTTCAATTACAAAATAAAAAGAATATTAAAATGTGTAGCAAACATATGTATTTATGGCAGAATATGTAAAAATATGGAGTTTTGGCTAAATATATAAAATAAAAAACTGTTTAAATACTTTTAAAACATGCAAAATTACATCAATACTTACGATTTACGAATGAGAAAAAAATATGTAAATACAATGACATCTGTTCCCTAGTGATTAATATTTCTGTAAAGCTTCATTTCTAAAATTGATGTTTTAAAATTAGAAAATTCATTATATATACAGGGGTCAAAATTGTCCTATATTTGGAGGCCTGAGTTTCTGTACATTTAAATTTAATGTCTTTAATCACCGAAAATTAATGATTTTTGTTGATTTAAGTCTTTAAATTTACAGAAATTCCGGTCTCAAAATATAAGACAACTTCAACCCCTGTATTTATGATCCGTCAATTCTGCTATGCTCCCAAAATTATCCACTTAAGACCCACCACTTTAGAATAGTTATTTTATTATTTGCTTTGTAAATAAACAAATATTTTAGTTACAGGTTTATATAATGAACAACTAGGTAATAACCAGCTCTCTATATAGACTAGATACATTTAAAAAGTCTGATTTCTTTTTTAAAGCCGGTTTTAGTAAACAAATTCAATTTAAATCAAAAAAATCCGATTTAAATCAAAAAAATCTGATTTAAATCAAATAAATCCGATTTTTTTGATTTTTTTAAAAAAATCATGATTTTTTTACACCCTGGTCATTTCAATAAAAAAAATAATAATGTTATAGAATCATTGATTTAAAAATTCACAGGAGAAAGACATATTCACTTAACCATGGATGGAAGTCGAAAGTAGTATATGCTGTTATATGGAGAGAGTTATTTAACCAAACATAATTACTCTTCCAATTGATTCAACAGACGGGCATTGAAATATCACAGTCTCGGATCATGAACAATTATCCTAGGAGCAATTTAATTTTAACATAAGAAACAGAATTAAGTAAGACGAGCAATTTGAATTCAAATTATAAATTCTGTTGTCATTATTATTTTGAAAAAAGTGATCTCAACCTTCAATTTTCCATTTTAATTCAATTGGTTTAATACACAAAATCAGAAATATGTTGTGTAAATTATTTATTTATTTAATTTAAGAAAAATATATCTAAAAAAGTGAAACACTATAATTTCGAGTCCTAAGTAATTAACTTATTATATAAGGTAAAACTTGTAAATAATAGATCCAACAGTTTGCTCCAACCTTCCACTGTCAGGCCATATCATGACAAGCTAAGAACAGTGTTGCCAACCAGTCAGCTGATTTAATTGATAAAGACCATTCACCAAATATTAATACCCGAAAGATGTATAATCAAATGAATAAAATAATTCTAAATAATTAAACTGCCTTTGAAGCATTATAATTATAAAAAAAAAAATAGATACAAAAATCATTTGAACCTTCATTTGATAGAGGCTTTGGTTACACCTACGTTGAGTTTCCCAAAGATCCATTTTTTTTTAAATATATAAATTGAATTATATTTTTGAGACTATTTAAAATTAAATAACTATTATTCAACTATTTCAAGACTACTTTTTTTGAAATTGTTGTACAATATATCCCAAGATCTACTCAATCGATTTTTTTTAGATCTCACTTAGGATTCCATTTACCGTATTTTTATGAAAAATGCATTTTTTAAAATCAAAATTTTGATACAAGTTAGAGATTTTTTTTTTATCAAACTAAATATGTGTTTTAAATTTTAATAAAATCTGTTAAGTAGCTCTTGAAATATCTTGTTCGCCAGTTTGAAAAAAGGTAGTTTTGAGAATATAAGTTAAAATATTCTTAAAAGTAGAAAGTACTTATTTAGCCAACATTTTTTGAAAATCTCAAGGATCCTAATATCGTCAAAGTATCAGAAATACTTAAAAATAATACATGATTATTTGGTTTTGTCAATAGAAAAGTTATTGAGTCACTTCACTGTACCAAAATTAACATTATTTTATTATAATAAACGGCTCTGTATGGAATATAGGCAAAATTACAACGTTTCATCAAATTATGATATCCTAAATAAGCTTTATTAAAGAATATTTGTATGCCTCGCAGGAATTGAAGGGACCGAGACAGTTATGGTGTCTCCATCAACCAGCCTTTGAGGTCATGCTCATTGATTTGTTTGACCAAATTCATTACAGAGTTACATGATCAATCATATACATAGATTATTTCAATGGTTAATGGTTTGGATACTTCTCTGAGCAAAAAAATAAATAAATATACGCATATACTTAATAAGTTAGAGGAAAATACCAATGTGGCAAATTTAGATCACGATAAATATCTAAAAATGTTGAAAAAGTATGCAAAAAATTAAAATTTAATAGAAAAAGTTTAATATTTAACTGACAAAGTTGGCCCATTTCTCTTTCTTTATTTTTTTTAGCAATAATATACAGGGATAACAGTGGTTATTAAAATAAGCTTTACAGTAATGTAACGTTTCTTTTTTTACAAAATAAAAAAAATATTAATAACAAGTGAACTATTTGTCCACCTTCGGGGCAAAATAAATATGGCCGTAAATAATTTAAAAGACAAATTTCCAAAATATAAAATACACAGCATTCATTAAGATGTAAATTATTAACATAAATTTCACAGTGCCAAAAAATTTGAATTCTAAAATTAAGCATAAATAATGAGTAAATTTGGTTATTTTAAGAAATAAAATTAATGTGCATAGAGAAAATATAAGTTTATTGTTAATGACAAAAATAACTTTATACCAATTAAAATTTAAAAAAAAAAGATCAATATTAAAGGAGGGTTCATTGGACTGAAATGAGAGAAGAGGAAACATTAAGTGACCACAACAGCCACTTAAGTGTTTTGACAGGAGGAACTGAATTAATTAACGCTATTGACATGGGCTCAAGCAAATCAAATCAAAGGGAATTAAATAAAGACAAGCTAAATAATAAATATCTTCTTTTTAGGTATGTAAACAATGAAGCAAAGGTGATTATTTATTTATTTCATGTCAGATGAATAAATAAATTTGATACTGCACAATTTTTTATCAAATTAGAGTTGAATATGTAAGTATTTTAAAAAATAACGCATTTTTTTCTTTAGAAAAGAGCTATCGTCATGTTAAATCTCCAGGGTTAATATAAGTACAACTTTTTAAAATAAAATATTAGTAAGGATTTGGTTTTTCCATAAAACTTTAAACATAAACAATGAATTTATTTCTTCTTTCTATTTTTAATCAATACAGGGAAAATAATGATTTTAAATACGATAATAAGTATTTTCTGAGCAGATTTAAGTACGATTTGAAAAATAAATGTAAGAAGTAAGTTTATTTGTTGATTGGAAGGCGTATCATAACCTTACCTGGTAGAGTAGCGGCTTTCTTATCTCCACTCATATTTACAGCGATAGCACTAATTTGGAAGAGTGATAAAGAATAGAAGCAGGAAACTAAAACAGATTATTCCACGAGAAGGCGGCATAGCTGTACAGAATACACCACAAACAAGCCCGAGACGAACTCGATACTGAGGTTTTGTTGTGCCCGCCTAGAAGCGGGAATTTTCCCAGCAGAGGATCAATCGAAAATTCCCTACGCTCGGCTGTCCTTCTCTCTTCGGCTCAGTGTTGCCATTTTCGCTTTCACTCGCTCTCCTTTTAACACCCACGCCCCCCTGTATTTCCCCTACGCATTTACCCACGATCACGAATTCTCGTTTTACTCTTCACTTCGTACATCCAAGGCTTTCAAGCTTCTTTGATACTATCAGTGCAAAAAAAGTCTATAAACAGGAAAATTTGCAGAATCCATTATAGCCGACGCATAATCCTTGGAGTATATGGGACAAAATTCTTCTGCCAATGGAATCTTTTAGGGAATGCAGTACTGATTACCAATGTAATCCATACGGGGAGTCGGAAACAATTAGCAACACACACCAGCGTAGCCAACAGCCATAGACAAGTTGACGCCCAACGTTTTTACAGTTTGGTACTTATTGAAAAATAACTCTATTAAATCGGCTTAATACATATCAGGTGCAAGGACAAACAATAATAAATTAACTAATATATATAATTCATTAATTACTGTACTAATAGTTTCGGGCCTTCAGTGCCTCATCAGGAGCAGTTTTGAATACATATTTACAGCCTAAGCAGTCACCTTACATTATTAGGGCCACGCCATGATTAAAGCTAAAAAAAAACACAATGGCGCCATACAATCAGCTGGGTTTAATCGATAAAACTCCTCCACAAAACATCAATAACCGAAAGAGGAAAATACAAATATATAAATATGATATTTGATATCAATATGCCATTTATGAATGATTGCTAATTAATTTAAGAAATATTTTATTTCAGTTTTTTTTTTTTTTAAATTTGCTACTTTCCTCCAGTTCTTTATTATCTGTATAACTTGTTTGATTTTGCGTTTAGCCTAGTGGTCTTATCTACTTAACATCTTTGTAAATTGGTGAACTGCTTTGGAGTTTCCAAATCCCTCATTTGCTCGAACTTGTCCTTGGCTCTATTATTATAATAATGACTCTAAATCTCCAATATTTTTATTTTTATTTTTTTTTATTTTTATTTTTTATTTTATTTATTTTTTTTTTTTTTTAGGCAAAAGATCATTAAATGTAAATCAAAATTAACACAAACATAAATTTGTTAAAATGGCTCTACATGTTTACCATCCTCATATGCCTCTTCTTGAGCCTAAAAATAAGTACAGCTTAATGGAACATTATAAGGGGCTCACTTAAAATGTATTCGGCTTTTACGGAGTTCAGTTTTATCATGTTTTTTTATTATTTTATTTATTTTTTGTTGACAAAAAAAAAATACAAAAGAATTTTTTTTTTTTTTTTTTTTTTTTTTTTTTTTTTTTTTTTTTTTTTTTTTTTTTTTTTTTTTTTAAGGCGCTCTTTTATTTTTAGTAAACATGTTTTTACATTTATAAATATTAATGTACAAGTTCTTATGGATTCGTAACAACGTTTTGGAGTTTCATTTGTTAGTTCACGACTCTGGGGAGGGTAGCAGAAGCTGCTGAAAGCGCTTAGCGCCCAACAAAAAAAAATTTTGAAGGAACTGACTAATTAAATTTTTTCTGAAGATGGTCTTCCTCTACCAGCAACCAAGTACTTCGTGCCCTTAATTTTTTTTAAATTGTTATTCTTATGTGCTACACCATTCCCACACACCCCCAAACCCTACTGACCACCTACTCAGATGATACTGCCATCCTATCAATCTCTCCTGAACCTTCAGTTGCATCCCAACACCTGCAGGAACATCTCACCGCAATAGAACATTGGAGCGAAAAGTGGAGGATAAAAGTCAATCCAGAAAAATGTAAACAGGTTACATTCACTCTCAGCCGGAGATCATGCCCTTCTGTCTATCTAAAAAACACTCCACTTCCAGTATCCAACCAGGTTCGATATCTAGGATTATACCTTGACAGCCGATTGACATGGAACCCTCACACGAGACTAAAAAGACAAGAACTGAACAAAAGATACGGATTACTTAGACGACTTCATGGACCCTCGTCTAAGTTAACGACACAGAACAAACTTACAATATACAAAACAATCATTCGACCTATATGGACATACGGACTTGAACTCTGGGGTACTGCAAAAACATCCAACATCAACAGAATACAGGCATTCCAGTCAAAAGTCCTCCGCAAAATTGTAAATGCCCCTTTCTATGTATCCAGCAAAACCCTTCACAATGACCTTAACATCCCATTTGTTCTTGCTAAAACCCGTTTCCAAATGTTCCACTCCAAATTGTCCAACCATCCTAATCCTGAAGGTCTATCCTTATCTTACCAATCCCATCCAGACAATCCTCCCAGGCGGCATAAAAGACAGTGGCCCCGAGATAAACTAACATAGCTGATCACATTGTGATCATTAATTCATTTGTTTACCCGCCTCAGGAAGTACCAACAGTGGTTGGCTTCTTCCAAATAATTCATTATTTTTATTTTGTTTTAATTTTACCGTTATAATCAACTTTTATGTAATATCTGTGTCAACAAACTTGACGATTGTACTAAATGATTTATGTACAGATTTCAAATAAACAAATAATAATAAAAAAAAATGTGGTACACCAGACTGGTTTCTAGTGTAGGTTTGCATTACTCTTTCCTTGTCTTGAGTCTTCAAGTCTTATCAACTCAAGCTGTCAATACGGAGTTCCTCTTTTCGTGTTGCACGTTTTGATTGTAGGTCAACATTAGTACTAGGTACTATGTCTTCGTGACCAGTTAGCCAGTTGCGGTCTTTTTCAGTCAAGATGCTATTGAAATTATAGTAATTTCTGGCTTTAAATAAACAGACACTGTCTTGGAGGATTGCGTCCAAAATAGCTAACCTACTTCCTCTGCGGCAGCAAAAAAAAAAACAACAAAAACCGTGGCCTATTTGGTTAAGGTGTCCTACTCTATATCGTAATAAGTGCGTTCAAATGTCAGCCTGGAAAATTAATGTTTGTAAAGTTAAGGTTTTGAAAATTATTTTAATTCTACAAAAAGCCAATGTGATCAACATATATATAAAGTGTACAATTAGCGTGCCGCTAAAACTCTGAAATGAGTCCCGGTGCGATCAAGAGTCATATGGTCACCCTCTTATCTCCCCGTTTTTACCTGAAGGGCGTGCTTTTGAAGACGTAAAGGCTGGAAGTTTAGCCCTTTAGAATTTCTAGAATAGTACAGAACATTCGAGAGCATTCCAGAATACCCCAGATCATCGTTCCGTTGAACAATTTAAATCTTTTAAATTTACCTGTATTCTTGTTTATCTACTCATACGTTAATTAAAGCGCTTACTTTTCAAGTAATCATTTAGAGATAAAATGTAACTGGCATCTTAATGTAAAAAAGGCCCACCCTGTATAATGTGCAGTGTTTTATTTTTTTTTTTTTTTTTGTTTTCACCAAAAATAATATAGAATGAAACTACTACTGTTACATCATATTGATCTATACGGGAATTATTACACTTATACGTTTATCAAATGAGAAAAAATTATAATAATAGGGAAAATGGTTAAACAAATTATGGGTTTGAAACCTTATTTTTATTATATTACCTTCTTCACTCTAGTTGAAGAAAAACAAAAAAAAATCAGTCCGGTAACAGGCCACGAGGGCCCTGAGGAGCAGATACTATAGAGGTATCTGATTCATCACCATACAGCACACTAGGGAGATACTGTGGTCAGTACTATGCTCCGGCCGCCTGATTTCTCCCTGGGCTGCTTCGACTGCTAGAGTCATTAGCACCAATCAAGGTACCCATTATTAAATTCATTAAAGGCTGGGTTGGCCTAGGGACGGTCAGGGAGGTCGAATTCAACCCATCAACAAAGACACTAGAAGAAAAAATCTTTAGTGCTTGCTCGGGATTTGAACTCAGGCCTCCAGCTTATTAAGTCCAGTGCTCTACCGCTGAGCTAACCTCGCCCCCCTAGTTGAAGAAACGAAAGGTATTGAGTCGTTGTATAGTGTTATTGTTGTATTACACGTATACTGTACATACGACTCTTCTACAAATTTATTCTTCAGATAAATAATAGAAATGAGATTGAGTAAAAATAGGTGAGATTAAGTATTTTAATGTTAGAAATAAAAAACAAAACACATTATTTTAAGGTATTCTGGATTGATCGACTGTTTAAAAGATCGGGCCTTGGAGATAGATTCTTTAAAAAGATCGGCCCTTGGATAACGATTCAAAAAAATCGATATATCGTGTTAAACATCGATTCAGATCGCCCATCTCCAGTACTAAGTTTTTAAACTAGACATAACAACTTTGGGACTTTTGGTAGTAAGGTTAACAACTTTGGGACTTTTGGCACTTCGACAACTAGGCCATTAGCGCCGACATCCAGGGTGCAGCGAGGAATTTTCCCAACGAGCCGTGGCATAAGAAAATTCCTGCCGCCGCACAGTGGTCAAAAAGCGCTCAAAACTCAATAACATTTGATATTGTTGATTCAGAAACCAGAAATTGTGCACACTTACCAATCTTATAACTACAATGAAGTTATTGATAAGTCACTCACATGACAACTTTTTTTGTGGTCGCCCCCTCCTCTGAACTGCACTCGGCTGGGCTCAGGGGGTCAAAACCAATTAAAAAAAAATACATCTGGTCCTATCTCAGCCAACTTTTTTTAAAATTTCTGCACAACAGTTAGAGATAATTTCCGTAGGAGTAACGAAATATGCTCATCGGCTATTGGAAATTGATCTGTCAAATACTCGCATACCGAAAGTACACTTTTGTCGTTTGAATTCAACAATATTTCAACTAGGGCACGATTTTTTCACTCGGATCACTTCAGACATTTTTTGCATTCAACACTGACTTGAGTACTGAAAAAAAATCTGTCTTCGATTTGATTCCAATGTTTACATAGAGATAACGTGCGTCTGTATGTTAGTCATTTACCGAGTTCGTTCACCTCTAGCACCGAAGTAGGCAGGTTTATGCAGCTAATTTCAGTCTGGGGTCTTTCTATGCATGCCCACGGAATATTTAAGCCCGAAATTAGAGAGACGCAGAGATACGCAAAAGCTATATGACAAAACGAAATTTGATACGTGTAATTTTGTTACTTTTTCTGTATCCCCGTCCATGAAGGCGATTCGAAAAATACAAAAAACATTTTTTTTGCCCTTCGAACATCCCATTAAAACAAGAAAAACATGCGTCAACCTTATCGGTCAGAAAAAGTAAAGTTGAAGGAACGATTTTGGTTCATGAGGATTTGGGAAATTTTCTTCGTTTCTAGTACTTCAATGATTAACCACCATCCTGCGATCAACGGTCGGGGCCTAAAACTCAAGAAATGGCACTCTCACGAGGTATTTAACATATATTGAAGGCGAATGGGTTCGGAGAAAGTACTTCAAAAAATCAAGTTTTGAACGCTTTTTGGCTATTTTTGACCACTGTGCGCCGGTGGGGAGCGAACCCATCATCTCCCGCTTATGAATCTAAGGCGCTAGCCACTAGACCACGGGAGACCCCATTAAAAAACCGTTATACAAAATTATTACACCAAGTAAACAATGCGGATCTGGTGCTGTCCAATCCATTTAGCAAAGATTGATAACTCATGGGGGAAGGGTAGAAAAATAAATAAATATCTTCTGAAGAATGGAATTCCCCGTGAATTTGATTTGGCTTCAAGATATAGGAATTTCCTTTTATTAGTGCGGACGAATGGAATACTTGAGGCTGTGCGACCCCACCTCACGGCCTCCGGTATATTAAAAGAATTCGGATATGGGTGGCAGCACTGGAACTCACAGTTATTCAACTTTACTCCACAAAACGGAATTTTATAAAATTCTTTTCTCACAGCTCCAGAGTGAAGTGTTTTAGAATTTGCGTTTGATCCATTTTGAACGCCAAATATTAATTGAAGTGCCAGAGGTGACAAACCCATAATTAGAAATAACTGAGAAAATTGGAGTTTAAGTCACGAAGAATGTGAAAAAAGTCCGTCACGCAGGAGCTGCATAACTAAGCACTTTCCTCAGTATTTAGGTAGTGTAGACTGCATTCCTGAATAATTTTCTTTAAAAAAACCTATATAAATAAAATAAAAACAACTATGAACTTAATAAATACACAAAAACTTCATATTTACGTCTTTTGAACTGACGCAGGAAGAGAATCCAGGACTGTAGGGGGACTTCCCCCTAGTGGTAGAAAGCGGCGGCTTTGTGAACCTATTTCTGGCGGGCTAATTCTATTGAAATATAGTACAAAGTAAACCCCCCTTTCTGATTGACCGATTTAGCTAATTTTTGCAGCACTTCTTTCTTATGAATTACCCACGACATATACCAAGTTTCGTTACAATACAGCAGAAATTACGACCGGTATGAGTATATTAGTAATTTGGGTCCGGAATAAACCCCCCTCCCTTCTAATGAACCGATTTAGTTTATTTTTACAACACATTTTTCTCTGTAGATTACCACTACGAATACCGAGTTTCGTAGAAATACAAGAAAAATTACGGCTGGTAGTGGCAAATTGGATATGTGGGTCCGGAGTAACCCCCCCCCCCCCTTCTAATGGACCGATTTAGTTTATTTTTACAACACATTTTTCTCTGTAGATTACATTTCTCAATAGCTACTTTCCTTCGGAGGAAAGTGCTAAAAATTAGTGTTGATGATAGAATTTATTTTACTTGAACCAATTAAATTCATTTTTGTCATCAGCAATAATCCTTTTCACATTCTTTGTGACTATAACACCACTTTTCTCAGTTATTTCTAATTGTGGGTTAGTCGCCTTTGGCATTGAGCCCTTCAATTATTGTATATGGGCAATAATGTAGAATTCAACATAAAATCTTTTTTCAGTTGCTCTATAAAAAACTTTCATATTCTGACAGTCTATATGTTACCGGCAAAGTATATAATCAGGCATTCTATAGAATGCCTAAATCCAGCCGGCAATGTATGAAATAAAGCTTATTTCATACATTGCCTAGGCATTCTATAGAATGCCTACTGTGCTTTAGGCAAAGCATGAAATAAAGGATTTGTAGCTTGTAGGACTAACTACCGGCGGTGCGATTGCGGATTTATATCCATGAACATCCCGTCTGATGATGTCTAGGAGAATTAGAAGAATGCCTAGGACGACTTTTGGGCATACGTGCTATGCGTTTCCGCTCGCTCAAGAAGATATCAAAACCCTAGTTAATCCAACTCGCAGAAATTAATAGAATTCTATTAAATTCTTCGAGTTGGATTGACTAGGGTTTTGGTATCTTCTTGAGCGAGCGTAGCGAGCGGAAACGCATAGCACGTGTGCCCAAAAGCGACAGCTTACGACAGGTCAGCTACGACAAGTGAGTATAAATTTTAATTATACTTCTTCATTAAGGATACGCTGTTTACGCCATCTTTTATAGCCTCCAAAACAGTGAACTTTAAGTGCTTAATAACTTCTTTCCTAGTTGAGAGCATTTTTTTTTTTTTTTAACGGATTCGTGTTTAGTGCATCAAAATACGTTATCGAGCAAACTTTGAAGAACATCGGTGCTGAGGACGCTTTATTTTAGTGATTTGCATAGATTCTGAACACTCAAATTCTACCTGTTGTTATTTCTTTCAAGTATCTAGGTAAAGTGTATGTAGTATACTCAAAACCTTTTTAATTTAAAAAAAATGCCCAATAAGCAACAGGCATTCTATAGAATGCCTAGGCAATGTGTGTAATACTATGTACATTCTACACTTTGCCTGAACCAGCCAGGCATTCTATAGAATGCCTGGATTATATACTTTGCCGGTAACATATATACTGAAACCAAATCTTAAAACAACTTTGCTATATACGTTCTATTTTAACAAAGACAAATTATACAATAATATTTAAATAATATCTACAGTCACCTAAATCTGTACATTCGGGCTTCGTTGACCTCGAAAGACCTAATATTTTGTTGTAGGTTGAATGAACACAACAATCAAAGATAAATTATCAATCAACGAAATACTCAATTTTTAATTTAATTTCTGTACCATAATTGATGACTAATAAAGAGCACGTTTAGGCGGAAAACTAAAAGAAAATAAACAATAAAAGTCCGTCACGCAGGAGCTGCATAACTAAGCACTTTCCTCAGAATTTGGGTAGTGTAGACTGCTTTCCAGAACAATTTGCTTAAAATATCCTACATAAATAAAATAAAAACATGAATAGTTCTCTTTTAAATTTGTAATGAGTAACTGATCAATTATTAATTTGCTTCCAGAGTTATGTTTACACATGGTACCTATAACACTACGTAATAAATACAAAAAACCTCATATTATCGTATTTTGATCTAACGCAGGAACAGGATACAGTCACTCTAGTGGTAGAAAGAGCTCCTTGCGGCGGCTTTGTGAACCTACGTCTGGTGGGCTTTTCTATTGAAATATATCACAAATTAAACCCCCGCTTTCCGATTGACCGATTCAGCTCATTTTTACAACACTTCTTTCTCATGAGTTACCCACGACGTATACCGCGTTTCGTTACAATACAGAAGAAATTAGACCGGTATGAGTATATTAGGAATTTGGGTCCGGAGTAAACCCCCCCTTCTAATGAACCGATTTAGTTTATTTTTACAACACATATTTACCTGTAGATTACCACTACGAATACCGAGCTTCGTCGAAATATACCAAAAATCACGGCTGGTAGTGGCGAATTGGTATTGTGGGTCCGGATTTAACCCCCCCCCCCCTCTCCTAATGAACCGATTTAGTTTATTTTTACAACACATATTTACCTGTGGATTACCACTACGAATACCGAGTTTCGTCGAAATATACCAAAAATCACGGCTGGTAGTGGCGAATTGGTATTGTGGGTCCGGAGTAAACCCCCCCTTCTAATGAACCGATTTAGTTCATTTTTATATCTCAGTTTTCTCTCTATATTACCACTACGAATACCAAGTTTCGTTGAAATATAACAAATATTACGGCTGACATAGTCAAATTAGTGTTTTGGGTTCGGGGTAAACCCCCCCTTCCGGTGGACCGACTTTGGTGGTTAACGAACTCGTTCAATCGTTTGCTAATTGAATGCTATATACCAAGTTTCGTGACGAAAAAACAAAAACTCTGGCCGCTATCGTGTTAACAGACACACACACACACACACACACACACACATATATTTATATACATATATATATATATATATATATATATATATATATATATATATATATATATAGATATATATAAATTTTAACGGGGGTCATTTTCGGTGTCTACTAGGTAGGATCGATAAAGATTTGAAGAAATTTTTCAAAAATTCCGTCATGAGTCCAACCTCAATAGCTACTTTCCTTCGGAGGAAAGTGCTAAAATGAAGCGCAAAATATGAAAACTTCTAATTCTGAAAGTAAGTACCTACGCAAACAATATTGATAAAATTGTTACGATCAAAATTACATGGATACTGATAAACGGGGTTCCATTACATGTTGAAGAAGCCCGACAGGCAGGAACTGTGTCATTTTAGTGTCTTTCACTTCTTATGAGATGGTAAGCTTAGAATTAAAACAGTTTAGATCTTTTCATGAAAAATGTAAAATGAAATCTCAAAGAGGAGATTTGAGGCTCCACAGGAAACTGACAGTAGTCTAAGCGGAAATTACTCCCTCTGACTGGCTCTAGGAAAACACTGTTACAAATACGTTTCCCGTTTTCTTACCTTGTTTTACTAAAATACTCATTTTACTGTTATATGGAATTAAAAAAAAAAACAGCCAATCTAAAACTATGGCCAACATACACAAAAAAAAAACCCTTTTGAATGACATTTGAAAATCACTTTAGAACCTTTTTTGTACAGAATTTAGTAAGCTTTCGAATAGTTACCTTCCACTTACCACAATTTCCCAACCGTTTTCGAGATATTGAAGAAAATATACGGAAATCCCAAACATTTTCATGCCTGATAATGATATTTTAGCACTTTCCTCCGAAGGAAAGTAGCTATTGAGGTTGGACTCATGACGGAATTTTTGAAAAAATGTCTTCAAATCTTTATCGATCCTACCTAGTAGACACCGAAAATGACCCCCGTTAAAATTTATATATATATATATATATATATATATATATATATATATATATATATGTCTGTTAACACGATAGCGGCCAGAGTTTTTGTTTTTTCGTCACGAAACTTGGTATATAGCATTCAATTAGCAAACGATTGAACGAGTTCGTTAACCACCAAAGTCAGTCCACCGGAAGGGGGGGTTTACCCCGAACCCAAAACACTAATTTTACCATGCCAGCCGTAATATTTGTTACATTTCAACGAAACTTGGTATTCGAAGTGGTAATATAGAGGGAAAAGTGAGATGTAAAAATAAACTAAATCGGTTCATTAGGAGGGGGGGGGGGTTTACTCCGGACCCACAATACCAATTCGCCACTACCAGCCGTGATTTTTGGTATATTTCGACGAAACTCGGTATTCGTAGTGGTAATCTACAGTTAAATATGTGTTGTAAAAATAAACTAAATCGGTTCATTAGAAGGGGGGGTTTACTCCGGACCCAAATTCCTAATATACTAATACCGGTCGTAATTTCTGCTGTATTGTAACGAAACGCGGTATACGTCGTGGGTAACTCATGAGAAAGAAGTGTTGTAAAAATGAGCTGAATCGGTCAATCGTAAAGCGGGGGTTTAATTTGTAATATATTTCAATAGAAAAGCCCGCCAAACGTAGGTTCACAAAGCCGCCGCAAGGAGCGCTTTCTACCACTAGAGTGACTGTATCCTGTTCCTGCGTTAGATCAAAATACGATAATATGAGTTTTTGGGTATTTATTACGTAGTGTAGTAGGTACCATGTGTAAACATAACTCTGGAAGCAAATTAATAATTGATCAGTTAGTCATTACAAATTTAAAAGAGAACTATTCATGTTTTTATTTTATTTATGTAGGATATTTTAAGCAAATTGTTCTGGAAAGCAGTCTACACTACCCAAATTCTGAGGAAAGTGCTTAGTTATGCAGCTCCTGCGTGACGGACTTTTTTTGTTTCTAGAAGCAACCAAAATTTAAACAACTTCGTTTAGATGGATATCAAACGTCTGGAATAATTTTCAACTGAATCAATCATTTCTGAATATGAAACTAAAATGTAGATTGGAAAAGTAGTTGTATCAATGTTTCTCGTAAATGGTTACAGATATCGTTTAAAAAATTCCATTCGTTTCCCTACGTTAAGGAATCTTTAAAACGAGTACCTGCAAGAATGTTAACTTGAAAACGTAGGCGTGAATTTCGCTTCAAAAACCATGTTCAGGTGGACGGATTGTGCTGGTTAATGAACCTGACCTTTCAAATTAGACGAAACATTTTTGCACCAAAAGTCATCAAAATTGAACCATTTTTGATAGAGCCACTTCATCTCGCCTAGTGTCGTAAGATGAGGTTATCCAATCCGAGGAAGTGGATTTTATCTCCCTTAGCTTGTTTTCATTATTTTGTTACCATTCGTATTGCCACTTCGGGAAGGTCAACGTCCCGTGGGGATGAGCCCCTTTCCAAAAGTTGAGAATATATTACATGATCCCCAAGAACGGAAAAAACACTTTATTAAAATAATTATAGTGATGCTGCCCAAATTAATGGGGTTACTAAGCGACACAGCTCTTTAATCAGTCGTCAGATAAATGTCTTGATGTGATCTCTTGGTTTCATGCAAAGGGTTAGTTATGTCAGGGATACGGAAGTTGTATTGAAGATCAATATTGTAAGCGTGGTTGTGCCTCACGTTGGTGTTTCATTATGGTTCTTCATTAATTGTATTTTTAACCGTAAATTTGACTATTAATAATTCCGAGCGAGTCTACTAGTATTTGTTCGACTAAGATCGGGAGGATATTCATATCTAGGCCGAGTTCCTGAAAGAAAGTACTTGTATCCTTTGGTATGGTTCCTCGAGCTCCGAACCATAACCCTTTAACGAGGAATTTTCTTTTGCCGAATTGCTGCTGGAATTTTTCAGTCAAGAATGCCAAGCATTTTCCGTAAATCAAACTTTTTTTCTCTATCGACTGCAAATAGATTAAACAATAATTATGAACAATAAAAATTAATTATGTATTTTACATTTTAAATTAAATATTTTAAATACATTACTAAATGAGTAAAATATAGAAGATAGGGGTTTAAACGTGAGTTGGATACGGGCTGAAAACTACTGGAGGCTCCAGGAGAGAGAAGTCCCTTATCACTGCTTTTCTTGACAGGGGTAGAGAGAGAAAGGAATGATACGGGATGATCTTTGACGTGGTAAGCATGCACAGAGGAGAGAATGTGATAAAGGCGCAGGATAGGAAGGCAGGATGGCTTTAGAACAAGATGGAGGAGGCTTTTGTGTTCAGGATGGAAAAGCAAAGGTCTTCATCAAAGGATCTTCTTAATTGGCGAAATGCCTTCTCCGAAGGAATCTATTCATATTCGTTTATACAGGGTGTATCGCAAGTAGATGACAATAGCCAAGGGAGGGGGCGAGGCCAAAAATGTAATTAAATACTGCTAACCTCACGATTATTGTGCTTTTGTTCCAGACATGGCCTCATAAACGTTTTTTTGTAGAAAATCCCCAATTATCTCTGCTTGTACACATTATTTTGCAACGTATTGTATTGGATTTGAAACCTTCATCAGGGCTACTAGGAGAGGACGAGCTCATCCGAACGAAAGTCCATACATCACGGATTATTTTATTTATGCGTTTGAAGAGCAGGACCAAGAGATACTAAAGCCTCGACGGCGACACTAAGCAAACACACAATTAGAAAAATGTTGGATTGAAATACTTAGTAAATTAAATCTTGTAAAGACACCAACAATTTAAATAAATAATAACATGCAGAAAGTTAGCCGTTGATATGATAAGATGTCGGAATATACATGAGCCTTCTGTCATTATGCTGTCATTTAATGCTTCGAAGAATATTTAGTAATAAGACAACTGTCCGAACGATCTATTTGAATATTTATTAAACATTGTTTTCAATCATTTTCTTTTACTTTCAGTTGAGACAAAACGGTTGTCCTGTAACCGCAAAGGCTTAATCTGAAGCTTACATTTATTGAAATTAAGAAGTCAAGGAATGGTTGGGATTCGGCTAAGAGAAAACGTCACATTTTCATAAATCTTGCATCTCGCCTGAATGTCTCACGTTTTATGTGTAAGTTGCAGATGAGGGAGGGCAAGGTTCAATGGATTCTTAAAGAAACTGGCAGGATTTGCTCCCCAAAATTCTTTAAAACATTAACTTATACTAGCGACGTTTCTAACCTGTTCAGGTTTATCAACAATTGAAGGGGTCGGGGCAAAATAGTGCCAAGCAACATTTTTAACAAAACTTAACTGTAGCTGCTAAACGTGGGATATTTTGCAGGACTATCAGGTTAAATAGTTAGGGGCAATAAGATCAAGAACCATCATAGACTGATAGTCCCACATAATATTCAACATATAGCAGCTACAGATAAGTTTTGTTAAAAGTGTTGCTTGACACTATTTTGCTCCGACCCCTTCAATTAGATCTTGAACCTGAACAGGTTCGAAACGTCACTAATATAAGTTATTGTTTAAACAATTTTTGGGAGCAACTCCTGCCACTTTCTTCAAGAATCTGACGTTTTCTTTTAGCCGAATACCAACCATTCCTTGACTTCTTAATTTCAATAAATGTAAGCTTCAGGTTATACCTTCGCGGTTAGAGGACAACCGTTTTGTTTCAACTTAAAGTAAAAGAAAATTATTGAGAACAATGACTAATGAATATTTAAATAGGGAGTTCGGACAATTGGCGTAACACATTGAGTGCTTGTTCGACAGTCTCAAACTTCAGAGGACTTCGTCCACAAATTTTGGAAGAAAGCGGGTTGTGTTGTGTAATCAACAAAATGATTTAGGATAAGCTCCCTGGCTTCAGGGCCCAAGCCGTTCTCCGAAGTTTGCCTGTGCTGAAGTATGGTTGTTGAAGGACTGGAGGAGACGGAGACAATGCCCACAGAGAATTCAAGTAGGAAAGAGGAGACTTGACGTCTAGGGCGGGCCTGATACCCGCAATCAATAAGGACTCTCATAACTGGTGTCAGGGTCTCGTCCGACGGCTGATTTTAAAGTTTGTTCGGGTCTTGGCCAACCTCAAAACCCACCCAAAGTCCAAAGATCATCAAAGAAATAATGAGGGATTATCACTTATTCCTGTTGATTGTTTTATTTTGAATGTAATTATGACTCTAGAACATAGAAGAAGAGGAATAAGGACTTGAACATCCACAGGTTAGCAGCGGTCGGCCATCAAACGTGGCTTTCACTAAATACAACCCGGTAACGATTGCGCTACGAGATGGGTAGTAAAATATAAAACACGCTACAAGTTACTTCCTTAGCCACCTGGTTACAGCATGTAAAATGTGACAGAGCAAATAAATTGTAATTGATTTTTACTTGGCTTAAGCAGGCCATTAACGTTCCGATTTGCAGTGTGACTTAGTCAGACTACTAGTTGGATAGTCAACGGTCCGACTTGCTATCCAACTTAGTCCTAGTCTGTTTTCACAACTGTGGACGTTGATCACGAGCCAAAAAATATATCGAGGGCACACCGAAGTTGCCCGAAGGTCAAGCACTGACTGAGGTAAGTTGGACGACTTTGGTCCGACTTCCCCACTCTCGCTCCAAATCCGTAACCAGTCGGATGTCGGATCTTCGAGTCGTCCCTCTAAAAGTTACGACTCGTCCAATTAGAGTTCCAACAAGCCCATTCACGATCCGATATCGGATTCAACTTCGGAAGTTGGGCCACAAGTCGGACTACAAATTGGAACGAGAAGGACCTACTTAACGTGAATGGCTTTTTACTTAGGAAGTAAAAAAAAAAAATGTCAACTATCTGAGCCATACAGACCTAGCATTAGCCTAACAAATCCCTATACTTCACCGGAATGTCTTATTTAATATTTGATTTTTGGACCTAAATTATAACAACTCTTTGTTATTTTCTTTAAAATTAATTATTTTCAGGACTAATTATTATTAGAATTAATTATTATTAGAATTAATATTAATTTGTGTGAGAGGCATTCAAATATTGTATTTTTTTTGGTGACACTCATCGCGTCGTGTGTATTTTCATCAAGGAACCACCGGTCCTCTAATCTATCACAGACGGCTTTGTCCGCCATTCCTGAGTCTGACAGTCAGACCTTTCTCATTGAAGTCAGACTTTGACTTCAATGAGAAAGGTTCTATCAGGCTTACCACCTCGTATCCATGTGCCTACTGCTCCCGAGACAGTTATATTCGGTGTTTCTCTCACGGTCTATGGTAATCCGCTTCCCTTGGCGTCATCAAGTTGCCCTTTATCGAAGCATATTTTATTCCCGGTTCCAGCTTTTCGTTCAGCAGGCTGCCCTCTCGGCGAATGGTGAGATTTTCCCGTAATTCCCTCAATTCCCTCCTTAAACCTCTTCCTTTCTTCTCACCTTTCAATGCCTCGTACCTGGAGGTGAATGTCCTAATGGTAAGGCTGATCATTCTATTTACTATATGTATATCATTATTTTATGTTTTCTGCTTTCACCTGAGCTCACCAGGGCAAATATTATTATTTTTTATTTTATCTTATCTTTTATTTAATCTCTTATTATGTCGTATTTAATGAATATATTGATCAGTAATTTTATACAGAACTGAGAGTAAGTAAACAAATATTAACAAAGGTCTCAAATTAAAAAAAAAAATGGATAAGTAAGCATAAGCCACGTAATATTTTCTTACCTACTCACAACTAAATTCTGTAGATAACTACTGATCACACTATTCAAACAAAAAATTTTGTTTATCACATATACACTTGAAAAATTGTTTTATAACCTATTGGCTTGATCTAAAAGCTTACTGTTATTGTTTACGCTGCCAAAGAGCTTGCCAAACCGTTCAACATAGTGATTTTTACTAAAATCTGAAGTTTTCTTTTAGCCGAATCCTAACCATTCTTTGACTTCAAAGAAACCATTATAAATACGGAATTTCATTATTTTGAATGTTTTTTTTTTATTAATTGGAAACTACTTATTAGGGAGATTAATTAATATTGAAAGATGGTAAGATTGTTATATTTGCGCGAAGACTATAGTCTGTAGTATAGTTGGCCCGCGAGAATTAGACTCTAGTAAGAAGGGCGGTGACCCTAGAGAAGATGGAATCAATAGCTAAGACCTGCAGCTTCAAAACTAAACCTGCTCTTATTCTCCGCCATATGCTAGGATATGAAGCTGCTAGGTAATACATTCTTATACGCGCGACAGTATGATACGATCTGTACCTTTTGGGATCAAGTAGGCCAAAATCTCTGCAGTAATTTGAGACCCGCTGCATCAGGGTAGTACTAGGGGTTGCTCTCCGTCGGATGCAAGGACCTGCAGCTTCAAAACTAAACCTGCTCTTATTCTCCGCCATATGCTAGGATATGAAGCTGCTAGGTAATACATTCTTATACGCGCGACAGTATGATACGATCTGTACCTTTTGGGATCAAGTAGGCCAAAATCTCTGCAGTAATTTGAGACCCGCTGCATCAGGGTAGTACTAGGGGATGCTCTCCGTCGGATGCAAGGACCTGCAGCTTCAAAACTAAACCTGCTCTTATTCTCCGCCATATGCTAGGATATGAAGCTGCTAGGTAATACATTCTTATACGCGCGACAGTATGATACGATCTGTACCTTTTGGGATCAAGTAGGCCAAAATCTCTTCAGTAATTTGAGACCCGCTGCATCAGGGTAGTACTAGGGGATGCTCTCTGTCGGATGCAAGGACCTGCAGCTTCAAAACTAAACCTGCTCTTATTCTCCACCATATGCTAGGATATGAAGCTGCTAGGTAATACATTCTTATACGCGCGACAGTATGATACGATCTGTACCTTTTGGGATCAAGTAGGCCAAAATCTCTGCAGTAATTTGAGACCCGCTGCATCAGGGTAGTACTAGGGGATGCTCTCTGTCGGATGCAAGGACCTGCAGCTTCTGGGAATTACTAGGTCTTATTCTCGGGCGTAGCGACGAACCTGCAGTGTCTAGTAACAACTAGGTCAGGCTCTCTGCCGTATATTACGACCTACTGCTTCAAAGAACTACTGGGCTATGCTCTCGGACGTATGTAGGTTTGAAGTTTCTGGGAATTACTAGGTCACCCTTCTCTACTGTATGCTAGCTCCTGCAGTTTCTGGGAACTACAAGGTCACCCTTCTCTGCTGTATGCTAGCTCCTGCAGTTTCTGGGAACTACTAGGTCACCCTTCTCTGCTGTATGCTAGCTCCTGCAGTTTCTGGGAACTACTAGGTCACCCTTCTCTGCTGTATGCTAGCTCCTGCAGTTTCTGGGAACTACTAGGTCACCCTTCTCTGCTGTATGCTAGCTCCTGCAGTTTCTGGGAACTACAAGGTCACCCTTCTCTGCTGTATACTAACTCCTGCAGTTTCTGGGAACTACTAGGTCACCCTTCTTTGCGGTATGCTAGCTCCTGCAGTTTCTGAGAACTTAGTTTTACTCACCGCTAGCGCAAAAACTGCAAGGTTTTATAAGCAGCAATTCATCTCTTGATTTGTATTTCGATTGTATTATTTCCCCATCTGCGTTCTTTATCTTTTCGATTATTTTGTTATAATTCGTTCATTTTATCCAATATTTTTAATATTATGATTTTATTTTTTTGTTTTTCAATGTCTGTCAATAAAGCAGCCCAAGGCTCCGGAGAATCAACAAGTATGTCCCGGATCTCTAATAACGTTATCACTGAGAGTTCACGCCCGATTGCAATAATGCAGATATTTCACCATTAAGATAACGGGAAAATGCCTGTTGTAGCGATAATTGCTGCTATCTGTAATTGACATCAGTCTCCGAGTCTGTATTATCTATACAGCTACATTATATGTATAAACAGTACATGGTAATTTCGTGACCACTCCTGATAATTACCTCTGTTCAAATAGCCACATATGACCACCAAAAATCACCAGGGA
This sequence comes from Gonocerus acuteangulatus, assembly GCA_946811695.1. NCBI lineage: Eukaryota > Metazoa > Arthropoda > Insecta > Hemiptera > Coreidae > Gonocerus > Gonocerus acuteangulatus. Next base: position 60,344,252 of record OX328130.1, read on the forward strand.
ATAGGTCAGTACAACCATACAGAAATACGATATATGCATTTTACATAACATACAAATATGTATAAATTTAACTTTCCGATACCCACACAGAATACTAAAATTTCATTTATTGATATACATTTTTACAGTAAACCTAACTTACAATTGTATAATATGGGCCTGAGAAGGAGTAATTAATTTAAAGCTACGGAGCTTAGTGTATTAAAAAAAAAAATATATCTTACAGCTTGAAGCCAATTAGTTTAGATATTTATATTTATTTTATTTGCTTCAAGAGCTTCGCAACAAGGGTGATCTGCTCAAAGAAAATTAATAATAAAAAATAAAAATAATAAGGAAATACTTTCAAATTTAAATTCATAATTAACATTAATAGTTCATATTCATAAAAATATACACAAAACAAAATAAGTAATAAAATAATGGTACAATTGAAATCATAATAAAAATGTATGAAATAATAAGTAAGATCTAACCTAAAGAAAAATAAAAACACAAAAAGTAGACAAATTGCTCTAAAATTATTTTGAGATCAGAAATTTCGGCTTTGATTGTAATTGTGCGTTCCTAGTAATACAGTTATATTTCGTTGTATGTATTCGTGGCCTTCAAGTATGTCAGTATGGTATCAATATATGGGCTCTTATCTGATAACAGCTCGCTAAGGTCATGAGGTGCCTTTATTTTGCATTTATATTTACCAAAATAAATGCAAAATTTTCAAAATTGAACATATTGTTACCGACAGGCGAGAAGTGATTCTATGCACTGACTCATTGAGCACACTACAGGCACGAGCTGACAGACACTAAACACATCCAATAATAATAGACATATTGAAAACTATTCACTCACACAACAAACACATAACAATGTACTGGCTGCCAGGGCATGAAGGTTTAGGAAAAAGCTCCATAGCAGATTCATATGCAAAACTTGCTATAAGTCAACGCGAGCTTAACCGATTAATCATAAAACAAGACTTGACCAATGAAACTATACAAAATATAATAAATTATTAGCTAGAAAGCTGAGTAAGACAGACACAATCAAAAATACACTCAGGAGTGGACATCCAGCTACCGTGATAATAGACGAGAGGAAATTGTACTTGCTTGACTCCGAATTGGCCACACGAGACTAACACACGAATACCTCATGACAGGACTTAACAAACCAATTTGTGATACATCCAATACAGACTTTACTGTAAAACACCTACTTACGGAGTGCAGAAGACGACAAAACCTAAATATCCCACATGACAAACCTTACCCATGTATACCTAATCAACAAGGACCCACCCCCAAAGTGCAGTACATGCCAAGTCCAAATAACTGTCCAGCACATAATAGAGGAATGCCCTAAATACCGGCACCAATTTGCTGCTGAAGGTATTAACAGAAACGTCGCAGTGTGCCTAGGAAACAATCCCTCAGAAGTTGACTGTTAAATTTTCTTAAAACTGCCGGTCTGCTAAAAAACATATAAATTGTTATTTTTGTATATATATAAAGTGTTACAAGTGAGCTTGTGAATGTACTTTTACTTGTAATTATAATGACTTTTATTTTCTATCTGAAAACTGTAATTTTGGTTCTATTAAACTGTATTTCCCAATTCAGAACTATATCTTTGTAAATTTTTTAAGTATTTTTTAAGTAAGTAAGTCAGATGCTGAACATCAATGTAATGAGCTATCTTAATGTAAAAAAAAAAAAAAAAAAAAAGGAAGAAGGGGAAAAAGAAGAGAAAGGGGGGAAAATAAATATATATATAAAAAAATCAATAAATATAAAACAAATAAAAGAAGAAATTAAAGAAAAGAAAAAAAGAAAAAAAAAAAAAAGGTAGCTCTCTGTTAATCCTCCCCACTATTATTATTATTATTATTGTACAGGTCTTCCCTTGTCCTTTTTAATCTGAATAAGTTAATAACACCTAAGAGAATGGATATGCTAATTATATAAAACAATGTAGATGCTGGCGTAAAAACATGATAAAATGTTAATCGCCACTAAATCCTGATCCTAATCCAATCCCACATGACATGTACGAACTGTTGAGGGACAGCAGCCAGTACATAAACACAATACTTTCTTACTTGCAGGACACTAAACTATACACTCACATTTGAAGATTTCTGCTGAATAACCGGTGGCTTCCAGGCATATTACAGACATTTACAAACCTTTGTTAATGGGAATAATTGAATCAAATATTTATTTCAATGCTGGTTCATTAGACAACACAGGTACCACCTTGAAGGAGTGAAATCGCATTAGAAACGAACCACTTATAAATAAAAACATAAATAAACGTATTGTGTCTAATTGTGGTCTAGTGGCTAGCAGGCTGGAATCTCATTCAGGATACGTGGGTTCGAGTCCCACTGGTGGGAGGTTGACTTCTTTCGCCTAGGGCCCGTTGAAAAAATCCCTGTTTCACTAGTGGTGCTTATAAAGGGTTCGCAATCTGTAGAGAGACCGCATGATAATGGCAAAGATGCAGATATACCGTAAAAATAAATAAATAAAATTATTGTTATTAATCTATCAAGATAATGATTTGAGATAAATGCTGAATATTTAAAACTAGAGCAATTTCTGTTCAAATATAAGACACTGTCTCATTTGTTATGCTGATCTGGAGTTTCTATTTAGCATTTAAATAGGAAAACTCCAATGGGGCTTCACTTCTCAGAGGTGTAACAAAAAAACTAATTAAAAGTACAAATGTTGTTAGCAAATATGCATTAAGATTAACCGGAATGCTAATTTTATTTTTGCTATTCGAAATGCATCAAATACCAGAGTCATTGGAATATCCTGTTACTTTTATTATTATTCTTAGGTATTTTTCCATTCAGAAATAAATGTTTGCTATAGTTCCAGCAATCATTTTAACAGGCTATAGTACATAGAAAATCATTACAGAGCTACATACTTCTGTATGATCATCACAGCCTAATTCGGCACATATTTGTGGCAACTCGATTTTTGTCACTAAATCCAAAATCAGTTTAGATGCATTCATAAAATCATTTAACCCCTTGACATACATATAAAATCTTAGTCAACGCGTCCGAAAAATACGGAAGAAAGTTCTAGCCGTCTTCGTCATGTCAAAGTCAACACCTACTACTTACAGTTTTTTAAAATAAATGGTTCAATGGTCAGCAAATTTTTTTTTACATAGAGAAGAAACCCGAATAAAAAAGTTCACGTTTCTCGTAAAAGGGTGAAGTTCGTTAGCCTGTCGCGTCCGAACACGAAAAAAAACAAACTCTTAGTGCTCACGTTTTTGCGTTTATAGGCTTCTATGTACACTTTCTATGCGTTTTATAGCGCATGGAAGCAAATGAGACCATTTTTATGGCGATATCTGTAACTGTTCACGAGAAAAGTGAAGAAATCTATTTTCGGTTTAGGTAGTACTTAGAATCGTTGGATTCAGTTGAAATGTACTCTACATGTTTGAAATCCATCCAAACTAAGGAAGTATTCGAAAAAAAAAAATTTTATTGACAGAATTAGTAGTTTTTGGATTTTCGTATATTTTCTTAAATATCTCGAAAATGGTTAGGAAATCGTGGTAATTGGAAGTTAACCATTCGAAAGCTTAATAACGTTCCTACAAAAATAGCTCTTAAGTCTTTTTCGATGGGATGATCTGATTCGGAGATTTGAAAATGTCAATACGTTCTTTTAACAGTTTTTTTTGTCTCTGTTAGCCTCAGTATTTAAGTGTTTGTTGTTTTTTTATTAATTGCATTTATCATTAAAATGAGTATTTTCGTATAAGTAGGTAAGTAAGTTTTCCTTGAGCAGAAGTTGAGAATGCAGAGAGAGTAATTTCCAGACAGGATACTGTCAGTTTTCTGTTGTGGCACATCTAAAATCTTGTTTCTCCTTAAGATTTCATTTTAAATTATTACACGTGTGTACATTTTTTACGAAAGATCAACAAAAAAAATGTTAACTGTTTCTGTAGCCTAGATAGAGAAAAATTTACAGGTAATACGGTAAAATTTTTGCATAATAATGACATTCCCGCAAACTCGTATTGGTATACGATGTTGGTATAGAAAATAACATAAAATAAAACGGAAGTGAAAAACTGGATTGAGGTGACGGGAGGGCAGAGCAGCCAAGCGTGAAATAGGGGAAACACGAGCCTAATCGGATGATGAGAAATAGGAAACCGAGAGTAAGGGGTAGAACCATCCAAGATCCTTACTCAGAACTATCCGTGAGTAAGGGAAACCTGCTGGGAAGAATGTAGATATTAAAGCATTCTCAAATTAAAATTGAGATGCACAGAAATGGTTATTTATAACGTTTCAATAATAAATGAATGAATGAACAAAGAATGAAAACTATACAGGAATATGGATTTGGAGATTTGGCCCTGTACATTGGCCGGGCAAAAATTTTTAGGCCTGGGGTTGGCTTAAGTCGCAAGCATACTAAGTACCCATTTAGAACATAAAACACCTGATAGCAAGGGCTTAAGTCGCAAGCATACTAAGTACCCATTTAGAACATAAAACACCTGATAGCAAGGGCTTAAGTCGCAAGCATACTAAGTACCCATTTAGAACATAAAACACCTTATAGCAAGGGCTTAAGTCGCAGGCATACTAAGTACCCATTTAGAACATAAAACACCTTATAGCAAGGGCTTAAGTCGCAAGCATACTAAGTACCCATTTAGAACATAAAACACCTTATAGCAAGGGCTTAAGTCGCAGGCATACTAAGTACCCATTTAGAACATAAAACACCTGATAGCAAGGGCTTAAGTCGCAAGCATACTAAGTACCCATTTAGAACATAAAACACCTTATAGCAAGGGCTTAAGTCGCAAGCATACTAAGTACCCATTTAGAACATAAAACACCTGATATCAAGGGTTAGTGAATCATTTGTGGAAATGAGAGCTAACCATGATGAGATTGCAAGGACTACTTGTAACAACGTTTATAACATAGCCACACACACAGAAAAAAAAAATAAAAGTCCAGACCCAGAGACCAGACCATGTTTTTATTTTACTACATGTTTTGGGGGTCACTGAATCCGAATACGGGGTCAGAAAAAAACCCTGCACTTTTTGTTTAAGCCCCACCCCCAAAACTCATAATTTAGGATATTTTACACTATAAAATTTTTATTCAAGTTGTTAACAAAAAAAAAAAACGACCATTTTCCGTACTGCCGTTTAGTAATAATTAAAAATAATAATTTTTTGAGGCCTCAACGAACTTGATTGGTCCATTTGGAGCGAAGTTACAACCCTTTAAGTACATAACTTTTCTAAAATATTTGGCGTTTTTGCTTATATTTTTGTATTTAATATGTTTGTTAATGCATACAATCTTTGAGTTTTCAGACAAAATTCCATACTTTTACATATTCTGTCATAAATACATATTTTTGCAACATAGTTTGATATTATTTTTATTTTGTAATTGATAAAAATTTAGGGGAAACCGAGAAAGAAAATAATGCTTTACCCATTGAGCCTAGATCGCTGTCTTTTCTAATTCCAAGAAGCGAAGGTGGCTGGTAGCCATGCTTCCCCGGCGCTAATGGTCTAGGAGGAGACGCGTTTTAAAAAAATATACTGTAACAAATTATTGTTTAACAATTTTATAATTCCTTTATTATAATCTCTAAATAAAATGAATTGGGGATAGAATCATGTCGATATAATTTTCCAAACTCGAGATATAAAATAATGAATGTTCAATCTATTTTATTTTATTTCTTAGCTCTTAAGGCGAAAAGCTCGGACACGTGTCGACTATTGTTTTTAAGCAAAATCACTAGAAACGAATTGGGCCTGATCGGTGACCCCACCACTGTGTACTCTCCTCATGATGTCAAATCGGCGCCATTTCACGTTTGATAATTTAAAAATGCATGTTGTTTCAAACAATTTTCCAAAATAATGTTGATCTCTAGATATTTTTAAATTCTTTTTTCTCCTTTTAAAATGAGTTCCTAATGTTTATTTATGCTTATATTTCAATATGTTATAGAGTTTTAGTCATTTAGTTCTATATATTTTTCAACTTTTGTTCTTTGCATTTATAATAAAGTTCGTACTAATTATTTATGTTTTTTTTTCAATATTTTATAGTGTTTTAGGTTTTTTTTACTACATATTTTCAGTTGGTTATTATATATGTATTTATATATAGTTAAATATATATGTACATATCTTGAATTTTATTTTACATGAACATCCGTTCCCTAATTATTACAAATTCACATGAATTGAAAAAAAGAACCTACCTTAATATTATTTAAATAGCTTTTAGTGCTCATGAAAACTGTTGAAGTTCACAATATCTACAACTACAGGCAGATGGGGCAACTAATATAGAAGTTGGGGCACACTGCCTTTTGAGAATGCTTGGAGTATTAGGAAGGAAAGGGGCTGGCTGATGCTAAGCCCGCCTGACAGTGCAATCAGCAAGGCGCTATGAGATGCTAAGCCTTCAATACACCAACCAACCCTCTACCAACCAGTAAGGCCTTCTCAGAACCTAATTTCGCCTTTACATCTTGAATTTATGTTCCAAGAACACAAGTTTCCTGACTAAAATGTATTTATGTATTAACAATAACTATGGAAATTGTAATACAGTAGAACTTGGATAATTCGAACCTCTAGGGACCGATAAAAAAGTTCGAATTATCCAAAATTCGAATTACAAAAGTTTTTGGAAATAAAGGGGTAAAAAATCGAATTTCATATTTTCTCACATTATATTTAAACAATAACAAATATTTCATTAATTGATGATTACGTACATATGTAATAAAACATTTATAAAACAAGTAAAAATAAAAGTCTATTGTTTTGAAAAAAGTCATTTTCATGGGCAAACATTTTTTCATTATTTTTCAGGCAAGTTGATATAGTGTTAGGAGGAATTCTAAAGTCCTTGCCAATTTCAGATTTTTTGTTATTCCCTTTTCAACTTGTTTAATTGCAGCTATTTTCTCTGGCAACGTTAAAGTTTTATAACTAGTAGGCTTCGACATCTTAAATCAAGAAGTCATTGAACTGCGCTATACACCGGAAATTCAAGGCACAAACAATACAACAGATCTAGACGCAGACTCACTTATAACTCAATAAGAAATGAGAGGGATGGTGGAAGGGAATTCTAGGATAAAACAGGATGGTGTAAGTAACTACAACCCCTGGAAAGGAGGAAGCGTGACCCTCCACTTTGCAGAACTCCTAGACCCGAAGAACTAGACTATGAGTCATTCCATGTTAAATCAACACACTTTTTTTACCTCTCATAGATGGAACCGCCGCGCTTCTTGTCCCGGAACCCCTACATCCGTATCTTACTATCCTCCTTACCCGAGGGGACAATATTTAAATAAAAAAAAAAAAATAAGATCGAACATCTCTCAATGGAGGTAAAGACTTGTAAAAAATTCGAATTATCCAAAATTTTATTTGAATTAACCACGGTTTTTTTTACATTGTTTATGCCCTAAATTCTAGGGACCGAGAGAAATATTCGAATTAACTACGATTTCGAATTATCGAAGTTCGAATTATCCATGTTTCACTGTATATATAGTCCGTCAAGCAGGAGTTTCATTCCTCAGAAGGTCGGTAGTGAACCCTGAATAATTGGTTTAAAATAATGTATATAAATATAAAAAGTCCGTCGCGCAGGAGCTGCATAACTAACCTTTTTTCTCAGCAATGTGGTAAATTTATGTCAAATTGCTAAGGGATATGAACGGTGGGAGTCTCCATAGTGTTGTAAAAGAGCGCGCCTTTGAGGCTAGAAGGCGCGGCTCCTAAAAGCTCGAGCTCCCAGAGCTTGGACAGGGCTCAATAGAAGGCGCGAGCCTTGGAGGATCGGCTTGGTAGAAGGCGCGAGTCTTGAAGGCTCGCCTCGGGAGAAGGCGCATGCTTTGAAGCCTTTTACTTTTCATTTCCAAAATCGCGGATGGCGGGCAAACAGCTGTTTCATGAAATACACTTTAGTAGATTCGTCCTAAATTCTTTCCGCCACATTGAAATTATTCGCTGGCATTTAAATTCACCATTTCATTGATAAACTAATTATATGGATCACTAATTGGGTAAAAATAGTAACTTTTCCTAAAACATAAACTCTTCTGTGAGACGGTGATGGCAACACTGTCGTACTACTATAACTGTGCTTGCCAAAGTTCTACCTTCCCAGGGCTCCAAGGCCGAGCATCCAAGGCTCGAGGGAGAACCTTCAGGGCTTGATAAGGTTAGGATGGAGCCTCACTCCCGAGCCTTCATCGAGCCCTCAGAGCTCGGGCTGTAGAGGTTAGGTTTAAGGTTCAGGCCTGAAGCCTCTAGTCAGGGCTCGCTTTTAACAACACTAAGTCTCCCGGTTCAGGGAACACCTCCAGCTGTAGTCTTGGTAATCCGTCGATGTTCCTTAATAACATATTTCATAGTACCAAATTGCTATATGGATCCTATAAGTAATAATAATACATAAGCTTTTATATTTGTAGTGTACAGCTGAATCAATGTACCGCAGAAGCTGGATGAAGCGTTTGTGTTCAGCGCTCCTAGTAGTAGAAGCCAGAACTAATGCCCGAGCCGGTTTAATAACATTTGACCGTAAAACTGGTTAAACCCCAACTCCCAATGAACCGATTTAGTTTGTTTTAGAGACACATCTTCTCTTTCGATAACTACGACGTATACCGAATGTCGTTACGATACACGAGAAAAAACGTTCGGTAGAAGCAAATTAGTAATGTGGGTCCTGAGTACCGATCTCCTAATAAACCGACTTAGTTTGTTTTTAAAACGTATTTCCCTCTTTAGACGAACACAAAGAATACCAATAGAAAGAGTTTCATTGCAATACATCAAAATGTAAAATGCCCAGAGTAAACCCCTCCTCCCGGTTGACCGATTTTTCTGGTTAACGAACTCGTTCAATCGTTTAACATGAGAATGCTATCTATATACCTATTTTCGTGGCGAAAAAACAAAAACTGTGCCATGTATCTTGTTAACAGACAGGTATTACATATATATATATATATATATATATATATATATATATATATATAGATAAATCAGTCCCGTAACTGGCCAAGAGGGCCAGATACTGTAGAGGTATCTGATTCAGGACCATACGGCACACTAGGGAGATAGTATCGTCAGTACTATGCTCCGATATATATATATATATATATATATATATATATATATATATATATATATTATTAGAATTAATTATTATTTTTGTAAGAGGCATTCAAATATTTTAATTTTTCGTATATTCATTATACGGGTCAAGGGTATTTTTATTTAGGAACCACCGGTCCTCTAATATATGAGATACGTCCTAGCCCGCCATTCCTCGGACTGTCTGCAGTGCTCTCCCGATATAATATATTCGGTGAGTCTTATGCCGGCAGCTTCTCTCGTGGTCTGTGGCAATCCGCTTCTCTTGGCGTTACGAAGTTGTTCCTCGGTGCAGTTTTACGCCCGGTTCCAGATTTTATTCTTCAGGCTGCTCTGTCGGCGATTGGTGAGATTTCCCTATAATTCCCTCAATCCTCTCCTTCGACCTCTTCCTTTCTTGTCACCCTTCAATGGCATGTTTCCAAGGGTGAATGCCCAAAAGTTAAGGCTATACTACATAAATGGGTTGTAACCTTTTTCGCCCACCGCGTTTATGTTTGCGCACCACATTTTTTTTTGCTATTTATTTATAGGACATACATTTTAATTTAGTTAGTATCTTGTATTAGATTCTGAGTGACCCCAAAAAAGTACGAATATTGCATCGTAAAAGTCCATATTTTTTTACAACTGTATTAACTAACTGGAGTTCAATAAAACTCATAAAACAAACAAAATAAAGTCAGCTCTATTGCTACTGGTCAGGAAAGCCGACGATTAATGTTGAGAAGTCCTGGAGGGGGCAACTCCTCAAATTTATGGCTCAGAGTTAATGGCTTTCCAGAAAAGCTTGTTCCTCTCTTTAGTTTCCCCTTTCTGGGGCTGTTCTCTGAAAAATATACCCACAAATTCTGGATATCTCTCTTTTTTTCTAATCCTCAAAGGGAGCTTTAAGAACTCAAGATATTCTTATTATGCGATTGCCTTGGCTTAATGGCCGAGGGAAATGTCTTGGCAATAGAGCCTCTAATGTATTTAGACTTTGAAATAGGCACAATTGAAAAATAACACTGTCTTTCTCTTAGCTAGACTATTCAAGGGCTACTTAGAAAGAGAAACATAATGCTTAGACGGTAAAACTTGGATTTTGAGAGGGGGCAAACAAATTTTTGTGGGAATATCTTCCGTACAATTCACATAACCACAATTGATGTATGCATAAATCAAAAATTTTCCGGAACATTTTTAGTTTTAAATATAAGAAATTTATGTGTTGTTTATACTTCATTCGTTCATAACTCCATAAAGCAATATTGTGCTGAAATTCATAATTAGCTCTTACATACTCAATCAACACAAATGTCTAACTTAATAAATAATTTTTGATATTAGTTGTGCGTTATTTTTTATGGTATTTAATCATAATTAAAATTAATTACCTATTGTAAGGTTTCATTATTATAAAAATTGATTTTTATCATGTTTAATTATTGCTATAATTACAATCAATTGTGAGAGGCATTCAAATATTTGTATTTTTCGCGGCACATATTATACGAATCGTGAGTATGTGATTTAGGTACCAGTGGTCCTCGTGCTTAGGCAAGAGAGCCTGGTCCACCATTCTGATTCCTATAGCCGGCCCATGCGCGAGCAACTCGTGTTATGTGCGTGTATGCCAGTGGCTTTTAATGGTTTATTTTCCGCTTCCCTTGGGGTTATAAGTTGTTCTTGGCATTATTATTCCTATAGCCGGCCCATGTTTGTTACATTGGACCTTTCTGGACGCCTACCTACCCGGCGAATGGTGAGATAGTTTCATAATTCCCTCAATCCTCTTCCTAAACCCTGTTTCCTTTCTTCTCACCTTTCAATGCCGTATACCTGGAGGTGGATCCCCTGAAGGTAAGGCTAATTATTATTGTTTTTACAATACGTTTGGGTTGTACCCTTATTTCATCATATTATGCCCTTGGCTTATATTAGAGCTCACCAGAGTACCACATTATTTTTTTTCTTCCCTAATAATATCCCACATTAGTAGTAGTAAAAATTAACACATTCGTCAATTTATTAAACTCGCTCTAAACGTTTTGCGTCCTTAGGTGTCGACGTAATCTTATCTTATCTGCAGGTGACCACCCTTTTTAGCACTTTCCTCCGAAGGAAAGTAGCTATTGAGGGTGGACTCATGACGGAATTTTTGAAAAATTTCTTCAAATCTTTATCGATCCTACCTAGCAGACACCGAAAATGACCCCCGTTAAAATTTATATATATATATATATATATATATATATATATATATATATATATATATGCATATATATATATGTGTCTGTTAACACGATAGCGGCCAGAGTTTTTTTTCCGTCACGAAACTTGGTATATAGCATTCAATTAGCAAACGATTGAACGAGTTCGTTAACCACCAAAGTCGGTCCACCGGAAGGGGGGGTTTACCCCGAACCCAAAACACTTATTTGACTATGTCAGCCGTAATATTTGTTATATTTCAACGAAACTTGGTATTCGTAGTGATAATATAGAGAGAAAAATGAGATATAAAAATGAACTAAATCGGTTCATTAGAAGGGGGGGTTTACTCCGGACCCACAATACCAATTCGCCACTACCAGCCGTGATTTTTGGTATATTTCGACGAAACTCGGTATTCGTAGTGCTAATCCACAGGTAAATATGTGTTGTAAAAATAAACGAAATCGGTTGATTAGGAGGGGGGGTTTACTCCGGACCCACAATACCAATTCGCCACTACCAGCCGTGATTTTTGGTATATTTCGACGAAACTCTGTATTCGTAGTGGTAATCTACAGGTAAATATGTGTTGTAAAAAGAAACTAAATCGGTTCATTAGAAGGGGGGGGGGTTTACTCCGGACCCAAATTCCTAATATACTCATACCGGTCGTAATTTCTGCTGTATTGTAACGAAACGTATACGTCGTGGGTAACTCATGAGAAAGAAGTGTTGTAAAAATGAGCTGAATCGGTCAATCGGAAAGCGGGGGTTTAATTTGTAATATATTTGAATAGAAAAGCCGGCAGACGTAGGTTCACAAAGCCGCCGCCAGGAGCGCTTTCTACCACTAGACTGACTGTATCCTGTTCCTGCGTTAGATCAAAATACGATAATATGAGGATTTTTGTATTTATTACGTAGTGTAGTAGGTACCATGTGTAAACATAACTCTGGATGCAAATTAATAATTGATCAGTTACTCATTACAAAATGAGAACTATTCACGTTTTTATTTTATTTATGTAGGATATTTTAAGCAAATTGTTCTGGAAAGCAGTCTACACTACCCAAATTCTGAGGAAAGTGCTTAGTTATGCAGCTCCTGCGTGACGGACTTTTACACATACGTTAAATCATTACAGAAATAAATTATTTAAAACATGTATTTTTTTTATCCACTTTTCTTACTTCTTGCTGTTTTGTAAAACAGAAATTAAATATTAATGTTTCTAAATAATGCGACATTATAGGAAATTCATTACATCTTTCGACTCATTAAGAAAACCTCAAGCGTGTATACTTAAGCAGGCTATACACGGTCAAGCAGGCCTGTCAATTACTCCTGAACAGTCCGCCTGAAAGCCGGTCGCCTGAACGTGTATATATTCCGGCCGGTCTGTCAGTTCAGGCGGCCGGAATATATTCACGTTTAGGCGACCGGCTTTCAGGCGGACTGTTCAGGTCTAACTGACAGGCCTGCCTGACCGTGTGTAACCTACTTAATGACTTAACGCATGTTTAAATAAGGTTGGTCAACTGTAGATTTGATAAGATAAGATTAGATTGACACCTAAGGATGCGAAACGTTTAGACGGAGTTAAATAAATTGACGAATGTGGTAATTTTTATTTTTATCTATTGACCTTCTGCCTAACTAGAAAGATTTTTTAAGATTCAGGGTTCCGTTTTATGTGATCATAATATATTACTAATAAGTAAAGATGGAGTGGTTGGGATTCGGCTAAAGAAACCTTAATACGATTTTTGTTAAAAAAAAATCTATATTTAGGACGTTTCGGTTACTCATTGGTAGCCTTCGTCAGCTATGGAAATGCCTGGAGGCAGAGGACGACCAATGTTGACAGTTAAGTAACCATTGTGGATGTGGTTACTTAACTCCACTTCCACAATGGTTACTTAACTGTCAACATTAGTCTTCCTCTGCCTCCAGGCATTTCCATAGCTGACGAAGGCTACCAATGAGTAGCCGAAACGTCCTAAATATAGATTTTTTTTTAACAAAAATCGTATTAAGGTTTCTTTAGCCGAATCCCAACCATTCCATCTTTACTTATCACCTCGACGGCTAACTATCTAATCATCCATATATATCCATCTAGAAAAAAATCCCGTCAATGACAAAATTGACAAAGAAGTCATCTCCTCAACCTATTCCAACATTTTCCATATCCTCAAAACCTCCCGTTAGGTAATCCCACCCGGTTCGTTGCCCTATTCCCACACACCGTCTGATCCTTCCCTGTACCTGCAATACCCATCGGCAAGTCCTTTATCTTTACCGCCGTCCCTCTGTCCTTACTCCCAGGGTCGACTTCTCCCCACCCCCTCACCCCCATCCTCTCCTGTCTAGCCCTGGCCCAATCCTTCCCTGTACCTGCAATATCCATCGGCAAGTCCTTTATCTTTACCGCGGTCTTTACCCTCCGTCCTTACTCCCAGCTCCACTTCTCTCCACCCCCTCCCCCCCATCCTCTCCTGTCTAGCCCTGCCCCATCCTTCCAGTCTTCAGAAATGTTCTCTTCTTGAAACGGGACAGTTCTCAATCTTCTCAACTGGTATGTTACTATGACACTTGTACTGTATTCTCTTGGATACCATGTACATGTATATTTATTTATATTGCTATTATTATACTATATACATATATATATATATATATATATATATATACATGTATATATATATATATATATATATATATATTTATATTTTCAAGCATATAGGTACTCATATTTATGTTAATGTTTCTGTCCTTACCATTGTTATACCATATATGTTTTTACAGCCCTGAAGATGGCTTGTATAGCAAGCCGAAACGTTGGCGGTAATAAATATACATTTTAGCAAATAAAATGTGTTTTATTGAATAAGAACACTGACCGAAACCCCGACGATCAACGCTTCCTACTTCCGAACGGTCGACCATATCTTCTCAATTCACTGATTATATTACGAATATTAAAAATTATTTATTAAGTTTGACATTTGTGTGGATTGAGTATGTAAGAGATAATTATGAACTTGAGCACATATTTGGGTTAAGTATTTAATATGACATGTGGAACTCCTTAAAGGACAGTCTGTTTTAATTAACGAACTTTCCCTACGGAATTCTCCAATACAAATCGAACAATGGATTACAGCCTACGCCGAGTGAGAAGTAGGTATGTGTACTGGAAAATTAATTATCCAGAAAGTTGGACATAATTAACTCCCGGTATGACAAAATAATCTCCAATAAACTCTCTGATTATATATTTCGAATAAATCCTCTAGTTTAAATCTTGAATAAAAGTTCTGATTATATATTTGGAACAAATTGACAATAATGTATTGATAACTTCATTCTCAGACTATGCAAATTTCTTTGAGCTTAATTTCAGGTATTTTTGCGACCAGCAATGTTTATTTTAATTAAATTATATGATATATTTAATAGTAATAGGATAAAACAAAATAGAAAATATAAACCAAAAACTGAAAAATTGTTAATTATTTTATTTTGATGTAATATATCAATAAAAATCGTGTGTATTCGTAAAAAAATGGAAAAGGATGAGGAATGTTAAATGGTAACTTTTTCACAATTATGTGTAATAATAAAACAAAATGAATAATTAATAATTAAATTAAATTAATTTTACTGACTTAAACAAGACGTACCAATATACAGTATACCGTATACAGTGTAACCAACTACCGACCATAAGAAATTTACTTACAGAATGCCGAGGACAAGAACATTTACACATAAGCACTGACCTTACAGAACTTCCGACCGATGGTCCCCATTACTTGGACACAATTTATAAACAGGTACATATCACAAATTCTAACTAAATTACCCTTTTGTTGTTGTTTTTTATCGTTTCTGTTTTGTTTTATGTTATGTTTTATTTTTCAATTAGGATTATATCTATATTATATTTTTCAGTTTCAGTTTTATTAACAATTATGTTGTATTTCTACATTTTTGAAATTATTATTATAAATATTATAATTTATTCGTTATTTTTTTACGAATAAATTCTCTCTAAAACTTAGGGATTTAAGAGCAGATGTTTCAATCCACACCTTCAAATTTGCAAATCGGTGCAGCGAAACTAATAATAAATGAATAATTTTACTTACAATAATTAAATCATTATAAAACTTCAATCAGTACATACATGTACGTATCTATTAATATATACATGTATGTTTTTGTGTATATATATATATAATAATTTATTTATATACGATATAAATAAATAATTTTAAATCGTATATACATAAATACCTCATTTCCGAGTCATTTTCAACTTTTTCCAAATTCAATTCATTCTCTTCTATTTCAATATAAATCGGAATTTAAGGTGTAATTTGAAATGGGAATGTACATAAGTATATAACATACATAACACATATACCCAGTTCTTTGTAGGTATATTTATATGTTACATCCCTAACACAAGTTTTTCATAAAAATATGCTGTGTAAATCTGGTAAGTTACCTGATTGGTCCGGGGTAGTTGAGTTTGGCCTCTGCTTTCCGTCTGCATTCCATTCTTCTTCTGTAAAAAAGTAAATTAAGTTAAATTTCTATTCGAAAACAAAACTTACTGTGAAATAATAATGATAATAATAACTATAAAATGGCATAATTCAAGAATTTTGGTATCAAAATATTTTATATTTAGAAATATTAACTCGGCAGATTGTAATTTAAACCGATACCTCCAGTTTTAGAATTAAGTGGAAACACTACCATGTAACTTTTTTCTGATTTTTTTTATGGGTTAAAATTCTTCCTTAACTAATCAAAAATGATAACCAAGAGTGTTAATGTAAAGAAAAAAAATTTAAATGGGCAAAAAATACCATTTTCCGACTGAAGTCCCGATGCGGAGTGAACGCGATGCTGATTTATGGTAATTTTTTGAGCGAGCTTCCATTGGGCCCTTTTTAATTTCTAAGTTTTTTTTTTTTTTTGTCCTCCGTTAATACATTTAAAAATTAAAACCCAATTTTTTTATCTTTATTACAATAAAGTATGAATTAAAAATTAAATAAGAAAAAACGAACATTTCAGTACATAAACTCTAAAATAGTTTTCTCAAAACTGTGTTTTTCAAATCGGGCGATACTCTGGCGTCTTCAATTTTTGCCCGATCAACTTCAAATTTTAAATGCAGCTTCCATTAATTTCATTCCATTTGCTAGTAAAGTACTTAGTTTTTTTTTCGATTCATTGAATTATAACGATTTTATGACCGATTTTCGACGGATTTTTTTAATAGAAAATTAAGAAATTGTTCACCATTTTCGACAAAAATTATTATTTCTTAAATATCCTACGTACTTTTCTAGATTTAAACTTCTTGTTTAGAAATAATTTTAGTTTTTCGTTCTAGATAAAAAAGTACCGCCTGCAGACTATAGCCCGTGAAAAAAGGGGCTTCCGTTCGTCAGACAGAGCACCGCCAATTTTTTTCGTAGAATTGAAGCTTATTTTTTTTGGATACTTTAACATCCCATATAAAACGTTTTGGATACTTTAACATCCCATATAAAACGTTTTGGATACTTTAACATCCCATATAAAACGTTTTGAATACTTTAACATCCCATATAAAACGTTTTGGATACTATAACATCCCATATAAAACGTTTTGGATACTTTAACATCCCATATAAAACGTTTTGGATACTTTAACATCCCATATAAAACGTTTTGGATACTATAAGATCCCATATAAAACGTTTTGGATACTTTAACATCCCATATAAAACGTTTTGGATACTATAACATCCCATATAAAACGTTTTGGATACTTTAACATCCCATACAAAACGTTTTGGATACTTTAACATCCCATATAAAATGTTTTGGATACTTTAACATCCCATATAAAACGTTTTGGATACTATAACATCCCATATAAAACGTTTGATATAAAGAATTGAAAAATATTGATTTTTTTGTTATTTATAAATTCAAGAAAAAGATTTTGATTTTGGTCGCACAAGGTAGTATTAGATCTTAATAAGGCAATGATGATCCATAAGTTGCTGAAAATCTATATTTAGCACGTAGCCATCGCTGCAATGCAAATTGCAATGCAAATTGCAATGCAAATTGGTTCCTTCATCACAAACAATATTGATGTTACGCACGGTTTGAGCCGCACTTCGACCATGACGAAAATCTTGTTTTGACCTAGGAATTTCGGTGAATGTAACACAAATTTAACCAATATTTGAGGAAGAACAAAATGTAATGATTGTATCCATTAAATAGACTTTAGATTATCTTTCTTTGCTTTGGAAGCACTTGCCTAAACATAAAGGATACCCGAATCCTCCTTTATAATTGGACCAGCCCCATATTATATTGTATACGTATTCTCGTAAGAAATTCGTTTCTTAATGGATCCAAAGTGTAAAACGTTAAAAATAACATTTGGCTTAGAAAGAAAAATAAATATTGACATAGTCTGAATATAGGAGAGAAAGAGAAGACTGTAAAAAGGACTAGGGTAAACAAGTGTGGCGCGTAGGGTTCGCCGAGATATTGGTTCGTGAGGTTGGTATTAGTGTTTGTGGTTGGAGTGCAATAACTGCTCCTAGAATCGATCTAAAGCCGACAGCCATTGGTCGATTCCCTTCCGTTCTGTGTCTATATAGAACATCATACTACCATTCAAGTTGACAACTATTCTAGACTTGTCATCTAAAAGAATATTTGGTTCCGATAAGTAATAAATACATTGAGAGGAGATCGTTGACCGTGGTTGATTCAAGGTAGGGATTGTCGGGGTTCGGTCACTGCTTCTTAATAAAACTGCATTTTGCCACGAAAATGGTTTTATTGTCGCCGACGTTTCGGCTTGAACTTCAAGCCTTCATCAGGGCTGTAAAAACAAGTAGGACGGATTTACTACTAATATATATATATATATATATATATATATATATACACATATATAATGCCTACATACACACATACACATACATACATACATACATACATATATATATATATATATATATATATATATATATACACATATATAATGCCTACATACACACATACACATACATACATACATACATACATATATATATATATATATATATATATATATATATATATATATATATATGTAAAAAATATAATAATATACTACTAAATAACCCAGTAAATGACAAAATTGATAAAGAAGTCATCTCCTCTACCTACTCCAACATCTTCCATTTATTAAAAACTCCATCCTAATCCCCTATACCGCCTGCAATATAGCCCTTCATACCTGCCTCCCTTCCAGTAACACAACATTTTATGACACCTTACTGTACGACACCGCTTCCGCCGCTCTTTCTTTCATCTTCTATGTACTCTGTCCATTGGGTGGTCCAGAACCCCCCCCCCCCCTCACCAACTCCTTTCTCCCTAAGTTTCCCTGTATTAGCTGTCAGAAATGATCCCGCATCTGTGAGGTATAGTTGTCAATCTTCCCATCGGCAAGCCCAGCTTGTTATTTTTATATCTGTTCTAATGGAATCTGTTATTCTTATATCTGTTCTCCTAATAATCTAAGCACTTCTAGAGCACATTGTTCTTCTAGCTGTATATTATGTTTTTTTTTTCCATATATGTATGTATGTATGTATGTGTATGTAGGCATATATATATATATATATATATATATATATATATATATATATATGTACATATGTGTGTATATACATATATACATATATATATATATATGTATATTTTAGTATTAAATCCGTCCTACTTGTTTTTACAGCCCTGATGAAGGCTTGAAGTTCAAGCCGAAACGTCGGCAACAATAAAACCATTTTCACGGCAAAATGTAGTTTTATTAAGAAGCAGTGACCGAACCCCGACAATCCCTACCTTGTAATAAATACATGCGTTTTAGCGAGTTTCCTTCCTTATCTGGAAAATAACTGTGGTCGCAATATATGTATATATATGGACCTTCATTTTTTCGAGAAGAATAAAATAAGACTAAACAGCTGTTCTATGAGCAGGTGTGAACAAATTATATCGTCCCTACCATGTCAAACTATCGAATATGCAAATCGGAGCAAAATTGGGAACGAAAATATTCTATCCATTAACGAAGTAATATATTGAAAACTGGTCTTATTCTATACTTTATTCAAGGCATGGAAGGCTATTCTAAAGGGGTTAGAGTTGTGAACATTTACGACAAGCCGTATCGTCCACAATCCAAGAGCAAAGTATCGAATCTGAAAAACGAGTGTTTGCATATTCGATAGTTTGGCATGGTAGGGACGATATTAACAATATTATAATGAACGTAAATATTACATAAAGTAAGAATCCGGAAACTAGAAGAGCACTATCCCTTAAAATAAAACCATTAATAAATGTGGTGGCCGTGTGTGTTAAGGCGTGAGCTCATAAGACTCCGTGCCTAAGGTCGTGGGTTCGATCCCCACTATGGAGTGGTGGATTTTCTTTAAAGAAATGAAAATTCATCAGCCCTATCCTGGCTAGAAAAGGGTGGTAACCTATAGGTAACCTATCCCAAAATCGTCGTACTAGAAACGTCATGTCATTAATGTGACATTCCATTTAATCTAAATTCCATTTAATTTAGTTTACCAAGATTGGTGGAAAATAGAAATTTTTCCAACGAAAACACGCTATTAATGGATCCTATGCAGGTGGGAGGATGCAATATCGAGTGTGGGCTGCTTTCACGTGTGCACAATTGCCGGACGTAATTATGATTCAATGAGGTCAGGAAGTGTGTCCCGCAAGGATCTCTACTCAGCCCATGCTTATTCAATTTTGTGTCTACTGGTCTAATAAATCTATGGAACCATGTATGTGCGTCGCAATGATGTTTATTTGGTATTTTACCTCTAGTCATAATAGAAGGTTCCCCTTAATTATTCTAGCAAAGGCAGTAAGATGTTAAAAACTTCGGTTGCTATGTATATATATATATATATATATATATATATATATATATATATATATATACAGGACACTCAAATTTCTGTGATGGTTATCTCTTTCACCATGTTGGTAGCATAGATGAGTATTTGAAGAAAAAGATTAAAGTTCCTTTTAATAGAATAGAAATTCATTTATTTTTGAACTTCGAAATTCGGTAAAACTAATTGAAGGGTTTGCTGCAAAAAGGAGGCATCGCCATCATATAGCTGTTGGGAATTATAAACACTATCTTGTGCTAAAAAAAAAAAAAAAAATATTTTATCGTTTGGTTTAAGAAGGATGCAGTACCTTCTTTTATGTACAAATCATAATTCAAGGAAAGCAAATACAATATTTTTACATAACTTAACATTTGAATTATTTAACATTTTTTTGTGTAGATGGAGATAGTTAGCCGCTGTAGAGATACGAAGACAGGTATAGTTGGGATTCGGCTAGGAGAAAAACGTCAGACTTTTCAAAAAGAAATCTGTATTTTGGACGTTTCGACTGCAACAATGGCAGCCTTCTTCAGCTAAAAAATATATACAACTTATAAGTAAAGAGAATGTACAAGCAGTAAGTAACAGACAGGCAGAAATGAGCGGAGTATATATATCAATACAATAAATTTTAACCAATCTTATTTTTAAAAACAATGAAAATACGGTAGTTGGAAAGAAAACAGCATGTAGAACTTGTTAGTAAAAACAGTACAAAAAATTAAACAGTAAAAAACAACGCACATTTTTTATGTAGTGAAAAACAAAACCTATTTTATAAGTGAATACAATTTATAACAATTAATATATAGATACATACCACTAGAGAATGCCTAGGGGGGGGGGGAGGGAGGAAGACCTCGAGGACCCACTTAGGTAACCATGGTTAGAAGTATGAACGGCAGCCCATACATCGGTGGTCTTTATAGTTATGAAGAAGGGGTGGGGGGAGGCGGTAAATCGGTGCAGATGAAAGAGGTGCAATTGCTGGGTTGTAAACCCGGGTTGTAAGGGAGGTTGTAAGAGGTGTTAAGAGCTTTGGGACACACAAGTAGAGAAATTGTCTGGAGCCTGGGAACAAAGATAAAAAAGGAGGTCAGGACAATTTATGGAAGACGGAGGAGTAAGCAGGGGAGATGTTTTGTTTGTCGGTTTTGTAATTAATGTTATTGGGGTTTAAGTTAATGTGGACGCATTCGGAAATCTGTCGCTTTTTGGTGTTTCGTTCAGTGGAAAGTATTTTAGTGTCGTCAAAGTTGAAAGTGTGTTTTTTAGTTATGGCGTGTTTTGCGAGGGCGGATTTGTGGATTTCTTTGTTTTTTATTGTCCGTTTGTGTTGTGTTATGCGGGAGTGAATATAATTTTTGGTTTCACCTATGTATACAGCATTACAGGAGGGGGTTTGGCAGGGTATTTGGTAAACAACGTGGGTGGCGTAGTCATAGGGAAGGGGATCTTTGAGTTTGGTGTACAATGTAGTAAGTTTGTTAGTGGTTTTTAACCCAAAGTTTAGTGACGGGAGGGCTTTTTTTAAAGTTTTCGTGAGTTTTTCCGTCAGTCCTGGTGTGTATGTCAGGGAACGAAATATCTGGAGGGAGGATTCGGGGGAGGTATATCTTTCATTTGCAAGTATGTAGATGACCTCCTGCTAATTATCAACCCCGATAGACTAACTGACATACTAGACTGCTTCAACTCCTATCATCCCAGACTACAATTTACAATTATATTAGCTTTTATTAGTACATTAATAATATTGAATTTTCAATTTTATAAATAATATTTAATAAAATCGAATTAACATTCTTTTAATCAATTTTAAGAGACCTAGACAAAATGTATCCATAAATAGGTAAAACTTATGTATGAATTATTTTCTGCGAAAATAAATGTTTTTGGCCTTGAAGGCGATAGAATAAAAAAGCCGAACGTTGGTCGAAAACCTTTTCCCGCCAAAATAATTGAATTGGCCTGGTCTAAACGGGCCTGGGCCTTTTATCCATGTTTTGTGGTTTTGAAAATGGAAGAGTACTATACAAAATGTTTTGCGTACGACCACTTCAAGAAAAAGGAATGTGTAGAAAAGAGTAAGGGCTGTGTACACACCCTTGAGGTACACACTTTTTTCTTTGGTCCAGAATATCGATAATCAATGGTAAACACGGTTTTAATTATTTATAAAATAAGTTATTAAGAAATAGATAGAAAATAAAGAAATAGATAAATCTGCACTTGCAAAACACGCCATTACACAAAAACACACTTTTAACTTCGACGACACGAAAATTCTTTCTACACAACGAAACAAAAAAAGACTACAGATCTCGGAATGTGTACACATAAACTTAAACAAAAACAATATAAACTACAAAACTGACCAACAAGGAATTTCTCCTATGTACGCTAATATTTTCCAAATACTCTCCCGACCTCCCACCTAGATTTTTACCATGCCCCTTGGGTATCCTTCCATTAACACCTTTTTCTCCTTTCCTGTCATAAATATGTCATAAACATGCCTTTTGATCCTTACCGACATGTCATAAACATGCTTTTTGATCCTTACCGACTTTCCCCCACCACCTGCTGTTTCCACTTACTTATACCCCAGTAGATTTCTTTTTCTCCTTAGACACTCTACAATGGTTACTTAATTGCCAACCTTGGTCTTCCTCTGCCGCTCGGCATTTCTATTGGTATGTAGTATCTTATTTCTTTGTAAAATTAATTAATGTTACTATTAGGTACTATATTTGTCATTGGTATGTAGCTTCCTATTTCTTTGTAAAATCAATTACTATTCACTTTTTCCTTCTAAGAATTTAAGACGATATGTTCTTTTATAAGTTAATTGTATCTATAGCTCTGTTACCTATCACAATCATAATTTTTTTTGTTTTTGTATTAATTTCTTTTTTTTGTCATTTTAGCTGACGAAGGCTACCAATGAGTAGCCGAAACGTCCGAAATATAGATTTTTTAAAACAAAATCATATTGAGGTTTATTTAGCCGAATCCCAACCATTCCATCTTTACTTATCACCTCGACGGCTATCTAATCATCATGATAAATATATATATATATATATTATTATTATTATTATTATA